>VYXF01009403.1:0-98744 GCA_013397295.1 Polioptila caerulea
GCGGCCGGGCCGGGCCGGGCCGGAAGGAGGCGCGCGTTTGAAGGCAGTGGCGGCGGGAAGGGGCGGCGGCGGAGGCGGAACGGGGCAGGTGAGTGCGTGTCTGCCGTGGCATGGGGTCACGTCGGTCCTGAGCTGCTGCTGCTGCTGCTGCGGGGCCAAGTGCGGGGCTCTCCCGAGGGGAGCGAGCCTGTGGCTGCCCCGCCGGCTCCCCGTGCCCGGGGCGGCGCCGGGCTGGCCTTTGGCCAGGACCGTTTCTTTCCAAGCGAATGGCCCTTGAGGATGGCTGAGCGCCGCCGCCAGCGCCGTGAAGGTGTTGAGCTTGGAAAAGTAGGGAAACGAGGTGGCCTTCGTTTTCAGAGACGGAATAACTGAACTGCGAAGTTGGAGCGTTTGAAAAGTTTAAGTGGTGCAGTGTTGAAAGGCTTCTAGTTCTGCCGTGGGACGAGGATGAGCTTTAGGTTGTAGTAGGATGTTCGTTTGCTGGGTGTCATTCGTTTCCAAATTGAAGTGCTTGTTCAGCCAAGTGTTTGTATATAGAATCATTAAGGTTGGAAGAGACGTCCAAGATCATCAATCATATATGTTTCATCAGATGCTTTATGCAAATAGATCAAATTCTGTGAGGGGCTTTTAAAAAACACAAACCAGAGGAAACATAGTTTTTATTTGAAGTGTACCAAATCACGAAGTAATTGGATGCCGAAAATCTTTATAGTTCCTTTGGTTCTGTTCTCAGCGTTTCATTCCAGTCCTCTGTCTCTAACACACACACACAGACACACACAAAAAAAAAAACAACCCAGAAAAAAACCCACATTTGTTTGTTCCAGGTGAGTAACTAAACCTTGTTCACATTGTTGCAATTCTTGAGTTACATCAGATTTTACATTGGTTTTTAAAAACTGCAAAAGTTAAATTAAAGGGTTTTAAATATCAAATAACAGGGCTCTGCGAATCCCGCACATGGGGGGATGCAAGATTTTAAATCCATATTACAACACCTGCATGAAAATTGAACTTTTAGTCTTAGTTCTAATTTTCTTGACTGAAAGACTTGCTTATTAAATCTTATTTGTTCTATTACCAGGGCTTAGCATAAACTGCTTAGATATTTAGTTCTTAGTATGTTCAATTATAAGTATTTTCAAGCCTTATTTTTCGTAATACGTGTTTTTAACATGTATTCTTAGAGGGTATTTGTAGTATTTCTTAGCAATCTCTTTGAGAAAGCTCAAGTGCAATTTCTCATCTCCACCATTTACATGGGATGCTTTTAAAATAGGTTATCCATTATTTAAAAGAAATTATTGGAATTGACTCTGATTTATGGCTTACACTTATAAAATGTTGTTGAAGTCACATGTTAAAATATAACTCCCAACTTCTGTTGGTATCTTGAGGGAATAAATATCAACATTTTGTTAAATAATCCCTGTGAAACACTGGAAGTCAAGTGGAATATTTGTATGATTTTCAAATATTTACTTTGAGTTTGAATCAACAAAACAGGGAAACTGGCAGAAAATGTCACCTGGAAAAGTCCTGCAACCTGCAGTGAAAATGAAGGTGGATGAACTCTTTTTGTGCTGGTTGAGTCAGCCTGCAACTCAGCTAATACTGAAGGACTGCTTGAGAAGAATCAAGAATAAGGAGAAAACAGAGTTTGGTAACACGGATTCAGGAAACAGTAAAAATGAGAGTTTCACCAGTAAACATTCCAACTCCAAGCAATGCATGTTAGGAGATACCAGATTGCCTTTGATGTCTTTCAGTCCTCCTCAGCTTTCTACTACTCTTCCATTGGCAACTCCAACTAGCTCAAGGAACATTTCTAATGTTAGAGCAACACGTCGATCCTCAGGGACCAAAGAAGTAAGTTTGTTCCTTATTAAATTTATTTGTTTAAATGGAACTGACTTTTGTGTTTTTGGTATTGGCAAATTATGTAAGTAAATAATTTCCCCAGAGGAGGTATCAGGAGTGGAGTGAAGCAGCAGCACTGCACATAAAATACCAATGTTTGTGTGTCATTAGTGTTAGTGGAGAGGTGGCCTAAGTTTCCATAAGATTATCTTGGCTCCTTGCCATCTAACTGTGGATAAATTTAAGTCCTTGTGTTTGTGTTCCTTTTAGAACATACTGCCTTGACTGCAAATATTCCTTTGTCTAATGATACCAGGCGCTGTTGTTAGTACAAGACTCAAATTTGGCTTCACTGAATCTGCATATTAACAAAGTAATTGTTTTGGTACTGCATGGTACACTCAGCACTTCCTAATGAGCTCTTTATTTATAACACACAATGCCCTCTATGCAAGGATGACAACCCTGCCCCCAACCTGAAATATTCTTTTTAAGCTTGCAATTCAGTTCAGTCTAGTTTCTAGCTCTTTTCATAAATTGCAAAAACAAAACTGGATAGAAAATCTTGTTGTGACTAACAAAGTTAAGTGTGGCTAATGTATGATCAACGACCATAGAATCATAGACTTATAGAATGGTTTGGACTGCAAGAGACCTTCAAGACCAGCTGGTTCCAACCACCCTGCCATGGACAGGGACACCTTCCATTCGACCAGGTTTCACAGAGCCCCATTCAATCTGGTTTTGAACATTCCCAGGGATGGGAGATGTCCACAGCTTCTCTAGGCAACCTGTCCTCACTGTCCTCACAGTAAATAATTTGAATAATTTCTTCTTAATATTTGATCTAAACCTACCCTTTCAGCTTAAGGCCATTTCCCCTTGTCCTGTCACTACATGCCCCTGTACAAAGTCCCTCTCTAGCTCTCTTGTTGGTCCGCTTTAAGTACTGGAAGGCTGCTGTAAGTTCTCCCCAGAGCCTTCTCTTCTCCAGGCTCAACAAACCTAACTCTCTCAGCCTGTCTCCTTTGGCAAGGTACTGCAGCCCTGTGATCATCTTTGTGACCCTCCTCTGGACTTGTTCCTGCAGGTTCACATCCTTCTTGTGCTGGGGACCCCAGAGCTGGGCGCAGCACTCCAGCTGGGGTCTCACCAGAGCAGAGCAGAGGGGCAGAATCACCAGCCTTGCCCTGCTGGCCATGCTGATTTTGATGCAGCCCAGGACACAGTTGGCTTTCTGAGCTGCAAATGCTCATTGCAGGGTCATGTTGACCTTTTCATCCAGACAGATCCCCAATCTCAGGGCTCTTTTCAATCCATTCCCCACTCAGCCTGTTTTTGGCTTAAAATTTCCTTGTCCCAGGTGTAGGACCTTCCACTTGACCTCGCCTAACTTCATGACATTCATAACGACTTCAAAGAGTTATTATGCTGTTTGTGACACTATAGGATTAAAAATTCATATATTTTAATAATACTGGAAAATGTTAAGAGGTTAAAACTCCCAATCATTCTACATGCTTTGGTATCTAACTTATTACAGTGTCCAAGCCTGGTATGCCAGAGAAGCCTGCTCAGTTTGGTAAGGGCAGAGAAGATAAAGCTGGGATGTTTAAGAGTATCAGTTATTTACTGTTGGTTGTTGATATGCATTGAGTGTATATACTTACCCTTTAATACACAAGAGTAACAGTATTACTTTTGCTCTTTAACGTTTAATCTGAAGTGACCTCTTGGTTTCATAAATACTAATCTTCAAATCTAAGTTTGACAACTTCTTAGCTCCAAAACACCACATGTCCAGTCTAGTGTTTGTCTAGATTGACTATACAATAAAAGAGACTTGTATTTATGTATAATCACCAGCCAGACAGCAGGGCATGACAATTGATTTACTTTTTTGTTGTTGTTCACACTATTTCCTGTTCTAGTGAAATGCAGAAACTCAGTCAGCAGATGCTCAGTTTATTCTTGTATCAGATAAAAGCAAGCAAAGGAAGAGTTTCCATTAAAACCCACTGTTATTTGCTATACTTGATCACTAAGTTGTGTACTGTAATTTCTCTTCATGTGTCTTGGTTGATTGCTTGAAGTAAATCCTGTAAAGAAGAATGAGAAGAGATTAATGAAGAGTAACATCCTTGACTTAATTGGAATTGTTTTTATAGTGCTGAGAGAGAACCTAGAGGAGTTAGGTTGTTGGTTGTTTGAGTAGGTTGGGGAGGGGGAATTTCCAAGCAATGAAAAATTTATTTATAGTTTTATTATTCAGAAGAACTGAATCTTCATCCAGAAGTTTCCTAATCTCTAAGTGTAAATTGCAACTGGCATCAGCTCTTAAATACCACCAAGAATTGCATGTTCTGCCATGACAGTGTATTTTCTCTTAGAAAGCACAATGTACCTCACTTTCTTCCACAAACTACCTCATGCAGTGTCAAAACTAATGCATCTGCTGTTGTGCATTTTACTGTTTCTTGGATCAAGCCACAATGGTTTTACCTTCCTCATATGAGTTTTAAGTAAGTTTGAGGCTGTCATCTTGTTTCTATAAGTGGAAGAAAATATTTCAGATACTGGACCTACAGTACAAGCTAATACAGATTTAAATTTAAATAGCAGTCCTAGAAAATAGTAAAAGTTAATGTGCTTAGCTCTGTGTGCATGAGAGTGTTATTAGGAAAAGGCTTTTACATCCAGCAATAGAGCTGGAGAATTGTTTCTTTTTGAACTATATAAGTCAACTTAAGCATCTTATTAAACTTTTTCTTATTGTGCACTGCAAGTCTGATAAAGCAGCATACAAGCAATTAACTTACTTTGACATTATACATTTTCAGTATCACAGAGCTAAATCACTGCATTTCATTATGGGCAAGACTGCTCTATTCCTTTTTCCTGTTTCTTAAAATGCTCCTGCTACTTTTTTGAAGGACACCAGACAAGAAAGCTGATAACAGAAAACCACCATCCTTAAGTAATTACCAGGCAGTAAATATGAATGTGTAGCAAAAGAACATTTTCATGCTACAGGTTTCTATACTTGTTAGCAAAACATTTTTCTGAAAGGAAAGCATTCTTAATTAGAATCCAATTAGATATGTAATCTTTGATACTTTAAACAGTAGCATATGACCAAAATAAGTTGGTATGCTGATGACAACCATTGACCAACATTAAAAGTACTGTTGCTATCAGCTATTGTATTCAAGGAGATCTTTTGGTTTTTTCCAGAGATTAGCTTGTAATTGAAGCCTGTGGGTTTTACTTCTATACAAAATTCAGAAGTTGACATATGTTTTGCTGTAACACAGTGTCTTGTCAGAGGATAATTTGCTGTCTTTCAGGATACTTGAAAGCCTCCCCTGACTGGCAAGTCAAAAGTACTTATTCTAATAATGAAAGATCTGATACGGTCTTTTTTCATCTGGACAGGTCACTTAAAGCCACGTTAAGAGTAAGCTATTGACTTAATCCAAATGCACATTTTAAAATCTATTCAGAACTCCACCATGAAAATTCATCTTCCAGTGTGTTTTAATGCAAATGTAAACAAAACAGTGCTTGTTTAGGGATTTTTTTTCCCTTTACTGGAGGTACTTTGTTTCGCTTGCATGGTGTCATTCACAGTGAGGTGAATATCTGACTGTACTCGTTGTATAAACATGGTAATTGCAAAGTTCTGATCACTTTGGTTATGTGATGAGAAGTGCTTTAAGTGATCTGTCCAGATGAAAAAAATCCAAAAAGACTATGTAGGTTCTTTCATTATTAGAATAACTGTTTTTGACTTGCCAATCAAGGGAGAGCTTCAAGTATCTTGAAAGACAGCAAATTCTCCTCTGACAAGACATTGTGTCTAAGCAAAATATATGGCAAGTTCTGAATCTTGTACAGAAGTATAACCCACATTGTATGTACTATATACTTCAAATAACAAAAATTTAGAGTCATTAAAAAATTTCAGCATTAGAGTCTCAAATATTTTCTGAGTGTATTGTTGAAGAAATTCTAGAGCTGTAACTTTCAAACTTGATGTATAGCTGTTGTAGATTTCTTCTAACCCTTATCACTACTGTACATAGATTTGACTGTGTTTCTGGGACTCTAGGTAATCCTAAACACATGGGGTGTACACAGTTGTACACTGTTCATCACATTGTCAAAAATGCCAGTCCTCAAGGCCTAAAAGGTGCCACAGGCAAGATGTTTAATCCTAACCAGCTGGTGTGCAAGGCATCTGGGGAAACAATTCACAGAATTCCCTGTGGGCATTTTGTGGGATAGTGGTGCAGAGAGAATGTGATACAAGCAGAAATACTTCAAAGTTATTTTCCATTTCTCTGCAGGGTCAACCTTTGATATAAAGGTGCTTCTTGGAGTGGTGTCTCTATATCCTTTTTTTGATAAGCATTCTGCTCCTGCTTGTTATCCTGTGGCAGTTAAAGCTCATTTTCCTCCTATTTCTATAAGTTGTAACTCTTTTTCTTTAATGTATGGCTGCTTAGCTTTTTTATCATGAATAACATTCTTGCCAAATTTTTGTAATCTGTTACTTGATGAAAACATAGTGGAACTTCGGTGATCCATTTTAGTTTAATGGGAGGCTAGAATGAAACCTTTTAACGTTGACTAAAGTCTGAACAAAACGTAACAATTGCTTTTTGAAACAAATTAATTCTGAGGGCTTCAGGTAGAGGGTAGCCAGGCTGATACCATCATCTTATAGGGTGTGTGTGTCCGAATTGCTGCCTCGTACACGTTCCTACCAGAAGCCCTCCAGAGGGCTTTAACTCCAGAGCCTGGGCCGTGTGAGCTGTGTTAGCGTTGCCCCGCGCGCCAGGCTGCGCTGTGTGGGCTGTGTGCTCTAACACAGGCACTCCCTGACTCTGTGTCACACAAAGACAGTGTTAGTAGTGCCATGTCCTATCACTAAGTGGGGGAGGATGGTGGACTTGGCTTTCAACTCAAGCCCGTGACTTAAAGGGAGACTGTAAATAACCTGGTATCAAACTGATGTACTTTTAAAATGATAACAGGGTACTATGAGAGATGTCACAGCATTAGTGTGACCTCAGTAAAGCTCCTTCTATGGTGCCAACAAGGGAAGGGCTGCCAAAAGTTCATATTAAGGTCTGGAAGAGTGCAGCCATAGGTGTTCCTATAAAATCATTATTAGTTTTGAGTAGGGTGACATAATAGTAGTCAGCATAAGCAGCACTGGTAGTATGTTGTGTTATTCATCTTAAGCTTTGCTGTTCTGAATAGCTTGGAATAGAAGAACCATTATCCTGATTAGAGAACTAGCTGTTCTTTTTATTTATAATTGAGAAACTGGAAGTTATTCACTGTTGTAGGGTTTTGATAGTGCTCCTTATTCTAACTGTATCTTGTTACCCAGGCATATAAATTTTACTTTTGTTAGCAGTTATATTGATTTTGTTTACGCTTTGTGCTTTATTAATGTGCTTTATTAAACTTATTTATGAACTTTTGTCCTCTTTCAGAGTGGTAGTTACACTTGTGTCCTACTGGAGACTCATCTTTTTTGTATGCTGCATCCAGTCACAACAGTTTTTGGCATTTCTAGTACTGAGAAATGAAATTCAGAATTGTGTGGCTTTCTTCAAGTTTGAAGTTCATCTGAATCCTGACACAGGACAATTGAAATTAATTCAGTTTTGAATTATGACATTTATCAATCACAGTCGCTCGTTTGTGAGTAACTGACACTTAAACCAAAAAAACTTCAAAGCTATATAATCATAGCTTACAGATCATTACTTTCAGTTGCTTCTTGTCCAGTCTTTCAAAACAGGTAAACTTAATTATAGATTTCTATCAGTCATTTAAACAGTGCATTTTTTAATCTGTGAGGAATTTAGGTATTGATATAGAGGAGATAGCATTCTCTTTTTTTTTTGCCTTCAGTGATGCTTGAGAACCTGGTTTAAATTTTTTGAGAACCTCTCCATTTGCCTTACATTTACTCTGTCTGCAAGAAATAAACTTGAGGCTAAAAGTATGTATGGGCTTACTTCAGTACAAAATTATAAATGCAGCTTATCCAGTGAACTAGCTTGTCCACTCTTGGACCTAAAGGGCTGCACAGGATTTTTCAGTTATGAGAAAAATCTTCAAAATGCCAGTGGTAAATCAGATGACCGAGTCTTGGCAAATTAATAGGTTTTGCACACACAATTGTCCTAAAGTTGCCTTGTTTTCACTGAATTTAAGTCATTGCATTGATTCAAGAAGATACTAATTAAGGATACTCATTGTTTTTCACAGTCAGCAAAAACTGGTTACTAAATTTAGTGTTTTAAGTGTGGCATAATATGTAAATAACTGTGTTGGGCTGTTAGTGTGGTGCTTCTTGTCTTCCAGTTAACCACATAGTACCAATATCTTGGTAGATAAGATTAATTTGTATTCTGTGAACAACAGATACAACTTAAAATGGGTCCATTGAAACCTACAGTGGCCAAAACCTGTTTTTAAAAGTGTGTTCCAGTACCTCATGTCAGATGTGCCCCTTTTGCATAGCAATCATGTAAAAAATAGCTAGAAGCTGTAGAGCCACACACATACTGCCTCTGGACCAGAGGTACTTGCAGGAATTATGAGCTCTTGGGATATGTGTCCCATTAACCTTGTGCACACTGTTTAGTATCATTTCATATGGAACTAGCCTTGCATATTTGTTCTTTGCAGATCTTACTAGTAACTTTGGCTAATTTCGGGTTGAGATGAGCTGGAAGGCTAAAAGGAAAATGTACATCAAGTCTATATGGGAAAATGTAGGGGGAAACATCGAGTGGGTGCTGAAGAAATCATTGCCAAATATTTGCAAGATGTGCTCAGTGTGAATTAGGTTCAATCTGACCTTCTTGACAAAAACAAGGCTTGTAGAACTTATCAAAAGTCTTGACTTGATCCGGTTTTTTTTATTTGGCAGAACCAGGAGAACAGTTTCTAATGAGTTTTATTCCTTTAGAAACTAGATTTGTGTTGATAAACATTAAATAATCCTCTAAATTTTGTAACTATTTTTAGTAGATATGATCAGTACTGATGTATTATAAATAATAATCCTTGTGGCATACTTTACCAAAAGATAAAGCAAACTATTTAACATTATGCAAAATTGAAAACAATGATGAGCTAGATTATTCTTCCACCTGCTGAATCTTCGTGAATAGTCATCATTTACAGCAAATACTGTAAGTCTCCTGTTGTAACATCAGATTTTAAATAAAAGATACTAGTTTTCTTCTCTTACTTGCTTTTAACGCACTAAAAACACCACCTAAAATTTTGACTACTTACTTATTTATCAAGTGACAAAATTAAGCTTAGTATTTTAGAAAAATCTTTTAGAATGCTTGAAAAAATATGTAAGCTTCACATAAACACTTACAGTAATGGAGATTGGATGAAAGTTAGGAGTACTCTTCCTGTTCTGGCAATGTATTTGTGGTGTTCTCCCTTTGTAAGATGTCTAATTTCTTGGGTCTCTTTTCTTCATGTGTAATGAGTACCCTGTTAGTTACTCTGAAAGCTAAAGTTCATGTGGTTACCAGTGATCACGTTCTTTGCTCTGCCTTCTTTCTGTGCTTTGTCCTTTGGCACTGTACCCTGCTTGGAATTTTGGAAGTGTACAGCTTTCCATTCAGTTCTGTAGAAATCAGTATAGTTTGTGTTGTCTCCATTTCCTGTATCAGCAATGATTTCAGTCTGATACAACATAATAATATTCAATCAAGAGTAAGTCTTCATAGAATTGCTATCAGAAATCCTGGTTTTGGTTGGTAAATTAGCAATTTGTGGTTTTAGTGACAGACTTGTAGAACAAAGTCTGTATCTTACACTTCCCGATTTGTTGGTTTTGTGCTAAGATCTTCAGGGAGGGAAATCTCAAGCAAAATCATAAGCAAGAAGCTGTCCTGCAGTTGTCACTGACTCAAAATTATTGTTTTGTGGTTTCACGGACTAAATTACGTGTCAAGTTAGTCTCTTGTGCTGGATTTAAAGTAGTAGTTGTACTTTCACGCACCAATCATTCTAGTCTGGGGAAACACGAGTTTGAGAGGATTAATTGAACGTTCAGTTAATGTCCAAAAGATGAAAATACTGAACAGCTTATACAATGTTTAAATAAGTTGTCGGACAGTTATAAAATGTCATTCATGTTCTTATTACCAGACTGTCAACTTATATACTAAGGTGACACAATGTCAATAATAACAATCTAGAAATGACTAAAAGTCCAAAATGACCAGTGTGAATTTGAAAAGGTCCATAATGCATACCATTAGACTTGGCTGTAAAAGCTGCTGTCTCTTGCAGGAGAATCTGAGGCATTCTGAATCAACCTGAACTGAACCTTCATTTCAACCTAATTCTGCTATTCAGAGGCTTACACTGGTAAAGTTACAAGTGCATATATTGTGGACTGTAACTTCATCTGTAGCTACAGTCTCTGTAGCATTACAGTTCATCTAAAATGTAAAAACACAGCATCTTATCAGAAGAAATATGACTTTAATTTGTGTAATCCATACTAGATTTTTTGCTTATATCTTTCTCTCTTTATTACTCACCTCATCAGCATCAATTTGGGTGGTCCTGGTTTTCATGATCTGATGAATAGGGTCGTCTGAAGATCATGAATAGTAAATAGGCTTCATCTGCAGAACTATTCCAACAACCTTTTTCCCTTAAAATTCAGTTTTTAAGATGGCAGAGAACATGAGAATTGTTCTAAAGGTATATAAACCATTCCTTTATTGTCAGGCATTGGTTTTACAACTTCTAGTATTGATGCTTGCTGAAGTTAGTCTGTCAGATGCAGTTAACAAACTGAAAGAGGCCCTTGCTATGTCTTTGGAGTCCAGGCTGTATAATCATAGCAAGGTGACATGTATCTAATCATAGTTGTAATCTGATAATGACCCAGGCTGTGGAGTTCATACGTGGCTTTCTTTTGGTAATGTGCAGAAAATCTGCACAGAAGATCAGCCCCTCCTTCCTGGCCTACCAACATGACCACACATCTGGCATCTAACTGCTGTCTTTTTACTTACTCACTGTCTTGCCTCTTAAGAATTCTGGATTTTCTTAGCAACTGTGGAAAGAACTGCCCAGCAGAACTGTTTAATCCAAGAGAACTGGGAAATGTAAATAATCATTCAAGAAGGCAGTTACATTGCATCCTACAAGAACAAAATTATGTATCTAGGCCCAGATGTACACGAACTCCTTTCCAAGGCCAAAGGATTAGTTTCTTCTTGTGAAGGTAGATTTCTTAACTGCACAGTGTCAACATCTAGCAGTTCATCAGTTTGTCATACTCACTCCAGCAACACTGTCCATAACTTTAAAGCAATCAGTTTCCATAACTGGTTGTTGAATATGAACCTAATATCCTGTTATGTACACATTGTACGTGTTAGCTCCCTTGGGTTTTGTGTGTGTGCTGCTGAAAAGGGATGACTCCCATCCAAAGGAGATTTAGGGATGGATAGCAGTACTCTGTCATTCTGTTCAGCTCACAAGTGCATTGTCCTTTTGTTCCCTTTTCATGCACAGCAATTACAAATGGGAAGTTGCTAGCAAGAAATTAGTTTCAGGATCTTTCAGTATAGCAAAGGCCAGGTATGGACTATCTGGTTTAGAAATAATTCTTGATAACATTAAGTAATAGTGATAGTCTAGTCACAGTAATTTGTGAGGAGGAAAAAAAAAAAAAGAAGTCAACCTTTCAGGGTTGTTGTTGTTTGGTTTGGGTTTGCTTGTTTTCTTAGTCTCGCAAAGAATTGCTTCTTTCATTTGTCTTCTAGTATATTTATGTAATTTCTTCTTTGTATTTCTTGCCTCATAGTAGCTTTGTGTTAGCAACCGTTAGCTGATTGACTTCTTGTATATCTTCCTGAACTACTTGTTTTTACTAGTGCCTTCTTTCTACTTTAAAGCTCTGGAATATATCTTTAATACTACATTAGTCATGCTGTTACATATTTTTGCTGTATTGAAAAGGTGCCACCTTGCCTTACTTCTCTTAACTGCTATGTTCTGCCCCTCACTATTAAGTTACTTTTGTAAAAGGTTGCACTAATTGCATAACAGACCTTTATATTGGCTGATTTGGAAATGTAACAGTTTTCATTCCACAGTTAGCCCAGGAGCCACTCTTAATTTCTGCACCATTGTAGGCTGGGACATGCTATTGGGTTCCATGCTGTTGCCATTGGGCTTGGCTATTCAGCCTTATTTAAACTTCCTGCAAAAGCCAAATAGGCTTTCTGTCATCTTGCTCCACATTTTACTGGCTTGAAGACTAGACTCCAGCAACTAAAGTTTTTATATGGGTGAAAAGTATTTTCTTGGGGTCTTAAAGTAGTCTTCAAGATTGTATTTCCTCTGTAATACCCAGAATATTGTGTTATTTATGTTTTGTTACTCTTGTGTACGTTCAGGTCTTTGTTAAAGTGGTGAACTCTTTGGCCACAGTCCCTTGAGTTTAATCCATTCATAGTGTGTATCTTTAGCTTTGGAAGGAAGCTCTGAGCATGCATCTTCCCCTCTGTTTGTTTATCTGGCTAATAATAAGCTGCCAGGATACTTTAACAGCTTCATGGCAGGCACCCAGACCTTCACCCAGTAAAGGATTTTGCCTTAGCTTTCACTGAAGAGAATTCAGATTTAGAATAAATGTAACACTTTATGTGAACAATTCTAGTTCAACCTGGATGAAAGCTGGCTGTCCCCTGTGGTTAATTCATGACTGAAAAGGTTAAAACAGATCTTGGGGGGTTCATGACCACATTGCTTTATAAATTCTCTGTCTCCTTAAATGTGGCAATACAAACCCCTTTTCCATTTAGATGGTGGAAAGGATGTGATTAGTAGCTGCCAGTGTACTTAAGTGTACTCAATTGCATGGAGATTGTTCATATATTGCAATCTGTGAACAACAAATATCCAGGTATATAAATGACCACTCGGTAGGAAACTGTGGGGTTTTCTGCTTTTGCAGAAATGTCTCCAAGGTGTTCAGGATTTTTATATTATTGTTTATTTTACTTTATCTAAAACATTGTTCTCTTTGTCCTGCCGAGGTCTTCACAGCAGGACAGTCTGAGCCGATCCCCCGCCCAAAGGGCGGTGGTTTATCTTTTATACTAAAAACTACGTATACCTTATTTACAACTATTTTCCAATACCTATCACTTATGTTAGACAGTGTGTATTCTCTCTAAACCAATCACCAAGTGTTACTATTACAGCAGAATCATGGAGGAGCTGAAGAAGAAGGAAGAAGCTTAAAGACCATGTGGTTTCTCCATTTTGGCTTCACCCACCCCCATGTACTAAAACCCAAAATCTACTTTTCCACCCTGTGACAATCTTATTATTACTCTATTTAAATTTGTGAGACTTGTAGTTTTTCTTTCAATGCTGGTAAACATTCCCATGGACTAAAATCCAAACCACAGGTGTCTTGGGCTTGGTGCCAGGGCTTCTGACCCCCCTGCACAGGTCTCTGAGCTCCCAGGGCAGTCAAGGACAATTCCTGAGTTCTCTCAGGAAACTAGTGCTAAAATCGTGCTGAAACATATTAGACTAAGCATGCGATTGACTTGGAGCAGTGAAGTAACATTATGACAAAGCAATGCAGAATATTCAAAACACTGAACCTGGACTGCTGGTTAAGTTATGGATTCTAAGTTCCATTTGAATAAAAGAGGGAAATACACAACTCTTTCCAAAATGGAGTTCAGAACATTTCTTTGTTACTGATGTTCCTTCAGCAGGTTCAGGAGTTCCAGACCTTTTAGGTCCCAGACTGGCACTTCACTCTTTTAGGTTAGCTCTCCATGTGGTAGTCCATTATCTTAATGACATAATACAGCCACATCAACTAAGACTGTGAATGTAGCAGTAAATAGGATTGCATCATCTGGTTGAAAGCGGTGAAAATAAAAAGCAATTTAGGTGAGGAGATACCTTTCCTTACCTCAAGTAAGGCCTGTTCTGCCTAATGTGAAACAATCTGCCTTGCAATACAACCTTCCTGACCTTCCACCTTTTGGTCTGGAACGGTTGTCTGTTGCCAGAGTCGGATTCCTCTCCTACTCTAACACCTCAGTGCTTCATCTCAAGTTCCAGGCATGCTACTGTTGCATACTGCATGCCCAGTTTTCTGTTGACTTCCCTGTGGCCAAGGTTTATCCCAGGTTAGTTGATATAGTCTTCCTAAAAGACAGTGAGTGACAGCCAGATTTGCTCAACGCAGTTGGATAGTCTGGTCATGCCAACCACAACATGTCTGACTCTTGCCTTGTCAATTCCTTTCTTGTTCTCCCACTTCCGAAAGAAATAAATATCTTCATAACGAGTTGCAATAAAGAAGCAGGAGGCGGGGACAGGACTGGATACTAAATTAAAACCAAGAAAGCAGGTGTTTTGTCATCATTTACTTTCTAACAGTGTGTGATAACCTAAAAAAGGATCCATTTAAGACAAATCATGTTTCACTAGTACTTGTTCATTGTTTCCTTTTCTTAATTGAACAGGGATATTTACTGTGGAGTTTTAATACAGTGTTACATTATAGAATGGCTGTAAATGGATAAATAGGGCTAAAGATTATATGGGAGTAAAATAGTGCCATCCAGTAAAAGAAATCTCTTAGGTAGTGGTGAAAGAGTTGTTTTGGGCTGTCTACATCTTTGTATAATCAGGAAAATTTCCTTATTTAAAGTAGGAGGGATGAAGCAGAGTAGGATTGGCCAGGTCTTTCCTTTTATGCTGTTAGTAACTAAACTTGTGCATGACAAGGTACAGATAATAAATAGCCAGCACCTCTATCTTAAGAGAATTTGGAGGTGCAAACAGTGTTCACAGCTTGGAATAGTAAGAGTTGCCATACTCATAATTGTAATGGTGATAGCTGAAAAAAGATTCCATCAAAGTTTCAGCGTTTCTTAAAGATTGCTATGATAAAGATATATCCATTTAAAATGTGAGAACGCCACTAGTTATAAGTTCATGTGCCTAAAACTACAAAAGAGAAGGAACTGAAGGTCACTTCAGTTTTCACAGAAGCTTATCAGATTTCTGTTTCCATGAAGAATATTGATGTATACTAAAACTTGGCCTCAACAACCCCATAAAATGTATTTGAGATTCAGTACTCTGAAAATAGAGTGGTAGTAGAGTCTAACTTTAATGCTAGTGAAATGTGACAGGTACTCAATCTAGTATGTGCATGTTCATGTCTATAAAACTATTTATGAAAAAAGTGTCCTGCCGATTTTTTTGAAAACTTTGTGACATCATTTATATTTCTAATGTAACCTTTTGGTAAAACATGATTTAAAGCAGTGTTTCAGTGTGGTAACATTAGCTTCATTTCTGCTGTGGCTTTCCATCTTAACATTTAAATTTTTAGATTCTTGAAATACAGTAACTTAAATATAGATTAATGTAAAAGAAATTATTTATTGATTATTTGAGCCATTCTGAAAGCCTGTCTGAAGCTTTTTCTGTCATTGCCTTGATTTTCCCCGTGTAATAGGGCTCCCACTAAAGGACGAAAGAATTTAAAAGGAATTAATTGCTGTGTAATAAGCCTTATCCTTCAGCGAGGTACTTCACTGAAGCTAGACAGTGAATGTTTTGTGACAGAAGGGAAAGCTGAGGGGGATGGGAGGAGGAGGAAGCTAGAAAATAACCACAACTGGCCTCTCTGCATTCCTGTAGGGCTTGCCTTTTTTAAAATTGGAAGCTGCTTTTATAGATGCTCCTCCAAACACGGTTTTCATTTTCCATACTGTCCCATTTAGACTTTGGAATGCCTGGATGAAAGGGCAGGCCCCCAAAGTGACTTCCCAATCTGTTTTTGCAATTCCAGCCAAGTTCCCTTTAATGTATGGAGCAGGCGAAGTTGAGCTGACTCTTATAATATCACAGAACTCGGGCGCAGCTGCTGCTTGAAGCAGCACTGTGATAATACAACAGCTCTGCTATTTACTGGGACTCAAGTGCCTGGACTGGCACACAGAGACATTATATGAAATCCGAAAGCATGAGGATAAAGGAGATTTCTTTGCGACAAGATCCTGATCTAAGAAAGGAGTTGGCATTGCTAGCTCGAGGATGTGATTTTGTTTTACCTTCTAGATTCAAGAAGAGACTGAAAGCTTTCCAGCAGGTTCAGGTTTGTCTTTCTGTTCTTATACAGTTATTGTTGTCAATTGTACCTTCACAACCACTCAAACTGCTGGCAATACTTGGAAGCTGTTACTAAGCTAGCAGGGTTTTGATTGTCTGTTCCATATATGATGACTTCTGTGTTTTTAAAATACTGTGCAGGTTGTTTTTTGCAAAGAAAAGATGACAGTTTGCTGAAGCACATAGCACAGCTAAAGTACGATGTTTGCACAGAGGTATACTCAGTGAAAATTTGGTGCTTTTAATGCTATTAGACTTTTAAAGACTGTTTTCCTTTATCTGCATAATTGTAATCTACATGCATTTCCCCAGAGAGTTTAACTTACCTCTTACTGGAACTGGGCATGTAAAATATACTGAAATAGGCTGTAACTTCACTAGCTCAAACATAATTGGTAAAAAGTGCTTTCATACTTGCATGATGATCCTGAATTTCTTTAGATTATGTTTATTTTGAACTTCTTATTTGATTAGTTGTTGCTGCTTGGATCACACGTGTACTTCTGCTGTTTTGTAGCAGGGAGTTAAAGCTACAATTTTAAAGTGTGCTTAAAATTGAGAATAGAAGTACTTGAAAAGTAAAATCAGAAGGAAAACTACTTGTAGAGTAAATGTTCAAAGAGATTTGTTATCTCTTGGAGTGAGAAAAGGTATACCACTTTTTTTGAGAAACTGAAATTTGGTATTTCTTTGAATACCCTCTAAAACATATGGTGGTATCTGAAAGCATTCACTTTGAGCTTACCTTAGTCTCACTTGTAATTCATATGCTAAAGGTGTGTCACTGAAGGCATATGTGAATTTTTTTTCATCCTTTTTTAATTAAGGAAAGTTTAGCAGTTGAATAAAAATTACATTAACTTAGAATTTCTGGCATTGTTAGTTACTCTAAATATAGCCTGCCACTTAATTTTGAATTCAGTGCTCTAGTGTCCCTTTCAGGTGACCTTCAAGAGAGGGACATAAAACCCTAAGCCCTCTGACCCTAAGAGTGTACCAGCCTTCTGTCTTCTATATTATTATTTAAAATTTGTTTCAAGTGATCTTCATAAGCAATGTTTATTCCTTTGTGCAAAGCAGAGTGACTGTGTTGACTGTGCTGGTATATACCATTCAGACACGTGAGTGAAAGGATTTTTGACTTTTATCTTCTGTGCTAAACTGGAGACAAGAGCACTTCTTGACTAGAGACAGCAAGAAAAGAAAATACTATCCTAATAACCCAAAAGCAGTGGTAGCAGTTAATATTTAGGCACTTCAGAGGAGGAGGCAAGTTTAGTCTAGTCATGGCATCCTGCTGTAAACAAACACAGCATTACCTTGTGTGGTGCCGCTTAACTTGATCTGTCTTTCATCGAGCGATAGTTGGATCACTTGTACTTTTACAAGGCCTTTTTATGTTGACCTAGAAAACATCTCAGTGTAGTATGGTTAAGCATACCTCCAAGCTACTAACAACTTTAGAAAACAGCTTGTCTAATCTGTAGGGGTTTTTTTTCTATTTTAGGATGCTGCTGGCTATAAACTTACAAGTGGAGACAATGAGCAAATATTTTTCATTTTTAACCAGTCTTGCACTTCCTGGGTAAATGGCAACTGTAGAATAATACATGATAAATTACTTAATTAGATTACAAAATTCTTTGGGCAAAACAGAATTACTAGGAGTATAAAACAAGATGATGAGGTCTGTCATTGTTCAGTTTGATATAAAGTATTTTATCTGAAGTTCCTCTTTTAGGAGGTAGTTTGCTTCCATTTCATGATTTTAAGGAGACCTTTTTGGAAATATCATCAAAAACTAAATATAGGTGCTAGTGACTGTTGATACAAAAGATGGGTATTCTTTAACTGCCATTTTATGTTAATTCCAACTTATCCTCGTAGGTTAGGTGCATTTCAAAGAATAGCTATTTATCAGCTAGATAATCACTGAAGAAATTTCATGTAAAACTTAAAGACTGCTTAGAGATTTTGTAGAATAACTTGAAGTAAAACTTTATCATTTCAGTTGAGAAGCTTTGTTGCTTTTGGAATTTACAATCTCCTCTTCCACTGTATAGGCTTTCAGACACAACAGTTCATGGATATGATGTAAAATTAGAATGCTAAAGTCAAGCAGAAATGGAAGTCAATCTGTTCTTCCACATTTCTACTACAATCTTGTAATTTTATAATTTGTTAAACAAATGACAGATTCTTGTTAAGAGGTTTGTACTATTAAAACTAGCATCTTAAAATAAAAAATTAGTAATGGTAGTGGATAGTGAAATAACATGTGGTTCAGAATCTGCTCTGAGGCAGATTGAAATGACTGGGTCTTCCACAGGTTCCAAGAATTCTAAGGCAGTGGCTTTTCATATAGGGCCATGTAAGTAAGTAATCTGTGTAGGTAATCCCCTGTGCTTTAGAAGGAGTGGTCATTACAGCATAGCACGTCAAGTTTCTTGAAAATCTTTAAATAGACCCCCAGTAGTGAGATGGGTTGTTCTGGAAAGTGGTTGAATAGGCAGTTCCTTAGTTTTCATTTATTGATAAAAACTGAAGAAACCTGAGCAAAGTAAGGCTTTAGGGAAAAATCTATTTCTTGAAAGAGAGATAAAACAATACATAACTGTTGAAATGTTCTCTATTATCTTGGGGAGCTAAATTTCTTGCTAAGTGTCTCTGCATAAAATGAATTAAAACGTCAGTCCATGAACTTATCCTTGTGTTGATTCTAAGACCAAGATCTTTCTTAACACCTATGGGATATATTGAACTGGGAATGCAGCACTTGAAGAGTCACTGTGTCCACTGTGCTTGTCAATTTATGTGAAACTTTGGAGGGAAAAGAAACTAACACCTTGTCAAATGTACTGGCAACTTAAAGATGTCATCTGAAAGGCTGAGTACTGTGTTTTAGCCAACATCTGGTGACATCCCTACCTGTCAGAGCTGGAATATAAGCAGCACCATTGTGCATGCTATACTAGGAAAATACACCTGAAGTTTGAAACAAAATTAGAATAAAATATGTGTCTGTACACTTACATGCTTATACATTTGTAACTCAATGTTAGCTAAACTAGGAAAATGGGTAGTTTTTGCTACTTACAGGCTACATCACCTTACAAAACTGTGGAGTTCTAACTTTAAAACTAGACTTTTAAAAAGGTCAAATAAATTCAGGCTGAATGTAGTGATTTTTAAAATGGAGCTTAAAAAAAAAAACATCTGGCCTAAGTTTTTAATTAATCTTCTCAATTTCAGCGACAGACCTGTGCTGGCATATTTTTTGATATTTTTTTAACAAATCATACCTCTATCTGCTGTGCCTACTGGGTGATTCCTTGGTGTACTTGTATGCGTCACAACTCAGTGTGAAAATGGAGAACTACTCGTTTCATGACCACCTGTTAAAGATACTAAATGCTGCTTACACATGCTATTTATGTCAGCTGTATGACAACTATTTCTTCAGCTTCTGCAGTGCCTCACGAGATTGGCTTGCCTTCTGAGTGGAGTAACTTTAGACTTTAGTGCCTCTTGATCATTTTTACATTCCTTGGTTACCAAAATGCTACATAAATGCTTGTGACATGTTCAAGACAGCGATGAGCAGAGTCTGTAGGTACTAATGTGTGCTGGGCTGGTGTATATTTATGATGTAGTACACACACTGATTGTTTTAGTCATGAAGATAAGAATCTCATTTCTGTGGCAAAACTACTCTCAAAAAATTTAATTGAGGCTGTTGGGTTTACTGCTATAGTCTCAGAAGAAGGTTGTGTAACAATTAGAAGCTTCAGGCACAACAGCTTTCCTGTTAAGATCAGTTTTCTAATTTAACATAATTTGTAGACCTTTTAACACCACAGGGGGAGGACCCAATATTCATTTTTACATAATAGTTTTACAAAGGCACACAAATGCCTTATTAAAGAACACTAGTGTTTGCTGAGGGGGCCAGAGCTGGAATACAAATCTCATTTTGACTGTAGCTAATACACATTTGATGCTAGCTTGCTGATATAATGCCAGTTTTCCAGAGCAGATGCCAATGTTTAAAACAAAATGAAAATATACAGGCTGCCCACTGAGACTTACTAGTTAAGATGAGGTTTTCCATAAATGGTTCACTGCTAGTGGATGGCCAGGTTTTAAGCTCTGGTCTCTTAAAAAGAAAAAGTAATCAAGCTTGTAGATTTTTACCACTTTTGTAATGGAGACTCCTGGTTCAAATGTAAAATGTATTGGCTGCCTGTGACAGCAGCTTCTTTACCTGCTCTTGTCTGGTGATAAATCTATTTTTTAAATTGTTATTACAGAAAATGTGCACTGTTTCCATAGAAAATACAATATGGTGAAAGTTTGTTACATTTTATTTGCATGCATGATTTAAGAGTCTAGATGTCAGTTCCCTCTGCAGCTAAGGTTTGTGATGCAACAATTCATACATTGAAGAGTTCAGATGTACTTATTTTTCCCTTGAAATAAAATATTCACTATTCTTTTCTCCATTTTAACTAACACTACTTATAATAGATGTTGTATGCCTGTTGGTGGTAGTGCTCGAAAGCCTGAAACAGTCGAGCACATCTTCATATGAAATGTCCTTCAACTTTTACAGGGCAAGAGGGATGTGAAATTGTTTTCACATTTGTCCAAATCAGAATTTTTCAGGGCATCAGTGTTGCTTTCTGGAGGCTGACCTGGAGCAGAGACTAGACAGAGCAAAAGCATAAAGTAGATATTTATTAAAAGGCCTCAATGAAACACTTGGGCAGCATAAGAACCCTGTTGGGCTACACCTAAGATGCACCCCAAAATGGTCACAAAATGGACAACTGATCACGAGGTCTTACACTTTTGTAAGTTTTGGTCCATTAGCATATTGGAGTTAATTGTCTAATTATAGCTTCAGGTTATGAAGCTCCATTTTCCTTGGTTTTTCTTTTCACTTCACCATTGTTTTTGCTTTTGGGCTTGAAAGTTGTATTGGTTGTCCTTGGTACCAAGATAGAAAAGGAATTGTTTTGTCTACCTACTCTGGGAAGCCAGCCTAGTAGCACTTAATATGAAACTCAGAACTACACACTAAAACAGGACAGAATCTGAAAAATAGAAAAAGCTAAAACCTAAGGCATCAGCAGCAGACAAGCAGTTGACAGAATACTTGCTCCACCTGTTGACTTTGCAACAAGGCTGAACTTGGTGACATTTCTTGTTTGAGAGGATTCTTCTTGAAGTCAATTGCATCTAGTGACTGAAACTTGCTTTGCTGTAAACATGTAAGGATAAAAAGCTATTGCAGAATTTAAGTGGATGCCTGTCTTAACTGGATGTGTTACTTTTGATGTTGAACTGATGGCCTGTCCTGACAAGGGCTGTTTTCTATGGACAAATGTTAGAATTGCCTTGGGTGTACCTGTCAGTTCCTTGGCTGTGTACAATCAAAATAATCATGTACTAGGAGGAACTTACCAGCTTGTACCCTGAAAACAGTTGGGGAAGAGAATACACTGGGAAGGAATGGAAGAACTGATTTAACCTGTAATCAGAGTGTTTTCTGAGGATGCTGCAACTGTATGACAAACAGCATATATTACTGACTGGAATACTTAATTTGACATAATTCATAAACTGTAGCCTGTTTGACAGCAGGCACTAGCAGTCATACTAGCAATGACTAATATTTTTCCACTACTTTTGTCTTACCACAAAATGTAGAAGAAGTTGTGTTTCACAGGGTAGATTTTTCTGAAGATTCTTGCTTTTTTCCATTTTATACTGTGTACCCTTTTCCATTTTCAAATTACTGGAGCATGTGAAAGAGATAAAAAATATCTTCACTGGATAAAAAAATGTCATCGCTACCAGTGATGGCAAATTCTCAGAGGAAGCCTCACTCCAGAAGCCTTTGGTACCTTATGCCACAGCAAATAAAGCAAGTTACCAATGGACATGGATGTAATGTGGAAAGGTCTTGTGTTCTTGGCTTTGGGGGGCACAGGTGACTACATCTTCCTTTTTGTCCCCACCCAAGTGTTTTCTGAATAAATCAATAAGGTCTTTGTACTGCACACTTTTTATATTGAAGCTCTATGTGACTGTACAAAGAAAAAAGTGTGCAGCCATATTTGGAGGTGTTTTGGTATGCTTTTTGCAGTAGCATCTTCCAGTTTCCAGCAGGACTGCATGATTTACCTATGTCAGCCTTACCAAGCTGCAAACTGGGAGAATCCCAGTAGTTCCAAAATCAGAGTTGTAGAAGAACTTGAGGGAGACATCTGTTAGAGCAGCATATATATTACTGAAAGGAAGGAGACTGGTAAATGTGTACTATCATGGTTGGGTATCCTGCAGAAAAATGCCAATTTTCATCAGCCTTTACTAACAAATGAAAACTAGATTTTGACCATTTGAAAGTTTACCAGTGCTAATTTTGTTTATATGTGATATGACTTGCCTGTGGTGGCCATTCACAAATGCCTTTAGTTGAATGTGGTTTTAAATTCAATACCCAAGATGGTATGTATGGCATGCATTTCATAGTTTCAGGTGGAAGCTTTTGCTGGATGCCACTGCCTACTGTCCCCTCCTACATTAGAACTAACATACTTTCCCAGATATATTTGCGTAGGTGGTCCAAAGTTTTGCATGCTCTGCTGCAGTGCTGACACTTCAGTGGCTTTTTCTTGAGGATCATTTTACCTATTTCAGTTGGGCTTGGTTAAATTAAAGGGGAAAATTGTTAGTGACAGTTGTGCCATAATTCTTAATGCCTTATAGTAAGACTTACAAGACTATCCAGTGGTGGCCCTTTGCACAGAAATTTCATTCAAACTGGACAGAGTGCTTCTTTCCCAGGCTATCACAAAATTTAGAGTACTACTACTTACTCTGATGTCTTAAGACTTAAAATAAGGGGAGAAATTAGCTTCATATAGCAAACAACTTTAAAAAAAATTCTTTTTTTTCACCTCAGAATCAGAAGTTATGGTCTTCTTTATTTCTGCTGTTACTTAGGATCCTTCATGTTACTCCTGGCAGCTCTAAACATCACTGAATCTCTTTTGATTTGCTTATGGAATTGCTATATTCTGTAACATGTCAGTGATCCCAAAACAGGGCAGAGCAGTGTACAGCTTTGTCTCTAGAGTAAGTAGATTTAGAATTGGGGATTAACATTTGCATTGAACACAAGACCAGACTACCATATACTTTTTTGCAGAAATAGACTTGAATAAAATGGCCAAGAATATGCATAAATGAGAATGATAGTTGATTTATTTAAAACTGAGAGAGTGCACAACGTGGCATACAGGAAGGAGACTTCCACCATATTTTTCTGGTCAGAATTTGAACAAGGTATTGCTAACTGGAACATAGACTGCATTGGGAGTGCTGCTGAACCCTGTTCTCCTGCATTAACTCAGGTCACATGCATAAGATTGGAAACAGTGTAGGTTAAAGTACCTTTTCCCTTCTAATGGTATATTGCTAGAACTTTATGGGAAAGTGTATTAATTTTTCCATTTCCTTCTCATATAGCACAAATATTGACTACAGACCAAATTAGATGAATGAAATTTTCAGAGTAAAGGCTATAACAGCAAAAGTAAGCTAGTGTAAAACTGCAGCAGGGTTAAAATTAATGGATGTTTATCTCTTACTGTGGGGAAGGAAAGAGGAACATGTATGATAAAATTAGTCTCTATAGCCCATCTAAAAACAGCTGTTAGACAGTGACTGAAGGATAGCAAGCTGAAGTCCAGGATAGAAGGAAACAACTGGAACTAAAATGATTGTTGCCAGAGGAAAGACTTTTACATATATACTCTGATGACTCATTTAGCATGGGTTCATTCTCTGTAGGTATCTCTCAGGGTTTGATCATGTGTTTTTTATTTTTGACTAAACTATGCAAAATGAATCACGATCTTAGCATTGTTTTAAGCTTAATATAATGTGATTTTAAACAATACTGCTGCAGTACTCCCTTATCTTCCTTATGTTAGCAGCAGAACCATGTTGCTTTCAAGTGGCACCAACTGCGTGAGATTGGATGAAGACAAATAGGGGGGTTTAATTTTTCTCTTTAGTTTTCTTGGTGACCTGAGGCAATTCACCATATTGCTTCCCTGTCACTAGTGAAGCAAGTAAATTCTGTATGGGCATGGGGGAAGATGCAGGTGTGCTGTGGTGTACCTTATGCCATGCTGTAAAACTCAATTATTAAGATTTCAGAGAAACTTACTGTTTTCAAGCTGATTTTCAATGCAATAATTCCATTTTACAGTAACAGAACTGCAGTGGCACGGGTGCAGCTGGTCAGTTGCCACCACCTTCCTGAAAGCATCTCGGGTTTAAAGGTGTTCGGGTAGGCTCACACACACAACTTCTCAGTCACACACTCATGCCAGGATAGCTTGCCACCAAGGAGAGACCAGAGGATCTTCTTTGTGGGATTCCAGTGACATTCATTCCAGCCCTGAAGGGGTCCAAGGACAAAAGACCAAGAACAAGGACGAGTCCAGGTTTAAGTATAGGGCAAAAGGGGGCGCAGTGGAGCAGCAGGGTCCAATGGGCGGAGGGCACAGGGGCGGTACAAAGGCGGGGCAAAGGGTTACAGCAAATAGGGAATGCCAGCATGGAATTGCAGGGGTACAGGGATCGATGGGGGAATAGGGAGTGGAGAATACTCTGGAACATGAGCATATAAGGGGGAAAGGGGCAGGGAAAGCCAACGGGCCAATGGGGAGAACACAACTGAGGTCAATTAACATAAATGAGCAGGGCACCATGGGGGATGCCTTTTGTCTCACTCTAATCTGGGGAATGCTGGGGGTCTATGGTCTACCTTTCCAGGGCAAGGCCATAGATCTTTCCTTGGTAGGCTCATAGGCCTTGATAGGCAGAAGAACTTAGAAATTTTCAACATTTTAATTTGTCCCGGGATCTTCTTTCACAGAGGAAAACATACTGTTTAGCACTTCAAGCTGAGCCAGAAATAGTACCATCAGGGAACTGTTGCAGTAAAAAATCTCAGTAGTTTGGCGGAAAGGTGCTGATGAGGATGAACAGAAAGCCATTAAAAAGCATCACACTTCAGCTTAAATAACTGTAAATGTAAATGTCTACCACAAGGTTAAGAGAGCTTGTGTTGAGGACATGTTTTTCTGGGCAGCTTCTGAGGAAGGTTGTGGTGGTAGCCTTACTTTATCTATCCTGAAACAAATTTTTCAAGGCACTTCAGCATGTTAAAGTATTTGGCGTGTTAGAAAAGATTTTTCAAAACTGTTGTCCTTCCTCTAAATGAGAATGAACCCTTTTCTAAATAATAGTAGTGCAAGTGTTTTATGTGATGTTTTCAAGATTTAAATTCCATAAAACTACTGATAATGTCAATCGTTTATCTAGAGGGAAATGCTGACTTGCACTTTGCAGTCCATTAGATAGTACGTTAAAAAAGAAACATTTCTGTGATTTTATTGGTCAGACTTAGATTGACAGCAATAACAGAGCAGAGGGATGGGAAGTCTGACCAGGTATTCCTTGTGAGCCTCCTTACTGATAACATTTTATTACATTTGCGAATTACATTTTATTTACATTTTCTTACATTGCAAATTACATTCACAATTACTGTTTAACTGATTAGCTGTAACACAGCTTGTAGTCTTAAGAACTCACTGAATTTAATAAAGGAAAGACTCATACAAAAAAATATTACCTTTGAATCTCCATGTTGGCTTCTGTTTTCTGTTGTGTATCAGGGAACTTCATGCAGCTATCTGTTTTCATTGTTAGGTGTTTGATGAGTTTTATACATGGGTGGTTGCAGGGATGTTAGGATTTAAAAGGCTGACTGGTGTATTTCTGTAGAAAATCCTCTTAGCTTATTATGCACCTTGGTTCACCCAGGTAAGTTTATCATAAAGTAGAATATATAAGAAGACCCTAGTCTGTTGAAGAACCAGATTAACTTATGTATTGCACATCGTAAACAATATTGCAACAGACCTTTTTTCTTTTCAATGGTTAACTGAAAACTACTAAGGACTTGAACTAGACTTTTATCTATTTGATAGGCAAAAACCTCTTTTTAGTATTTTCAGTATTTAATGCCCTTTTTTTTAGTGGGGGAGATTGTGGTGCATCACTTAGTAAAATCCTAATGTGAAGTTGGGTGTAAATGTGAGGTAAATTTTTGGGGTCCTTTTTTGACCCTGTTGTTTGCATTCTGATTACTTTTCTCTAGTATGGACATTATCATGGAAATTCCTGTAAAATACTACAGCAAGAGCTGACTGTGAACTCTGTAAATATTTTAAATGTTTATGGTTGGGCTTTTTTCCAGAGAAATAGGCTGAAAAATTATTGATAACTTCATTCAGAAATGCTGATGACATCTTATTCTGTAATCCTGTCAAAACAATGTAAATACCAAACAGTTCAATCCAGATAGTGATAGGACAAGGGGGAATGGTTTTAAGCTAAAAGTGGAGAGGAAAAATTCTTTGCTATGGGAGTGGTGAGGCACTGCTACAGGCAACCCAGAGAAGTTGAGGATCCCCCATCCCTGTGATTGTTCAAGACTAGGTTGAATGGGGCCCTGAGTAACCTGATCTAGTGTGTGTTATCCCTGCCCACAGCAGGAGGCATTGGAACTATGTCC
Source organism: Polioptila caerulea (assembly GCA_013397295.1). Taxonomy (NCBI): domain Eukaryota; kingdom Metazoa; phylum Chordata; class Aves; order Passeriformes; family Certhiidae; genus Polioptila; species Polioptila caerulea. The sequence goes on from VYXF01009403.1 coordinate 26,765, forward strand.
CTTCCAACCCAAGTTCATGTCTTAATCTCAAAGATGTCTAAAAGAGTATTGCATTCACAAGCATTTTTACCTTGCTTCCTATTCCAGCGAGTCCTTTATAGGTGAGGTTTTACTCAATTGCATTTGAATCCTCATATTCAACCCATTTGTGGGGCTCAGTATTTCTGTTTGGCAGTTGCTACATGCAAATGTTTATCTAGTCTTTACTGAGCATACTGTACTAAAGTATCTGGGAACAAATCTTCCCTTCCTTGTTATTTCAGAAATAGATCCTGTAGCTGAATGATTGTATCATAGCATCAGCCCTTACAGTTAAGAGGGAAGGAAGAGCCCACCCTTTCAAAATTCCCGCTGTCTTTACTTTTGCTTATAACAAAGTTAACTGCTGAACACAACTCATCAGGTGGTAGATGTAAGAAGACTATCTAGCCTGAAGAATTAATTTCTCTCTTTGAAATATGTTGTATCCATGTTCTCTGATATGTACTAATACATTACTGTATTGTAATTATAATACTAATTTTATGCCATTAGTATAAACAACTACTGAAAGAATGGTTGGAAAAGGATTTGAAAAGTTGCAAAATTAGTATTAGAAGTTTTGCCCTTTGAACAGTGACCTCAATGGGATACAAACTTCCATTTCCTCCACTGTAAAAATCAAGGCAAGTAAGTGGTAGCTGTGGACAGTCCTTACAATTCTGTATGTCAGGAATGAAAACTGGTTGTGTATTAAAGGTTTTCTTGAATTCTCCTATACACAAATCTTACAGAAGTTTGTTTATATTACGTCAAACAAGAAGTTTATAAGGAATCCTCACTTCCCATCTGTTATATAAAACCTAAACTGCAGTGGCAACTTTACAATACACTTACAGATCTTGGACTTTGTATATACTCATTGCAAAGGTTAATGTTCCCTTCAGTCCTGACACTGCAGCACATACCTGTTTGAGGAGTTGTTTACAAGCTTATGCAGCTGTTTTCCTTAATTCTAAGCATGCTGTCGTTGGTACTCTTTCTCAGCAAATTGCAGGGAAAATTTTCACTGACCAAATGAGTCATTTTTTTGAATTTAGCTTACTGGTACAAGTGTTAAAGGTTTTAACGTAAAGCCACAGGAAAATGTAGATCGCTTTCTAAAAGTTAAATTGACCACTGAAATGGAGTAGTTGTGCGAAAAGATTTATGGACTGTTCCTGCAGATTTTCCAAAAGATTTGATGTTAGCAGACTTCTGCCAGTTCTCGTTAATTAAGGAATTTCCCAGTTAAAATTATAATTAATTTTAGAACAGCCTAATCTCACACAATTAGTGCATTTTGATTGTCTTGAAATAACAGAACTGACTCCTTCATCAGCTATGCAATATGTGCCTCTACAGAAGTAACTAGCACCTGAACAGAAAATAGTGAAGTATTTAGAGCCCTTTTAGTATCATACATTCCTTCATTAGAGCAGCCTCAGTTGTACAAGGAGCCTTTTGGTTACTGGAATTCAGACTAAGGGAAAAATCTTTGGTCCTTCTTGGGATCGTGAGAAGAGGGAGGAGATGTAATATCAACTTTGTAGCGCATTAGTTGGAGCTAATGGTTTTGGACAACATGCTTCTCTCTTTGGTATAGTTCCTATCCCTGTGTTGACTGACATTAACAGCACAATTCAATTGTCCCATTCCAAGCTGCTGGTGGCATTTAAGAAGCATTAGTGTGTTCAGAACATCCACGTGGCAGATGCAGAGTGAGAGCTGCCTGCTGGATACCACAAGGAATGTTCAAGGGCATTTTGTTTCATGCCCTAGATGGTATTCTCAATAGATGCCTGTATGTAGGCACCAAATAATTCTAGCAGAAATGATTGTGAAGTGATCATACACTTGCTAATGCAAATGAAGCCTTTTTATAGTTTCTTCTTTTGCGAACTTTGAGAAATCAGCATGTAAATATATATATACATCTTTCAGTATAGGGAGAGTTAATTTGTCCTGCTATGACAGATTTGTAGTCCATATTTGATCTTAGAATTGAATGAATATTCTTTCTTATAGATTAAATACTGTATATTTTTATAGTGAGCATGCTGAATTCAAATATTTAAATATTAAATTTTCATCTTAGAAAAACCATTTTTCTTCAAGTGTATGTTTGTGTTAAGTTCTGAATAGGTTGCTGAACTTCTTTCTTATAATTTTTGTCTGTTGTGAACGTGTTCTAGACTACAAGGTGAAAAATAAATTAAAACCCCTTATTGTATAGTTCTTTTAAATAACTTGTGCTTGGATTAGTCTTACTACAAATCCTGAATTGAGACATTGAGACTTCCATATGTGTTTAAGAACAGCTTTTAACCTGGACCAATGGAAATAATTTATTGTGTAACTGAGGTATCTAAAGTAGTGGTTTCTGAAAAAAATGTAGTATCCAATGAACAAATGGTTCTGATGATAGCTTTTCTTTTTCTCTTGGAATCTTTTCCAGTGTAGTCTTCCCTCTGCTTCTACCTTTCCTTTTAAAATACATTTTTTTAGGCTCTAAATTTCCCTAGCTGTGGATTTTTAAAATGCCTTACCTGTCTTTGCTAAGCTTTCTTAAAATGCCAATTTACCTCATCAGCAACATTCAGGGAATGTTAGTAGTNTCCCTCTGCTTCTACCTTTCCTTTTAAAAGAAAATTTTTTAGGCTCTAAATTTCCCTAGCTGTGGATTTTAAAAATGCCTTACCTGTCTGTGCTAAGCTTTCTTAAAATGCCGATTTTCCTCATCTCATCGGTAACATTCAGGGAATGTTAGTAGTCCTTGCGCTTTCCCTTTTCTCAGATGAGGCATTCCTCATCAGACACCTCTGAAGAACTGGAACACCTGCTGCTCTGTGGTCATTTGAGCAGCTCACATGGGATTGGTTGTCACAGAATCACAGAATATTCTGAGGAGTATTGGAAGGGACCCACAGGGATCATCAAATCCAGCACTTAAGTGAACAGGCACTGAACCCATGACCTTGGCGTTATTAGCACCATGTTCTGACCAACTGAGCTAATCTTATGTCAGTCCAGACAGTTCTTGGAAATGGGGAAAAGGGGAAATAGGGTAACTGCAAGGGCTCTTGTAAAGTGCTGATGGGTACAGCTGGGCTTTTAGGATGAAACAAGGTGTTCATCCCATTACAGACATTATTTGTAGTGCTGGTGGTGATGTTACCGAGAGAATAAAACATTGCTGACTTTATACTTCCTAACATTTTGGAAGTCTGAAGTTGGAAGGGATTTTTGATACCCTGTAGCACTATTATTTTAAGCTGCCTCATCCACTGGACTGCTCAGCCAATGATAAGATATCAAAAGTTGTTACTTACTGGATTCTTAGAAAGTGACAGACGTTGGCTCCTGGTGTCAATGATCCAAGGTAACTTTTTCCTCTATTAAATAAAACTTGTGGCATAGTTAAGGTAATTCTGCAGCTTTGGAATGGAATTCTGGCTCAAATGCAGAGGAGGAGAAGGAAAGGTTAGTTCAGGCTTTTTTGTTTGCATATGTAGCATTCCAATGAAGGCTCCTGGACTGGAACTCTGCAAATTAAAATCTGATGTCCATAAGCACCTAGTTCTTCCAGTAACATAAGGAAGTACTTTAATTGTGATAGGAGAGCTGGGTATCTTTACAGGCACTTTGGCAAAGGTGATAAAGAGTAAAACAAGCGTTAGGATTTTTGAAGGGATTTTGAGGTTTTTTTCCCTCAATTGTGTTTGAGAATGAGAGGTTAGACACAAGATCTTGAACACACTTATGGCTAGGACAAGTGACCCTATAGCAATGTTTTTACATTTGAATAGTAGTGTTGGGAATAAAGACTTCAGTTTGGTTTAATTGCTAAGTTTGAGTTGTCTCCTAACTCTGTTACTTTGCATGTTATCTTTGTTTCTCTGCCCTAATTGACATCCTTTTGGAAGCTGACTACAAGGTAAATTTTTCTTTACTGAACCTAAATAAATTTCTCTTGTTACAGGTCATCTGGGGGATTTTTTAGTGATATGGTGTATCACAGTTCATGAGAAACAAATTTCTAAGCTCTCATTACATAATTTTGGGTATATACTTTACCCAAAAAAATCTCTTTGCAGGCATTGTTTACTACCTTTATAAAAGCTATAATTTTTTAGGGTAAAAAACCCCAAAATCTTCACCATAACTTCATCAAATAGGTTGATGGCTTGTAACAAAATTATTATACTTATTTCAAAAGCTTGAAGCTGTAGAACTAGAAATATTTCAAAAGCAAATTCTTTCATAATGTCTGCTAAGATAGAGGCTGAAAGGTTTTTTCTGAAACGGAAAATAGAACCTGGGTAATTTCAGATGTCCCCAGGAAGCTGTCCAAAGTATCAGTCTTGAAACTTGATATGTTGAAGATTGAAGTTGTTTTTATTAAATATTTAACATCCTAGAAGGCTTTCTAAACAACTGCTTTTGGAAATGTTCATTAATTTTTCCAATGTGCTCCTTTTCTGTAATTGTTTATTCAGTTTATAATATGAAATCTTTTTGAAGGTGTGTTGAAAATAGAATACCAAGAGATTTAAGTCATCTGTGGAGGACTATGTGATTTTATGGTACTTGACTGTCAAATGTGTATTTATCTACTTAGGTTCAAACAAAGAAGGAAGAAACTTTGCCACCATCACATAGTCAAAACATTCCAACTTTTTATTTTCCTCGAGGATGTCCTAAGGAAAAAGTGAATATAGATGCTGTGATTGCCAAAATTGAGAAGACTTTCTCTGAATTTCCAAATGAGAGGGCAACATTAGAAGACATGGGTAAGGTTGCAAAGGTGAGAACTTGCTGACCATCTTCTTTTTGTACTGAACTCCTACAGAAAGGAAAGATGAGTTCTGTGTGCTTGGTTTGCTTGTATTGTATGTTTCTGTCTCCCACACATTAGTATTTAACCATATTCTACATTGTCGATAGCACAGTTATGTGGAATTTTCTGCATTAACTGTATCAAATCACCTTATAAAAAGGAAACAAAACATTAAACCAAAACTTGAACTACTTTTTTTGCTGCATAAACAACCAAATAACAACATTGTATGTTGTTCTCCATTCCATATTGACCAAGAAACTTAAGGCAAAACCATTGGCAATATATGTTTTGTTTTCAGATGTTCACACAGGTTGGGGTTTTTTTCTCTTTCTGCTGAACCTCCTTTGTAAGGACACTGGTAAAGACAGAATGGTTTGGTAACTTGAGATTATAGCTCTCAAGTTATTCCTGAAGAGCTAATTTAGAGTTGTGGCAGAGTGACAAAATACTTAGCTTAGAAAGCAGCAAATATTTTTAAATTTCTGTATCAATTTAAAGACAATAAGCTAGTTAAAGTTAAATTTCCATTTTGTTATATTGAATCAATGTTTGGAATCACACTGCAAGTCATGGTCTTGGTAGTGAGTCTCAGATTCTCATCCATGTTCCTGTCACTTTGTCCAGGGTCTAGAAAATAGAATCTGTGACTGCTCACAAGAGCAGGACAGGGAGTTTGCCTCACTGAAACTTTCTTACTGCTAAGCTAAATGATAGGATTCCTGTCTTCCCCAGCTCTTTCTAGCATGGAAGTGAGGAGGTAGGGAAGAGACCCACCTCTCTCAGCAAGGAAGGTGAAAGGGTCTAGTGACCTACAATTCAGTGATGGACAACACCTTTCTGAAGAATACTGCCTGAGGACAGTATTCATCAAAACCACTTTTTCTGATTTGCTTGAAGTTCTAGTTAAACTGTTGCATGAGAAGTAATTGTACTTTTGCTCCAGTGACCTTACACATCTTGCAGTATTCACAGTCTTTTTGGAGATCCTTGGGGATGCCAGCATGCCTCACTGCTCCTAGCTGGGGTCAGATTTAGGCAAATTGTGCTCTTGGCTGTTATGGATGTGGACACTTGGACTTTAGGTGCATGTGGTTGCACTAGAGTTGGGAATGTGTAGCTGTTGAGTACTCTAAAGCAAGATACTGCTGCTCAGGGCAGGCTGGCCTGCTACTTAAAATTGGACAGAGGATATGCCATGCACATGCAAGGATGCAGATGAGTTGAGCCATCCTCTGAGCCAGACAAATATCAATTTGCTCCAGGTCAGAAGGTCTGTAAGTGTGCTTAAAGATATCCAGCTCTTGAGCTTAAGATGAACTCTGTTCAGCTGCTTGGAGCATGGACAGACAGACATGTGACTCACTCCATTAGTCTGTTAGGAATGCTGCAAGTTGCCCTGTGTTTTGCTCTTCACTTTTGTATTTCAGCCTAAAGCCCTTGCTTTAAATGGATTATTTCAGAAGGTGAAGCTGGTTTCAGAAACAGTTTTTTTAAAAATCTCTTTTCTAATGCTTTCTTTTTAACACTTGTAATTTTTAAGTATCTATAAATAAAAGAGTAGCCCTCAGTCAAGCAATCAATAAACTGACTTGATGTATACTTTAATTGTAGGCTTGTGAATGCCCACTCTACTGGAAAGGCCCTTTGTTTTATTGTGCTGGAGGTGAACGAACAGGATACGTGTCAGTTCATAAATTTGTTGCAATGTGGCGGAAGTAAGTAGATTAGATTTTTTTAGAAGTACTGCATTTTTTTTTCATTGAAATGTGATATTTTAATCTCTGAATGTGATCCTGTCTGTAAAGGGCAATAAAATGCTTTCCCATAATCAACCATTGTCAGTGAACTTGTACATGGGAAAATGCAACTAAATAGTACTTTAATACTTTAATATAAACAAATCTTCATTTACAGGGTTTGTAGATTTTAAAATGTTTGGTAAATGACTGACAGTTCATGAGAAAATTGAGAACCATGGCCCTTACCTGTAGATGCCAGTTCTGGACAAAGTGCCTTTTATTTCTAGTTCTTCTCTAATTCTAACTTGAAATTGTCCTTTCACGTAATTGATTACATGGTGTACACGCCTCCTTTGACATAACTTTAAGAGACAGTATTGCTTTGATAAGTTCACTTGGAGCATGGTTTGACATTTGTAATGAACTTTTGAATAAATATTGTTTCATAGGCCTTTCTCTAGGATGCCTGCATGAGGTAGCATGAGCAATTTTCTATGTAGAATATTAAATGGAAATATTTGCATTTCAGAGTACTTCAGACCTGCTATGACGATGCTGCAAAGTTTGTTCACCTTCTAATGAACCCTGGATGTAACTACTTGGTGCAAGAAGACTTCATTCCTTTTCTACAAGTAAATAGCAATTGAAACTATTTCAATTCAACTATTTCAATTCAACTATTTCAATTTGTTGAACAAAACAATGAACTGGCGAAGGCCTGAGTTGTTTGAACTAAACATGGTCATCATTAAAGTTTATTGATAATATTTAGTGCAAGTGACTTTGCACGATCCACTAAGATGCTAGTCAATGACTTGTTTTACAGTTAATCATTTTGTATAAGGTGAGGTCTTTAAGTGCCATGGTAAGATTTAAAATAGATTGTAGGAATAGCACATGTATTCAAATCTTTTATGGCCTTTGGAGGGCAAAGAAGAAGTGGGATATGAATTTGAAACCTAATAAATCTTTGTTGGAAGAGCAGCAAACACCACCTATAGAAATGACTGAATAAAACCTAAATTGAGTTCACTGAATCATAGACACAGAATTATAAGCTATGACAGTCAGCAGTGTTCTAAATGCTCAGCCTATCTAAGATACAGGGAAAAAATCCTATGATACTTCTAAAATATAGGAAAAAAATTCTATAACACTTCTAAAATATAGGAACGCTTTGTTTATCTGATTTATTTAAAAGATAATTTTATTTTTAGAAAGGTTTGTAGTGTTATTTGTCTGAAGCCTTGGTGAAGATGAAGTTATCAGTAATGACTGTGGTAGTTAATTTGAACTGTTTTGGTTAAGGAAGCAGGTGTGCTATTCTTTGCTAATTGTCTTATATGGTCACTAATGAATACTCCTTGGGATATTGTTATTCCGTTTTGGTTTTTTTTGTAGGATGTGGTGAATAGTCATCCAGGCCTTTCATTTTTAAAAGAAGCATCTGAATTCCATTCTCGGTATATTACAACAGTAAGTGATTTCTATCTGGAAAAGCTATTTTTTTGTTAACTAAGAAAATCAAAAATAAGGTTAGTCAATATGTCTAAGCATCTTTGTCTCTTGGGAAGCATAGAGTAGGCTGTCAGTCTTCATTTCTACATAACTAAAAATCTTGGGGAAAAAGAGTCTCCTTTAAGCATGATAGTTCTTCTTAACATTTGTAAGGAACTGCTGAATTTAATACTAGTAAGAGAAGCAGTGAATTGTAATAATGTTGGATAAGTTAATGAACATTAAATGAAGAGCAGGCTGTTATCTTAAACACTTGATTGTGGCTGTAGACTGCATTCATTAGAATCCTGACCTTAGTCTGGGATTAATTAAATGAAATCTTGAATGAAACATCTATATTAATATGATTATGTTCAGTATTAAGTGAAATAATGATAATATTGAAACTGCTTGCCACTTATCTCTCTGGGGACTTTTCTTCCAAGGAAGGTTTTATACATGAAAAGTTTCATTTCTGTCTTCCCAGGGTTACATGACTGAAGTATTTGTTCGGTACCCAAGGGAAAAATCAGTGACATTAAATTTTCTCAACTGTAGACTAGACAGTCAATTCCACTGAAGTCTCAAAAGATTAAAATTCTTCAAAATGACATTCAGTTCACTTTCTTTGTGCATGTGAAAACCAGCTTAATGAATATTCTCCAACAAAAAAAAAATNAGTGACATTAAATTTTCTCAACTGTAGACTAGACAGTCAATTCCACTGAAGTCTCAAAAGATTAAAATTCTTCAAAATGACATTCAGTTCACTTTCTTTGTGCATGTGAAAACCAGCTTAATGAATCATCTTTTATCTGTCTTATACTTTGACCCAGGTTAAAATTGTGGAAGGTTTTTTTTAGGGCATTTGGATTTTGTTCATTACATCCTTCTTACAGAGACTTGCTGGCCTATCAAGTGTGTCCTGCTGCATTAGCTTTTGCTTCTTGTTATAATGATTACCTGAGCTCACAGGACTTTCTTGTCAGTTGTGATTGAAGGAATTGTTCTGCCTGTGAGTTGTTTCGTTTCTTAACGGATTCTTGGTTGTATCAAAGCCTATTCTGGTTAAAATTTTGAAAGCTTGCTGCCTGTCCTGAAGAACAGTAGGAAAGAAAAGGTCCTGCCATTTCCAGTTACTTTTCTTTGGAGGAACAGCTTATTTGAGTAGGTCTTAGTCTAGCAATATTGAAGAAATTAGTTCTAGAAGTATTTTATTAACAAAATTTAGTGTAGTCTTCAATAGAAATTGAGTAAACTAGTATGGGAATATCAACAATATTTGGAATGCCATTCTGCAGATTAAGAAATGGCAGGAGCACTCTGCCTTTTTCTTGTCTTATTTTAGGGTGGCGTAACTGTTCACAGAATCACGGAATATTCTGAGTTGGAAGGGACCCACAGGGATTGAGTCTAACTCTTAAGTGAATGGTCCATACAGGGATCAAAGCCACAATCTCAACATTATTTGCACCATGTTTTGACCAACTGAGCTTGTTATATTCTTCTGAAATTCTGTCCTGCAAGTTATTAATAATAGATTATTTAACCTATGATGAAAGAAGCCATTTCATCCCTGTTTTCAGTTAGCTTAACCTTGTTACATGAAGTTTGATCTAAAGGACACTTCCAGTTGCAAACAAAATGAGCCATTCTTCTGCTGGGTTTTTGTATATATCTACATATATGTATGTGTGTATGCATATACATTATGTACATCTCTTTAGCACATGTTGTGTAAGCCATGAAAGCTGTCTGTTCTGTCTTCCAAGGTATGGTATAGGCTTGTTGGTCAGTCTAGTGGTCAGGTTAGTTATATGTGGCCAAGATAGACCTGAAGTAAGTTAAAAATGTTTGCTGTGACAAATGAGGTACTGTGTTCATTCTGCCAGGATATTAGGTGCTTATGTAAACTGTGAGATCTTGAAATTGTGGTCTCTGTATTGCACCATTTCTTCTCCCTTCTGACAAAGCACTCTGCAGAATAGTAAAGGCAATTCTCTGACAATTTGCTTATACTTTGCATCAGATGACTTTAGAAAACAGTTTAAGTCTGTTCCCAGTTGTCTTTACCAAACATTCAATTTTGTTTTTATTTTTAGACCAGTTAAATGTATAACAGATGAGATAATGACATGCAGATGGATTAAGTTGCAAAGCTAAGGCAAAAACCTTTTTAGAAAAAATTACTTTGTAGTATAAGCCAAAAATGGGCCTTCCCTAAACTCACAATTAGAATTAAGGTAATTAAGTTTCAGAAGCAGGATAATCTATTCCTCTGTCTGGAGTCATTGAACCAGCTGTTCTTGTTCAAAGTAAGAACTGAGGAGCTTGCTGCTCTACAGTTTAAGTTTTCTTTCAAAACTTCACCAGTACATTACTCTTCTATTTGTAATTTAAAAATGATTGGTTAGTTTAAATTATTGATTTACTGCAATTAAAGTCTGAAATGATAAAAGCTTAGCCTGCAGTTGGGAGGACACAGTAATTAAGGGAAAGGGGTTCCTAAAGAGATGGGGATTTTAGTTAGTAACTGCTTTCTTGCAATTGAAACACTACACATGCAATACTGAGTCTTGCCATATAGCAGGTATAATCAATCATCAGTTGAGCAGTTATAGTTTGTCTGGGGGTTTTTTGTGGTTTTGTTTGTTTGTTTGTTGATTTGTTTTGTTTTGTGGTGAATGAGTGACTTGAAATGTACATCTGATTGTCTTAAGTCAAACTGAGGTGACTACTGAATTCAGGTAAGTAGCAGAAAAAACATATTTTGAAGTCTTATTTAAAGTCTTTAGTTTGTAAACTAAACTCAAGAAAATTATACTGAATGCATGAGCTGTCCAAAATAGCTGTAGAACCATTAGTTTGGAAAAGACTGTAAGATTATTAAGTTGATGTACATGTAAAATTTACTTAAACAAAAGTGTTGGGTACTCAACTGGATGCATTTGTTTCTGGTTCCAGTATCAGTCATGGCACAAGAACTAGTCATCTTTCTTGCACAGATTTTTATTTTTTTGTTCTTCACTTGGAAAATATTGATGTACTACTTTTAATGCTATTAACAGGGTTTTCTTCAAGGAACGCCCAAATAGAATGAAGTTAAATGGAGAGAAACATTCTCTTTGCACCTGCAGGAAGTATTTCTGTCAGATGTAGATTTGTTGTTTGTAGACTTCAGAAGTACTAACATCTGCTGTACTCTGATCCTTAAACAGTCCCAATTCTATTTCTGTAAATTTAAATGTGAAGTAAAACAGTCTTACAGCAAATGCAGGTCTTTAACTCTGAAGCAATAAGATACATTAATAGGTACATTAGATTATATCCTGTAGTTCTGGAAGACTTGAGGTAGTGAAATCACCAATATACATATTTTGGACAGAATATGAGTGTTCTGCAACATTACTGAATGAGATATAAGTACTGCAGCATTGAAACAACTTATCTACATGAATTTAGATGTAGATTTGGAAATGGTTTGGATAGTGAATAATATGACACAAGTTTTAACTAATGAGAATAGAAAAAGGGGAAGGATGGAGCTCTCTCTAAGGCAGCTGTACTAAGGCATCTTTGAGAAATATTTGGATGGGTATTCAATTACCATAGCTTGAGTTTTTTTCTCCATTTTCTCTTTTCTTGCAGGTCATACAGAGAATATTTTATACAGTAAATAGGTCCTGGTCTGGAAAAATAACTTGTAATGAGCTCAGGAAAAGCAACTTTTTGCAGGTACATAATATCTGAAATTTTGCAAGACAGCTATTTCCAGAAATTTTCAAATTGCACTGACTAAAGGCTTAAGGGAGTAACATAAATAGCATTTCTTCCTTTTCCAAAAAGTAATGAAGACCCAATTGCATTAATTCTCATACATTACAATATGTTTAAAATGTAACTTTTTTTATCTAGAGCTGTATACATGTAAATGTGTGTAGCAGAAGTTCCTCCAATCTGCTCATTCTTATGTGAATGCATTCATTTTCTGCCATGTGTGTTCAGTTTTGCTGTCACACTGTATGGTGTTCATTGTCCCTGAAAACAAAAAATTGTTCCACTGAAATAGATAATCACTTAGTTATGAGATCATTCAACAAATAAATGTCTTTAAAACTCTTTAATGTGTTCTGTTTATCCTTCTTATAATAGAATGTGGCATTATTGGAAGAGGAAGCTGATATTAACCAGCTGACAGAGTACTTCTCATATGAACATTTTTATGTTATCTATTGCAAATTCTGGGAGCTGGATACAGACCATGACCTCTATATTGATCGGAAGGATTTAGCTCGACATAATGATTATGGTATGACAAATGAAGCACCTTTGTTTACATGTATTAAATGACCTGTAAACTTTGAGCTGAGGAAGTGGTTTAATGCCAAGGCTGGTTTCATGAGTCTGTTGGTGTAGCTGGTCCTGCTGACTCAGTGAACTAAAGCAGGACAAGTCATCTGTGATGCTACTTTGCATCTACGACTACCACATTTGAGGAAAATTCTGAATTTGAATTCTGATCTTTCCAAAGAAGTAGAGAAAATATCACTTAAGTGTTGGTGTATTATAAATGGTTTTATTTGGCAATTTTGGGTTGTTGTCTTGGACACAATCCATTTTACTGAAATTATTCAAGTAGCATTACTTTTTTAGCAAGATATGGAAAGAATGGAAAAGGCAAACATACTTTCAGGTACTTGGCTTATTTTGGAGTTTTGCTAACTCAGCTGCAGTGTGTTTTGGTTTGATACTATCAAGCACTAGTTAGCAGGTTTACATTTGCTGCATGTATAATATGCAATGACCGTGATTTTGTAGTCTTGCACGCTTGTTCCAGATTTAAATATTCTTGTAGCTTGTATGGAACTATTGGAGCTCTTTTTAGATGCCTCATGTCCATCTTTATAGTGTTTCTTTCAGGACTGGAAAGCTGACTTAAGCACAAAGTGATTATGGAGTATAATCCCATGTTAAAAAGGATAAACACAATTCTGATTGCTTCTGAAAATTTGCCTGCTAAAGTTTGACTATGCTTTAGGACAGTGACAGAGGAAAACTGCTTTCATTTGAGTAGCTTCTCTATTAAGTTAGTACATTTTAGAAAGAAAGCACAACTAATACAGTGCTACCTGCAAATTAATTTTGCAAATTCTTAAGGATAAATTGAATATCCTTTACAAAGGTAGTGCTCAGTTCAGACATGTCTCTAAAATCCCTGAAATGGTTTCAAAATAGAAGCATGGGTCAAAACCATGTCAAAAATAGACCCCTCTCAGAATCAGTAAGGTATGTTTATTATGTATGATCGTGCCAGTTCTGGTTTGGCTCTTTGCCAAGGTCATGTGAAAATGCCACTGGAAAACATGATTGTCAAAGAACTGGGAAAAGAAGTTTTATTAATCAGCTAGTTTTATTACTCGTATTACAATTTTATTACTATTTTTGCATTAAGTTTGAATTCAAAGCTGGGTGGTTGTAGTTTTGCTTTGGAGACTTTGTGTTAAGTGATCCTCTCTAAAAGGACTCAAAGGGATTAATGAGCACTACACTTGATCTTTCTCACTGATCTCTCTATATAAGAGGAGAGCTCCAGTAAATTCTTCAACAACACAATACAATGCAAAAATAACTTGCATAGGATTGACACTGTTTCAAATCTTTCTTCACAGCAATTTCAAATAGGATGATAGAGCGCATCTTCTCAGGAGCAGTAACAAGGTACTTATTTTGAATGCTGATATAAATCCAATTTAATTTTTGCTTGTGAAATTGTGTGGTATTCCAAGGGGAAAAGATGCACTCCTCCTCAAAAAGGAGCAGTGAATTTCAAGATTTAATATTGTAGTTTAAATCCTAGTAGTACTGGAGTGCTCTTGGAACCTTTGGCACAGTTCAAGTTCTTCACTCTCTTTACCTATATGAGCACTGGTCACTGGATATTGTATGACTTGGCAGAAATGGGAATGAAGAAGGAAGAAATGTTAGCATCATTCTTTTTCCATCTCTCAACCCTGTAAAATATTCAAGGAGAACTGAGCTTTCAAGTGCTAATTGTAAAATCAATGCTTATTGCATCAATAAATTTACAAAACGCCTCCATTTGAGTTAATGCACATTTTTGACAGTCATTCTTCATTTCTCCCTTTGGGATTGACTTCCTCTTTTGTATTTATGGCATTTTATTAATTTTTTAAATGAATCCTAGCACGGTATCTGAGATAGAAAGCAACTGACAAACAAAAATAGAAGCTGAAAGGAGAGACTTAGCAGGCATATTTCTGGAGCTTACTCCTTTATCCGAGTTTCTTGGGCAAGACAAAACATAGCATATTTTCCCAGACATCTTGAAGATAAAACAGCAAAAAATGAATTTCATAATTAAAATGTAATACGTCTAGGAACTGCCTTACCTGACTTTTTGTTAGCCAGGTTGACTATGTGCAACTTATTTGGTTGCTGCAGTTATGAGAGTCGGAACAGACAATTAGGTTCTTGCCATGGACACTTACTCCTGTATATTTCTATTTCATTTTTATCTTCATATTTTCATTCAAAAACTTTTAGCTAGTGGAATTCTGTAAAGCTTAAGTTCTCATTACTTCTACCTGAATAGAAATTCTAAAAAGCCTATGTACTTGTATATAATATATTATCAAAAATTATTTGAGATGGCTCTTCTATTAACAATTAAGCACCTTATGAACACTGGATGATTTAGGAGTAAATAGTGAATACCAACAAGGAAAACAATATTTAATTTTGGTTAGTAAAAGCAAGGTGCTCTAAAATAAATTTTCCATCTTTTTCCTCGTTGGCCTTCAAGAGGTAGAAAAGCACAAAAAGATGGGAAGATTAGCTACGCTGATTTTGTCTGGTTTTTGATATCTGAAGAGGACAAGAAAACACCAACTAGGTAAGAAATAATTTGTTTCAGCAGAAATAAAGACTGATTTTCTTTTTCCAGTCCTTAAATGGGAACCACTGATGAACAGCTGCAGCTCTAATGGAAGAGGCTGAAACATGAAAACATGGATGGAAAACTGGCCCAGTTCTTTGCATTGTCCTTGTTTAGCAGTGTCTCCTGTTGTAGAAGTCTATTTTAATGACTTTTAAGAGGCCAATTCAATGTTATTGTTTCATAAGTTGTGTGTGGCCTATTTGGGAACAGGGCCATACATTAAGGATGTTGCAGCTGTTCCATGATGCCAGTGGCTTTGAGAAGCTGTGCAGCTACTCTTAGCTGTATGGTACTGAGAAGAAACCTATCATGTGACATGTCACTAGCTTGTTCAATATGGGAACATACCCAAAATACTGAAGTTTTCATGTACAATTCAATTTTTCATTGTCTCCCTTGATTTTTTTTTTTGTTCTGTAAAACTATGTGTTTTAGTCTTCTCCTTCACACCATTAACAAATGTGTTTTCAAATGCAATAATGGATGGCATAGCAAATACCAGCAACTCTCACCACAGTAACTGGTGTTTAATGACTCCATGGATAAGTGGAATGTACTCTTTAGGTCTAGTTTTGCCTATGAAACAGGCAACATGAATTCTTGACATTCTATAGTAAGTTTGTCTCTTTGCTGTTAATGACTGAATTTCAGCATTGAATACTGGTTCCGCTGTATGGATCTTGATGGGGATGGTGCTTTGTCTATGTATGAATTGGAATATTTTTATGAAGAGCAGTGCCAAAAATTGGATAACATGGCCATAGAACCTTTGCCATTTGAAGACTGTCTGTGCCAGATGCTGGATCTTGTAAAGCCACAACATGAAGGTAATAAACTCCTTTTCCATCTGTAACTTCTGTTTCTCTGGATTTAGGAGTTAGTGCAGCCTTAAGGGTGCTTGGATGGTCATACAAATAAAATGCCTTGAGGTTGTCTTTTCACTGAAGTCTCTTAAAGCTTAATAATCAATCGGTCTTCCAACAGCAGGCAGGCATTCTTTCCATACTAAAATTTAATGTTAGTGCTTTAAAATTCCTTGTCAGCTTTCATTTTGTGCTTGTAGCCACATTTAGTCTTGTGTAAAACCTTGTCGCTCTCTAGCTGAGGTGAGGCTCTCAGGAAAACCCCTGGATGGTTCACTCATTTCTCACCTGTTCCAGTGCTCACTTAATTCAGTTTCTGTGGAAGGAACAGTTTCTAAACAGTGTTTGTCTCTTAGACCAGTATTGACTTATTTTACATTAGAAGCCTAAGCTGCCCTTAGGAAATTCATTACAGGGGGCTTAAAATTACAGAATAATAAACTGTTCTGGGTTTTTGGCTGTTTTTAACACCTATTTGAACTTTCCTAGACCTGCATTCTACTCTCCTGCATTTGACATTGTATCATCTGTAGCTGATGAAACTTCAGTTTACATCTTATACCTAAAAAGAACTTAAGAAGTGAGCATGATGTTCTATACAATTATGGTTAGACAACCAATTATTAAGTCATGCTTATTGCCCATTTTCTTTCTAGTATTAAGAATACCTAAATTACAAGAAACTTAATGTTTTTTTAAACACACTTGTCATTTATTGAGATGTGATTTTTTTGCATGCTGGGAGAATTGAAATGGCTCAAAACTAGAACATGAAGTTTGATATTCTTATTTAAACAAGTTAAAATGGATTTACATAGTGAAAACACATCTCTCAAGGCAGATTAAAAAAAAATTGTAGATGAACAAGGACTATTAAGTGTGATTCATCTGAAAGCTCCATCCCTGGTATCAGTGGAATGAAGTCTTAGACCAACATTGTGTAATACATGGGGGGCTAGGGGGCATTTAAAATGAAGTGAGGCAAGCTCTGAGAGGCACATTTATGTTACATGGTTGCTCTCAATCACCTCCTGAGCTCAGTAGTTCCAGTCTTATGTTATGCTTCTGAAAAGCATTTATAAAAATATTTCTGTTCTGCATTTAAAATGAAACAAGATTGATGTATCCTCTGTCATGAGGTTGATAAAAGAAGGCTGTCAGACACAACCAAGATGAGTTTTTCAGGGATGAAAGCCAGTTGAGAAGGATTATTTTTTTTTTTCTTTTTAGTAAAAACTGAATTATGTTTAAATGGTGGATTAAGAAAATCTTCGGTTTTTCTAATACAAAAAACCAGCAGCGTAAACTGATGTTTCACTTTGTAGCTTTGAAACAAAAGACACTTTCATAAAGTTATGGCTAAAGTGTGATACCGTTTCTACAGACTGCTCTGTGTACAAAAAAGCAAACTGTAATTTCTGGAGACCTGAATTAATTACTTAAATTTTGCTCCTGTTTGTTGGTGTTTGAGAGACAGTGGTAGGCATCTACATGAGCGTTACGTGTCTAAGCTCCCATTGCAGTAAATGGAAACTGGAGAGCAAATCAATGAACCAAATATAGGAGTCTAACACAAACTGGGAGCTTATGTAACTAGGATTGAAATCATTTGCTTGGTTGTGGAGGGCTGCTGCCACTTGAAATGGTGCAGTGCATCAGACATCTGTGTGGGTCTGACAGATAGAGTACAGATGCCACAGGGGACTTGTGTCCTTCTGGAGCCCCAGCTACGAGCCAGGCAGAACACACTGGGCCCTTCATGACAGATGCAAGTGTGGCAACCATGTATGTACAAATGGGATTTGGGGTTTGCTTCCCTGTGATGTCCTTGAGTTACACTTTGTTAGAGGCTGAGACAGTATGCTGAGGAAATACTGTTCCAAGTCTGGCTTTTATTGAACTCTTCCATAACATCTTCAGTTAGCTCCTATTTAACAATTAACAATGGAAGATTGTCTGTATTCCAGGTGAATCAATAAAGGGGAGTTTTAAGGATAGTCATCTGTCTTCTCTTTGTATCTCATATTTTTTAGCCTTTCTGCAGAAGCTTCAATATTCAGCTTTGAAACAGGGTAACATTTCTGAGCAACCTGACAAATACTTCTAATGCTTAACATTTCCATTGATTTGAGTTTTTTAAGTATCACACTATAAAAATCAAACAAAACACCTCTGAGCATTCAGCTTTCCTCTCAAGCAGTAAATATTGATCAGACTGGACAAGTGTGGCAACCTTGACTATGAAAAACTCATCTGTATGAAACATACACACACACTGTCATCTCTGTCATACATTTGTCTGCTCAAGTCAGGGAAGAGAAAGGGCTGCTGCCATAGGAGATTGCTACCAGCTGCCCAAGCACTCCTTGGGAAGAATGGCTAACTCACTGGAGAATTCTATCTGTTGAGGAAGCTAAACTAATACCTTAAATGATTTTTAATAGCTAAGGGAGGTAGACTGCATCTCACTCTGACATACTGACGAGCTGTGGGATATGACAACCACAGCATGGAAGAAAATCAGAACCATTTTAAAGTTTTATACACTTTGAAGGACACATATCTAGATGTGTATTTCATCTGTTTGCAGCTCTCCCATTGCATTGAGGATCAGTGACAAAATGATTAAGTAATGATAATGTACCTTTTGATTCCTCCATTTTTGCAAAAGGATAACTTCAGCTCTAATAATTTTATCTCTAATCATCTTATCTCATAATCATCTTTACAGGAAAAATTACTCTGCATGATTTAAAGCGATGTAAGTTGACAAATGTGTTCTTTGATACTTTTTTCAACATTGAAAAATACCTTGACCATGAACAGAAGGATCAGTTTTCTATGTTGCGGGTGAGTACAAAGCTTTACAAGCCTGTACAGCTACATGCTTAGCAGGTAATATTGTTTTGTATAACGTGCAATGTGATTGTTTAGGATGGTGAAGGTGAAAGCCAAGAGGTCTCTGACTGGGAGAAATATGCTGCTGAAGAGTATGATATCTTGGTAGCAGAAGAGGCAGCGAGTGACCAGTGGAATGACGGGTAAGAATGCAGCAAGGATGGTTGATATGAATCCTCTCTACTAAAGTAGAGCCTCACCACTATCATTCATTTAAAAAAGAAAAAACACATCCTTCTCAAAAATGTGTAATTAGTAGTGTATGAGACTACCTAGTACACGTACAAGCCAGAACTCTTATTCTAGAATATACGTCTCTTTTTACAAGCCCTTGTTTTTAAATTTGTAACTTGGTGAATTGAACCTTCAGATGACTTTTGTTTCTATGTTTAAATCAGTGATGAACTCATGGGAGAAACCCAAGGTGCTGTTCTATTTTAGTGTTTATAGTGGATTCTTAGTATTTAACTCTTCTTTGCCCTATTGTCTTTCTCTGAAAGAACAACTGAAAAGCACATAATGCCTTTATAAAGCTGTTTAAAGAACAAGAACTGCAGTATCTAAAGCTCATTCTCTGCACAGTTCTGTTGATAGAAAGAACCATGTGATAAAATTCAGTAGTGGTTGGGAAGACTTGCATGAACCTGTCACCCTAACCCAGGAAATGGTCAGTTTTGTAATTTGCTACCATAAATCTCCAGAGACTTTGTGGGTTTTTTAAAAGATTGATTCCACCTGAACTGTTGAAGCTAACCTTTTTTAAATATCAGCCTTCACTGGCTTGTGTTAGTTGAACTTACATTTCATTATCCATCTATTCATCTGCATCAGCAGCAGGTGGTTATCAATAATTTCTGGGTTAACAGCTGGGTTTTGCTTTCCAGCATCTCACTTCCTGATGCTCAAGCACCAAGACCCTCAATCCAGTATTGGATTCCTTCTCTTTTATCATACCTACTGCAGCTGTATTTCTTTCTTCCTAACTGAGCCTTACTTCAGCTTTCTTGAAAACAGCTTGTGAGGTTTCTGGCAAGTACCTGATCTTGCATTTGACCATTCCTAGCCTATAAATGCTCCACTGGAGCAGTGTGTCAGTGTATGCTTTGAATCCTTCCAGTAGAACTGCATTTCACACTGGAAAGTTCAGCATGTGATATGAGAGTAAGCTAAATTAAGGGAATTATCGTGGAACCCTGATGCTGTTCTAGTTATGTTTCTTTATTACAAAATATTGGAAAGTATGTTCTGCCTGCAGCTGCCTTGTTAGTGTTCCAATATTTAAGCATTCCGTGGCATAGTTGCATAGTTAGACTCTTTCTTTTTTTTTTTTTTTTTTTTGTCTGCTGCTAGGTATGAAGCAGAACTGAATCCTGTAGATCATCAGAAGGCCAGTGTTCTAAAGTATCAAATGGAGAAAAGACCCTTTTTTGAAATGCCTTCCCATCTGGCTGATGTAGACTTGGATGACTACGACTATGATGAGGATTTTGAGTAGAGGTTACTTATGGTCAGCACTTGCAGAAGAGAAGGGACAGTCTGCAGCAGGTCTGCTACACACTGATACGTTTCAGTGGGGGTTTGTTTCCAGGAAGTCAGCTTAGTTTTGTGCTAAAAATACCTAATCACTACACTACCTTTTAAGTAAAAGAAGTGCATTTATATGGAATGATGAGATTTTTGTATTTATTCAATAGTTTATTGTTTGTAAAATAGATTAAAATATTTATTTACAGATGTTGCATAATTCCTTTTTGGAAAAATAACAATATTTGACTTAAGAGAAAAGTAATCTACTGTTTTTAAGAGAACTGTATAATTCTCTTGAAGTTGATGTGTGGTGCACTGACCATCTCCATCTCACCTGTGAACAGGTATTTCTGTCCTGGTATGGGAGGTAAGGAGACAATTTACACCTGCAATGTGCTCATGCTCACAGACAGCCCTCTTTTAGGTTTTATGCCTTGGCAGGGAAGTGCACAGTGACAGTGAGTGCACAGTTCAGCACTCATTACAAGCAGAGTTTTGTTTGACAAGCTGTGCATATTGGTAGAGTACACTAAAGTGAACGCCCAAGACAAGTTTTTTTCTTCTCTGTGTAGTCCTTGTTTGCCCCAACTTTAATTTTGCATGCCCTTTTAAACTTCAGTCTTTTTGTTGATGTTAATCACAGAAAGATTATTTAACAATGAAGTCTGAGTGTTCATACTTGATCCAAAATGGGTGTGTTAATTCATGCAGAAGGAACCAATTTTTTTTTTTTTTTAAATCCTTTGTATAAATGTTACTTGATCAGTGATGTGCACTAATTTGTTGTGGGCATTCAGTGCTTTTGTCTGTCCTCCCCTTTGCTTGTTTGCTATTGACACATTCCATGGATATTCATCAGTGTCACAGCAGCTTGAAATTGTTGCCTCACTCTTAACTGTTAAACAGGTTTTGTTGGGAAAAAAATGTACAAAAAGATGTAAGTTATTTTTTTGGTTGCAGTGTAGATCTTTTAAAATGTTTAAAAAACATGTTTGTATTTTCAAATAAAGATTTTCATACATGTAATTTAACAGTTCTATTTTTTACATACTGCACAAAATTTATGTCTTACTATTAAAGAACCATTCACCATAGGATGGGTTACACAGGTATGCAGTCTGGTTGGGTAATTACAAGCTGCATATGCAAGGCAATCAGCCTCTTGCAGGTTTTTCTTCATCTAAAAGAGAGTATTTGCTGAGCAGCTGGGACAAACTTGTGCTCAGCTCCTCACACCAGCTCCTGCACAAACCTACGCACCTGTGTATCAAGAAACTCACTGCGGAAGTGCTGGTGAACCTTACTGAGGGAAACTCAAGTGATTTTAATACCACTTGAAGGATTGTGGTTAATTATTCCAGTTTTAATAGAGACTCAGCAATGTCATATTTCTCTAGAGTTGGCTGGATACCTTTCACTAACTACTCATGGTTTGGGGCTTTTAAACAGTAAAGATACACAGAGCATTTCTGTTAAGCTCTGTTCCCTCACAGAAAGGATGACCAGTTGGCTTTCCAGAAGACGATCCTGAACATCTGTTGCACTGCAAACAATGCTTTCTCCTACCCCAAAAACCCTTCTTAAGAAGGGGACTAGTAACCAGGCAGCAACCAGCCACAGGCTTTCCCAGCATGCAGTGACACGTGCCTGTCACACAGCACTATGGTGCAGGGTCAGTCTCTTCTGCACAGCCTGTAGCTGTTGTTTCCACTTTGTGTTCAATGAAGTGCCTGCTAAATCCTGCTCTCTGTTATACTTGTGCTAACCAAGTTCCTTCTTTCCTAAGTAGAACATATCCTGCTGTCATTGTAGAAGCCCTTTT
This sequence comes from Polioptila caerulea, assembly GCA_013397295.1. Lineage (NCBI taxonomy): Eukaryota > Metazoa > Chordata > Aves > Passeriformes > Certhiidae > Polioptila > Polioptila caerulea. Next base: position 48,930 of record VYXF01009403.1, read on the forward strand.
TTTTAAAATACATGTGTTTATAAGGATTGCTGGACCTTGCCTCTGCAGGGTAATTCCTATCCCTAGCCCATTGTTACAAAAATTCAAGCATCCATATGCTTCATGGGGTTCCAGGTCTATTTTCCTACTCAGGCTGTATTCTGCCTACCTGGTGAGTGTTGGCCTAGATCCACAAATCATCCACAGATGGATGAGGGAAACAACAGTATCCCAGTTCAGATACAGGATGGAATCATAGGGGAAACTAAAAACCACATTTTGTGGGGAGTGGTACCTCCCTTGTGTCAGCCTCCACACCCAACTATGCAGAAGGAAAATCATGGAGTCACTGTGGCCACTTCAGTGTTCTGAATACCTGGGCCACAGTCATGGCTTTCACTTCCATCTTTGTGGGAACTCCCTGACCAGCCTGTGGAATAACACAACAAATGCGAAGGCCAGCACACGTTGCTGCCCTTTGTTCTCCAGACACAGTATGGGAGCATCACTTACACATTCAGCACTAATGGACAGCAGTTCTGTAGTTTATTTTACACAGTTACAATCCAAAATATATATATATATATATAAAAAATAAAGCTGATATGATTACTGCAATGTACAATTCCAGGGAGCAGTGAGACGGGTCAGTGAAAGCAGCCCTCACTTCCCAGCCTACTGCCACTGAAACACCCTTGAGTGAAGATTATTTGCAAATTCTTTATGCAAAAAAACCCTATTTCTGAATGGCCATATTTACAGTTTATTTACATTGTCTTTCCAGGCTTTTTCCAAGTAAACACCACATGATCACTGTACAAAGGACTTCTTCCAGAGGAAAATAGTCAGCTGGTACACTGTTTCGCATTGTTACTTTGAAGCCTTGACACAAGTTTCCTGGGAACATGTCCTGATGCTTACAGACCTCTAAGCAATGCAATTCAGAAATATTTTCAGATGATTGATCCAGGTTTGTCCATTTTACAGGCAGGAAATGGCACTTTCCATCACCCAGCAGGTCTGTGTTCACAGTTGGACCAGGCTCCTTTCTGCCCTGCACCGGGTGCAAGGAAACACACGGATCTCCATTTGTTTTCCTCAAACAGAGAGAGCATGGCCAGCAGAGCACTGTCCCCACATGCTTGTCTCACCTGGTTGACAGTGTCTTTGATTCAGTGTTTGTCAATACCCTGATTCCAATCCTTCAGCTGTGAGCTTTTCCAAGGCAGCATCAAGGATCAGGATGCAGTTGAGTAAAGATGCTCAGAATGCCCAACCCTGGAACTGCAGCAGCCACCTCAGTAACGCCCACAACCAGCAATGGTGAGAAATCAACCACAGAGCTACAAACTGGTTCTGGGTGGATGCCCATGGGCACAGAGACAACTTGATCCATGCCTCCTGCCACCTCAGTTGATGCTCTCAACACCAAAACGACAAGTTAAATTAATTTGCAGAAAAAACATAGTGCATGCCTCACTTCTGTTCATCCTCTCAGTGTCTTAACTGTCCTACATCACAGGAAAAAAGATTATGAAGGAGACATCATGTAACAGCCCTTAAGGAATCTGAGAAACAATGTAGCATCTAACCATTCAGCAGCTTGGCCATAGAGCCAGCTCTTACAAAGAACTACAGCTTCTACAAAAGGAAAGTATTTCCATACCCCAAAAAGCCCAGAAAAGGCACTACAGGGAAAGGCACCATACTGCATAAGTAGTGCAATTTCTGTATGGCTTTGATCTTTGTCCATGGAGTTAAATTCTTCTATTATCTATCTTCAGGTATACGGGCCAAACTGTCAACATTTTAACATGCATATGACTGAAAGAAAAGGTAAAAGTACCTTTTTTTTCCCTTCTTGTCCTCTCTAAAAATAAAAGCTCACCATATGTTAAAAAAACCATTGGCTGAACTTTACAGCAAAAACTAATTTAAAAAGACAAAAATCACACAAAATCTGAATGTGGTTGTTAGATCCCAGATAACCAGACTCCCTGGAAATCAAGGGGTTGCCTGACTCACTGAAAAAATACTGTCTGCCAAACACTGAGTTATGTTCTGAAGTGCAGAGAGCAGGGGGAAATACAGGAGAAAACCTGAAGGAACTGCTCAGCTCCCTGAGTGGCTGACACAGAAACCTTTAGGGGGCAGAAGGGTTGTGATTAGCTGCAGCACAAGAAAAACCATGGCCTTTCTTCCCCCCCTCACCCCTTTCCTTGTACAGCCACTCCACAAGACTCTGCTGCACATCCTGAGTCCTTGCATTCCATTGGCCCAAAGGGCTAAAGGTCCTTCCCTGCTGCAAGGATCCAGTCCAGGGCTGAGCTGAGACCCAGGCAGACAGCTGCAGCTCTGCCAAATTTGGATCCCTAAGGCAATCAGTGCCCATGAGACAAGCCCCTGGCTATGCTGGTTGCCACTCCAAGCCTACAATGTTCTCATGCTAGTTTGTTCAGGGACAATTTAACCTGCCCAGCAGCCTTGCTTGGAAAAGGGTAAGAAACATGGGATATTCCAGCAAGAGCCCACGGCAGTCCAGTGTCTGTCCAGTGATCAGACACATTCCAAGTGTTTCAATCCAAAGAGCACAGTGCCAACACCATTTCTGAGGCAGATATTCCCTGCAGGTCACACAGCAGTGCTAGCTCTGCAATGTGTCAGTAACACGAAGCAACTGCAGCAAATGGCTCCTAATGAGGAAGTTTCACAGAATGGGAAAAAAGAAAGGGATCCTCCTGCTAAGGCATCCTAAGTGATATTCAATCCTTATGAATGACCTAAGGATGTCTAGATGCTACAACAGGGATTGCCTCTAAAATGCAGGCTGAGCTCAAGGAAGAAACTACAGTTGCAGCTGGAAAGGGAAGAGGGCATCCCCCTTTTCTCATCCTAAAAAGGGCTACAAAAGAGTAACCCCCTTTGCTGCTACGTAGCTACCCAGGAGACTGACCTGACATTCATCCACCTCAACTACAGCTGTCCTCAAAGCTGGGAAACCAGCCAGAATTACCTGGTCTGTGCCAACAACATCAACATCTTCAATTGTGTCTTCTGCTGGAGCCTCCTCAGAGACATCTTCTGTCTTAACCTCATCCTTGCTGGAAACAAAGAACAAACCAAAAAATAGCTAAGTCTTTGAGAAATCTCTTAACAGAGGCTGCAATGTGGCACAAGTGTGCTTAATGCAGTGTATTTCACATGCTAAGATCTGCTGCTGATATCCATGTAAGGTAACCTAAAGTTACTGGCCCAGAATTTCCCAGTATGAAACCAGTTATGCTCTGAGGAATTTTCAATAAAGCAGTTCAGAAACAAAACACTAATTTAAACAGGCTACCTTCATGTTTAATGAATTTTTGTTCTAGTTTACTTGTATTCACCAGGTCCATTTAACAAGTGTCCCAAAACCTGGAAAAGTATGAATCTTCCCAGGATTTGCTCTTCACCTTTTAACCTACTAATAGAGAAAATGGCACCTAACACCTCAATAAGTTAACTGAATTAAAGGAAAATACTGCAATTGAGCACTTTGCTCAACAGTAGACTCCAGACTCCCTATTTCTGCAACACCTCTCTCACATCCAAGTTGTGTGGGGTTCACTCAGGCATGTCTGCATGCTGCACACCAACAGAACTCTAAAAGAAAGCCACCAGGTACACAGTAGTTAATAGCAGATTTGCAGAGACAAGAATCCCCTTTCATTTCCAGAGATGCAGAAAAAACACTTATTTGTCTGGCTGCAGCAAACAGCCCAAGAGTAACCAGCACCACAGATCTCCAATCTGGACACGGGAACTGGGACAGGGAACTTTCCTCCATTCTTGTCTTTTTCTCTGCACACTTGGTATTACTCCAAGAAGGCACAGAAGCCCTGTGACAGTGGCAGGAGAAAGCAGCAAATGTAGATGTTGGACTAAGGAAACAAAAAACCCCAACCTCTCCTTGGGACACAGCCCATAAGAATGACAGGAGGGGCACACACCCCCAGCTCATGAAGTATTATAAAAAACAGAAGGTGGACAGGGAGACCTCCAGGTGCCAATGTCAGAACAGGTGAAGGAGCTTCTAAGACAGCAAACTCTCACCAGTATCTTCTACGCAGCCCTCCTGGACAAAGGAATGGCAAATGTTCCTGCAAGTGCATCTCTTGAGATTTCAGCCTCTTTCTGCTTTTCCCTGCTGCAGAGGGAAGCTGGGAAGCACGCTGCTGTTCTGGGGCTTTGCTTGCTGCTTCAGCCTGGCTGGCTTCAGGCGAAGACCCTGCAACAGAGAGTGAACACAGTCACTCTTCAGCCTCGCCCTCAGAGAGCTTGAGAGGGACATTTCCAGTGTGTTCCCCACAGCAGAGAAACAATGGGGCCAAGCTCAAATGGACATCTGGAGCAAAGCATTCCTTTATTGAAGGAGACAGCTAAAAGCCACTTAAAAGAAAATCCATTTAATTTGCCCACTGGTCATTTTTGCAATCTAGATTTATGAACTTGGCCCTGGTCCATAACTGCTATCAGTACTGCTGAGTCTATATAATGCTCAAGAAAGGAGAGCCTTTGGGGACACAAAACAAGCTCTCTGAAGACAAGTCACTGAAAAGAAGATTTATGAGAAAGAATGAGATAGAAACTAAAGGACACTGTGGAAAATTTTCATTTTGTCCACATACAACTGCAGATGTCCATAACACTTATCATTTTTATTAGCAATTGTTTTCATAATGGCTTTATTACATTTTACCTAACTTTCACCATATCCATGCAGTGAATACTTCATTACAGATTGGCTGTCCACGAATGCTGCCAAAGCCTGGATGCAGCCCATCTAACTATAATTCCTTAAGGTAGGAGTATAATCTCACAGGTTCCCTAGAAATTCAACAATGAGAAAAACCCTAGAAGATGATTTGGCCCAGATAATCTGGCCTGAAAATCTGAATCGACTTTGGAAAACACCTCTCCTGTCTCAATTTTCTACAGGGCCTAAAGCAACAAAGCTCTTAAGTTAACAATTAAAAGCAATCAACCAAGTCTCAGTGGCTCAGACAAATGCCAGATGTTAGTACACAGCAGAATTCTGATAATCTTGAATTCTCCTCACTCAGAGTTCTCAGCCCAAACTTACTGCTATTGAGTGATCAAGGGACATTTAACAACAACAAAGCTGAAGGCAAAATCCAGAGTTCAAACTGGAAAGTCCACAACATCCAACACACCATGGTAGTGGACTGCTAATGCAAAGCATGAAATACATTTTAGCATGTGCAAATTTGCTACAGCAAAGCAAAATAGCAAATACAGCAGTTTTGCCAGACAGACAGACAGAGAAAATACAGCTGATCAAGACCTGGGAAGTTTTCATACCATAAGACAATTTTCTTTTAAAAGAAGATGTCTTAGATGAGCCCACAGGGGGCCACTCTCCCAAACTGCCAAAGACAGAGCTCTCCTCATCTTCATTTGCCAGTAAAGAGTTTCTGTACCAGACCAAGGGCTGCCATTCATCTCCTCTGCAGGGCAGTGGCTCTGTTATGTACCTCTGTAAGTAACTGTACCTGGGAAAAAAAAATAAAAATTAAAAAAGCATAAGGAAACTCACTATCCTTCCCTTCAATATCTGGGGTGGGTATTGCAAAAAAAGGCTTTTCACTTTACTCTCCAAACATGCAAACAGAACTGCTGAAGGGAGGGCACTGTTTTTCTCTGAAATACCTGACATCTCTGAAATATCTTTTTTAAAATGCAAATGTGTTCAAAGCTAAAAGAGTGGTTGAATTTTTAGCATTAGAAACAACACAAGATCCACAGAAATTACAAAATTACATCAGCTTCATAAAAAGTTTCCTGTGCAGGGAAACTCTGCCAATTGCTGCTGCCAGTAGCAACTTGGACAGAGCAGAATTCTGTGGGGATTCACCTCTTCTGCCTTTTCTGCCTCATGGACTGCAACACAAAGGAGATCCCAGGTGGGAGATGCTCCCTGTGATTCAGTAGTACAGGAAACAGTACAGGTCAGGCAATGGGGGTTTTATACCATGAATGCCTGTTCTGTCAAAATTAAAAACAAGAACAACCAATTAAACTATTTTCCTATACTATCAGCTCAAACTCAATCCAATTCTGTCACTAAAATGTCAAGAGTCTGCAAGAAGCACTTAACTGCTCTGCAGTTGTGACAATACATGGGGTGTGGGAAGCATTGTCTTAAATCCCTGTTCTGTCTGATTCAGTCCACAGACTTGACATTGGGCCTTCCTGAATCCCAGGTGAAGCTATCACCTTTCCTGGAGCAAAAAGGCCTTCTTCAAACATTCTATTTGAAAAATAGGACATTTCCAACAAAGTCTTTCTGACCCATTCCTACTCAATAACCGTAAGAAAAAAAAAAACAAAGTCAGGATTAGAAACTGGATATTCACCACATTTCAGCTACAGTTCATCACTTTAAAATCAAGCCCAGTGTTGTTAAAACAGACCCCACCTTAGAAAATACCAGAAGTGACAGTTTTAACGCCAGCCTGTGCAACATATTATTCTTTTTTTTTTTTTTTTTGATTAGGAGAGTGGCCTGGAAAATATCAGACATTGCATTTGCTTTGCAGAACAAGAAAACCAGTGCTGAGAGGAGGTCAGGGTAAGCACCGACTCTGAAACAATTAAAGTCCTGGACTCTGGGGGCCCCAGGGATCAAGAAACCCTGGTAAAGGAATTTGTTGGTTTCAAACAAGCACATATTGTAACTACAGTTTCAGGGTCTAATCCAACTGCTATCAATGTCAATAGAAAGACTCCTACTAATTCAGGAATCAGACCCTTCATGCTGCTTGCTATTCAGCAATTCATTTCTTGCGTGCATTTTGTGGCACAGAGTAATTGACAAGCCAGGTATTTTACTGCTACAGCCTGGGCAATTACAGGGGAGAGGGTTAAAGTCCATATACTTTGATGGTGTTGAAATATAGTCCTTTCTAACAAATGCCCATATTCTGTATCTCATCTGTTACAGGTACGTTCACATATGTTAACATACAGACCTGGACATCAATCCCATGATTAATAAGAAAAATGAAAATAACCAGATGTTTGTTTCTCCAAGTTCATGTTGACCTAAAACATTCCATCCAATAATTTATGATGGAGCTAAACCTAAATATTTCTAAGAGGAAATATAATCTCCAGCCTCTGCAAGGCACTTTAGGCCTCCCAGAATAGAAACTGTTATTCTAAAAACATAGTATGAACATACTTGTGGATAAATTGCAATTTCCCTTCTAGTGAATTTTATTGTTTCGCATTTGTTCCCAGCAGCAGAGGGAAGGCCCAAAGCAGTAAGAAATGAAGTCAAGTGCATTCCCTGCTAGGTTCTGTTATTTCCCACAAAACTTTTCCATTAATAAACCTACCTGAATGTATCAAAAGTACCTGATACATTCAGGAATATACTTCCAGAATATATCCTCTGATCAAGAGGTTTAATATAGTCCCAGGAAAAAAATAATCAGGATTAAGCTTTGATCTGCCCTATCAAAAATTAAATATTTTCCTCTTGTCTAATTAAAAACTACTCCCAGGAGGTAAATGAAATGATGGTTTTTCGAGGATGGTTTAACAGAAAACTACTTATTGCACGGGTGTCACCACAGATACTCACAGCTCTTTAAAATACAGACAAGGTGGACAGGGTTATACAGAAACTGTCCAAACTGGGACCTGGACCACTCCCCCTATGGAGACAGGCTGAGGGAGTTCGGATTATTCAGCCTGGAGAAGAGAAGCCTCTGGGGAAGAACTTACAGCACCTTCTAGTACCTTAAGACTAGTACCTGGAGACCTGGAGAGGGACTCTCTATAAGGGCATGTAGAGATAGGACAAGGCTTTAAATGGTTTTAAGTTGAGCATGAATTTAGACTAGACATTAGGAAGTGCTTGACTGTGACCTTGGTTAGGCACTGGAACAGGCTGCCCAGAGCAGTTCTGGACTCCCCATCCCTGGAAGTGTTCAAGGCCAGGCTGGATGAGGCTTTGAGCAACCTGCTCAAAACTGTTCCTCCCCATGGCAGGGGGGGTGGGACTAGATGATCCTTGAGGTCCTGTGGATTCTATGAAAACCAATTTTATTAGCAGATCTCAAAGATTCTCATCTGAGAAAAATGCAAGAATAGCAAATTAAGTTATCTGTACCCATAGATTACCCACTTTAGGTCAGGATCTGTAATCAGTGTATGTTGACTATTTTTCTTCTGCATTTTGCATTCCAGCTGTGAATAATTTTTTTTTTTTCAAATGAATTGTCTGTGTTGATGGCAATCATTAATAAACTGTGTCATGTGAAGTAACAGGAAAATAGACATTTTACTATTCTTGACCCACATTACATAAAACCCAGTTGATGATTCCCATGGAAGTTATCCTCCAATTTAAGACAAAGTGACATGTGAACAAGCAAGTTACACAGAGTTCAGAAAGATGTGACAGATGATTCTCTTCCATTTCTGCTGACTTCCTTTCAAAAGTAAAACTTTTCTTGTCATGCACCAGAGTCATTTGCTCAGAAATGCAAAAAGGCAGATGTGTCCTACTGTCCAATGTCTTCAAATATGCTTTCAGGAAAATGAAAATACCTGGTTTTTACAGTATCTGTAACTGAAATACTGAAGTGTAGAGATCCAGATCCAAAATGAACAGCACTGACTAAGGAAGTAATGCTAAAGGTCAAATACAAGGAAGAATGTTACTTCCATCTCAAAAATGATCAGAGTTGAGGCAGGCAAAGAAAGGAATAAAATACATACTCATACATCTCTCCATTCAGGTGCATAATACCCCACTGATGCCAAAAGAAGGCTGCCACTCATAGCACTAAATGCAAATATTTAAACCACTGTAAAATACTGGCCCACTGAATCAGGGCATATTCCTGTGTAAAAAGTAAATTCTTGGATTTAAATATCTGTATTATGAAGAGTGTCACATATACTTGTAATCCAAATATATTCCATGGAATCTACATAATTGGGGCCTGAAGCTGTGGAAATAGATAATTACAAAATAATGATCCGTGCATTATTTCTCCCACAATCTTTTGATTCACTTTTCTGTTCAGAAAAGCATTCCTGCCACTCCACTAAACAGTCAAGTCACAAATCTCTTCCACCAAATTAACAGCCTTTGCTTTAGAAGAATTGCCATATGTGGCCACAACTATGTGTAAGAAAAATCTAGATGCTTATTGCACATGCAATCTGAAATTACTACTGCTACAAAATTCAACAAGTGTGTCTCAAACTAACAGCCTGAGGGGCAGACTGATTTCAGAGGTTCTCTGAAGAGCCCTTAAGCAAATTCTGCCACCCTGAAGTTCAAGTGTCCTTTGTTTCATACAGGGATACACAAATCACAAACTGTGTATGATGATGTACAAGAACTTAACTTACACTAGTCTTTTGTCTGGCTTTAGCAGCTTGTTGGAAAACTCACTGATGATTAACAGAAAGCTCAAGTTAGGAGGCAAGCATTTTCCATCTACTCCAGTAGCTCCTTGAAAAGCAAATTCAATCCCTTCCCTATTGAAAGAAAAACAGAAAAGAACAGAGTAATAAAACAGATAAAACAGACAACTAACAAAAGCAGTGACCATGGACAACATGATGCTACATGGCACATACTTGTGTATCATGGCTATAGATTCTCTAGATTTCACTTGGTCCCAACCAAATGTTAGTGAAAAGCGACGAGCAAGTTCTTTGATGTTTGCAAAGGAAGGAGAGGAGAAGTCCACACCACTACTGCTGTCTTGGCTTTCTGCACGTGTCTGAAACAGCTGCAAGAGAAGTCTCAGATAAGCAAACACGGGTAATCCTACAGGCAAACAAAGCACCAGGAGGACAGAGAGACAGGCCCAGCAAGCAACAGTCACCTCACACAGGCAGAAACCTTACAGAAAAGCAGGTAAGTCATCTGCTGCTGAAGCACTGAATGAAACAATGACAAGGAACTGACACAAATGACACTGTTGTGCTCATAAGACAGGCACAAATCAAAAAATAAAAATTAAAAATGATGTGCATGAACAGAGAACTGATTCCTGAAGATGATGGTCCCACTGACCTCATCTCCTCTTGGGTCTTCTGAACCAAGCCCCAGAGGCCGAATTTGCCTGAGATGCTTTCAGAGTAGCACAGTGCAGGTACAAAGCAGGAAGTTTGGCAGCACCATAGTCCAATTTCAGAGAGTAAGAGTAGGTCAAAAGCACATCTTGGGCTCAATTAACTGTGCTTTGGGTTTGTTTTTTTCTAATAGAATATGGAGGTAGCTCATTCTTATCAACCTGTTAACTTTCAAGGTCAAGCAAAGGCCAAAAAGGGCCTGTTGTCTATGTGATACCTAAACACAAAGTCCTGACTATGTCAGCAGAATATATGTAGCCAAATGCTGCTTAGACTCATCTAAGCTCAGATTTCAAGGGCTGGTTGACAGATCTAAGCCCCCGGCAATGTGTGTGGAATAAGCAAAGCTCAAGTGTCAGTATCCCCGGGAGGAGCCTTCTCCCTGGATTACAGAAGGACTCCAGGCTAGAAGCAGCTCTGGCCATGGGCAGAGCTGGCAAAAGCAGCTGCTAAAATAGCTAACTGGCTATCAGTCAGCAGCTGCAAGCTCCAGCAAATGAGACCCTTCACAAGAGCTGCAACCCACTGTCCTCCAGAAAAAAAAAGCTGAAAATACAGAGGGGGGTTGGAGCTGACTGGACACAAGCACATCCATGGTTCCTCAAATTTGGAAGGAATTAAGGTAGTCCATAAAACACAGCATAATATCCTTAACATTTGTTAAGCTTAAGAGACACCATGTCCCAAGAAACACTTCATAATTTCACATAAATTCACAAGTGCAAATACTGTGCACTTGAAGATTAAAAACATGACCAAAAAATCATGGACAAAAGCACCTTTTAAAATAGATGTAATGATATGAAACGATTTTTAATTATGATATGCAAAAACAATATACATATAGAAAGTGCAGGAAAGGAAGTAATTTCTGCCATTAGGTTTTCTAAGGATTTTGAATAATTATGGCATGAGAGGTAAAAATCTTCACTGTGAATACAGCTATCATAAGAGCCCCTTGCCTCTGGCTTTAATCTTAACCTTACCTGCTGCAGACAGAGAATCAGCGTCTTGGCACTCTGAATTTTGTTATTGTACCTCGTCTTGCTTAATGTTTCTTTAATTATGTCTCCAAAATCACTGTAGGTCTATTAACAGCAACAAAACAATTGAGAGTTATCATTCCCCTTCTTTAACACTGAGAGTACACAAACCACATGACTCTTCAAGTGGCACAAGAAGTTCCTAAAACACTCCCAATATCAGAACATGTGAGTTAAAAGATGAAAACTGGACCTTTTATAATATTTCATATGTAAAACACTGGTATGCTCCTTTAAGAGTAATGTGAGGATCAAAGTTACACTGGAATTGTTAAGTATTAACAACTTTCTTGTCAATTCTTAATCCATAATTAATTGTAATTCTTTAAAAAGAGCAAAGCCTCATCAGGAGACAAATAGAGTTTTCTGTACTTTACCAGTGCTAGCCAATGAAGCAAAGAACAAGATTCATATTCAGGTATTTCCAAAGTCCTGTCAGTTGACTCAAGGAAACTGCCCACTCTGATGTTCTTGGCCCTCCTGAAACCCCCTTCAGAGTGGCTGAAGCTCTAACAAACCCTGGTCATCTAAACTCTGGGACTCATGTGAAATGTAGGCACCTGCATATGCACTGTGTGAGCTGAATGAAATAAGCTGACCACTTCAGTGGCAGATTAATCATTCTCCAGCTATAAACTGCTGCTCTGCAGTGGCCTCTCTGGAGATGCTGAGGAGCAGATGTCCACATAGACATGTCCTCTCCTCAATTTTCAGTTGCTTTGTCTGCAGTAAGGCACCTTTGTGGAACCAAGAGAGGAGATCTGCCTCACTCCTGCTCGATTTTATAGCCCTTTTGGGATTATTCCAGGACTCTGAGCCATAACACTATTAACACCCTATCTTTCACAAACACCAGAGACACTTTCAAAAACTACAATGCACTGATAGGAAAAACAACCTTATCTAAAACATTACCTTCACATAATACTTATAGATCTCAGCGGCTGCAGTCATCTCTACCACATTATACACTATTAACTTGCAATATGCTGCCAGAAGACTCCGCTTTTTGTGCAAGTCATCAAGTTTGCAAGTTTCATCCTTTGCCTCTTCTGTCAGATCTAGGGAAACAAAAGCATTGAAGCTTTGTTTTATTACTTTATTCAAGGTATCTCAGTTTAAATGACCAACTTTCACCTAAATAGCACAGACTCAGCTGTTCAGCAACTGTTGCCAGCACTCATTCCTGTGTCTATCAGAAAACACAGGTTTATTCCCATTTCAAAGCTGCAGTTGATAACAGTGAAAACAGTCTTCTTCCACGGACTCCTACTCTGATCTCCATAGGACTTTGGCATTTGTACTACTCAGAATCTCCAAGTACAACACCGTGCACAGCTACAGAACTGAATCAGCAACCAGAATAAAAGGCACAAAGACACCAAATGGAAGGGACCAGAAAAACTGCAACCACATTTTTTTTTCCTAGAATAAAACAGATGGTAGAAAAGTAGCACATAACTCATCATAAACCCCATAAAAGCTGTCACACACAGTCAGCAAGAGTTCCAATGAAATTCTCCAAGTGCTTATGAAATTCTCCAAGTGCTTATCAACAAGAGTGAAAGGAAAAAAAGTTACTTAATAGCATTAAGAACATATTAAGTGTCTGGAATATGAGTTAGTTACTAGCTGGATAACTCATGGGAAAGAGACACTCTTAAAGAGTATTCCAGCAGTGCTACAAGGGAGCTTGGGGAGAGTTTCTTGCAGCAGGAGAGCCAAGACACTTTCTTTCCTGCTGCACATGCAAGCTATCAGCTACCAAAAGACTTCAGTCTCTGACCTATAATTTTGATGTGGACTGTTTCTGCTTCTAGAATGACTGTGGGCCTGGAAACAAACATAAGGCAAATGACTGATCAGAAGTACCTGAAAGTTAGAGTTTAAACTGGAATGAAACAGCTGCCAGCTGTGCACACAGACAAGCACACATTGCATCACAAAATCACTTGCTTAGGAAGGAATCTGCAATGGGATGACAGGGATCCCTTGTGGGGAGAACCGAGAAGTTGAAGGAATGAATAAAGGTTTGAAACACAGATCTCAGGCCATCTAACCCAAAGCAGGATCAATTTTATCAGTTTCAGATACATAATTTAAACAACCTGAAACATAACCTGCTTCAATAACTCCCACAACTAGGATACTACAACCTACTTGTGCAATCTTTTCTACTGTATCTTTAGTAATTCAGATTCTCTTACTATCTCCCTGTTGCAATTTTGGCCATGCAATGTTGCCCATCAGTGATTCTTACATATATATCATGACCTACGGAAGTGCGGTGCCAAAAACTAAACAGAGAACTCCATCTGAACAGCTGAAGGACAAGAGTTAAACAGAGAAATCTAGAATAATGCTTGTTTTTTCAAAGCATGGAACTTGAACTTGGTCCTCAGAACCACAATGAACAATCTATTTTCAAAACACTCCCAGAAGAAACCAACCCTCATAATTACAACCTCAATATGGCATCCAAATGAGTTTGAAAAAAAGGCAGCAAAGGAATAAATACTATTTCTGTCTGGACTGAGAGCAGCCCTGAGGAAAAGGACTTGGGGGTTTTGGTTCAGCAAGACCCAGCAATGCATGCTTACAGCCCAAAAAGCCAACTGTGTCCTGGACTGCATCAAAATCAGCATGGCCAGCAGGGCAAGGCTGGTGATTCTGCCCCTCTGCTCTGCTCTGGTGAGACCCCAGCTGGAGTGCTGTGCCCAGCTCTGGGGTCCCCAACGTAAGAAGGATGTGAATCTGCTGGAGCAAGTCCAGAGGAGAGTCCTGAAGATGTTCAGAGGGCTGGAGCACCTTGCCTATGAAAACAGGTTGAGAGAGTTGAGGTTCCTCCACCTGGAGAAGGGAAGGCTCTAGGGAGACACTGTAGCACCTTCAAGTACCTAAACAGGGCGAACAAGAGAGGTGGAAAAGGACTTCTTACAACACCATGCAGTGATACAATGGGGAATGGCTTTAAACTGACAGAGGGCAGATTTATTTCTTAGACAAGGAAGAAATTCTTGACTGTGGTGATGGTGAGACACTGAAACAGGTTGCCCAGAGAAGTTGTGGATGCCCCATTCCATGTTCAAGGCCAGGCTTTTGAGCAATCTGGTCTAGTGGAAGACGTCCATAGCAGAGGTGTTTGGAACTAGATGATCATTAAGGTCCCTTCCAATCCAAACCAGCCTGTAAGTCTGTGAAACCTGCCCCACAGCCCCAAAAATCAAAATCCACTGGTTCTTTACTCTGATGGCTTAGAAGGGTCCATGCACTGACACACTACAACACTGCAAGGCCTTTTCCTCTAACACCATCATCTGGACCATAAAAGTCAGTCCACCAAACACTTTTACTCATCCACCCCTGTTTTACTTCAGCCCTTTTTATCATACAGGTAAACGGGCATCTGTGTTCTGTAGTTAATCCACAGTCTGTACAGATCAAATAATTAAAGGGGTTTTTTTCGTAAAGCAACTCACAAAACAACAAAACAAAGGCCAGCCCTTTTCCCAGATACATTCACTGCAGATGACAAATAACAGCAAAAAGGGTAGATTGTTTCTTCAGTGATGAAGATGTCTAACCTTTTTTTTCCTTCTCTTCATCCATGAAAACATGTTCCTGGACAAATGAAAACAGTTTTTCCTGAAGTGATGTGTTAGGAAGATAACCAAGAAGTCCAACTGCTTCTTCATTATTATTTGAATCCAGGTGACTCAAAATCAGCAACCAGTCACAGAGTATCATGAAGGCCTGTACCAAGCAAATAAAGTCACAGGATTTAGAGACCATGTTACTTTTTGTGCCAATTCCACTTTGCATTTCCATCAAACACAATCAAATTTCCATCCCACTTCTTCCTTGCAAACTAAAGACTTCTCTTGGCCTCAGCTCTGGTGAAATGCCCCAGCTAAATCCTTAAAACACTTGTACCACAGGATGCAGTGTATACAAGTATCATGCATGAATACCACATAAAGATTTTCAAAGTTCTGCAGGCAAGAAGAAGAGCTGTATTATGTTGAAATACCCCTCTTTTAACACATGAACCACTGAGCAATTTCTCCATTGCTTTAAGTAATACTCATAGCAAAACATTAATGAAGCAGTGATAGCAACCAGTACACGGATAGGTCTAGTCAGAAAACACCATGATTTTCATTCAGATTGAGGCCTTGATTCTGCAGATGGACTCATGCAGAAACAAATCTATGCTTGACTAAAGCACAAACTTGTAGCATTTGAACATAACTTTAGTTTTTATTTAAAATAAATAGTTGAAGACTGGGGTTTTTATGTGTTATTTCTCTGCTAAGAGACAATAACATAGCAAAAATTTAAAAGAATTAAACACCCCTATGAAAAAAAAAGGGCAGGCATTTAAAAGGAGATCTGAGCATAAATGCTCATTAAGTGATAGAAAACCACAAACCTTTTCTCTTACATCTTTTTCCTTATGGTGGAGGAAGCACGTGCAAATCTGACTGAAATGTCTCAGCTCCCTTCTTAGCGGAAAAAGAGTCTCCTAAAAACACATTTAGGAAAAATGAAAGGACCAATATGTTAGAGACTAAGATTCAACAGAGAATTACAAAACAAACAACAGTTGCATCTTTCTTCCATTCATATTATTCATTTAAGATAGCACAGCTGATGACATGATGAAAGAAGCCTGCATTTCACAGAACAGCTTACTAGCTATGAACAACTGCATCTGTCACAGCTGCTGAGGCCAGTGAAATTCAGCAAGTCACAAACTCTTTGTTTTTCCATCTGTAGGGAGGGCAGCATGTATTCTCTCATTCACTTCACCTTATCTGTATAAAGCAGTGATAACAATGGAAGTAGAGTCATAAAAACCTTTGGTCCATCCCACCTAATGTTCAATGTGCACTGCCTTCTGGAGCTGGTTTTCTCCCTTCCTCCCCTCATGACTACAAAGGGAATAGATCACTTTGGCACTCAGAAACTTAAGACCACTCTTTGTTAAGATGAATCCAGCATGGGAGACTATTTGGTTTGCTCACAACCATACAAAAGACTTTCTGACCCTCTACCAGGTCCCAGCTGCACTGCACTGAGTCATCAGTGTAAAAGGAATGTCCTTACAAGAGAGCCAGATTCCATGCTATGCAGTTCTACATTTATAAGAAAAAGGATCCATGCCAGGACATGCTGAGGAGAAGCAGGTGAGGGGCAATACACTGCCTTAACACTGCTAGAGGAGGAGCAAGGGGGAAACAACAGAGCTGCTGTCCAGGAAATTTTTTTTATTTTTTTTTTTGCTCCTGGAACTCCTCTATCTGCCAACATCCAGATTTGGCCCTGCAGAGTGGGCCGTCACATCTGCATCCAATCAAAATCTGCTCCCATATGAAAGGCCAAATTAAAAAATGTGCTGCCCCATTCCCAAGTTGAGCTAACTGTGTGTGGAGTGAAAGGCAGAACACATAGAACACATTAGAGCAGTGAGAGATGTGGACATCCACGCAGGAATGGAATGGGACGGGAATAGCCAGTGAATCAGTGGCCAAGTGGTAACCTCCCAGCTAGCATTTCTGACACAAATATCCGTGTCAGCACCCTGTCCTGGATGTGCAGGAGCACCAGGGAAGGGGACAGAGAGACAAAACAGCACTTGGTGAGTCAGAAATCATCATGAAGAGGAGCCCCACAGGCTACACATTTATACATGAAACAAAACATAAAAGAGTTCTCCTTTCTGGTGTCTTAAACTGGACTTTCTTCTGACATACCTGCTAGAGCTTTGTACTTTATAAATTACAAAAGTAAACAGACAACTGATGAGAAAATTGCCAGTTTCCTGAACCTTTCTGACAGAAATATGTAGGTAGGTAAGTCAAGAAAATAAAAGAAGAAACAAAGTTACAGAATGTCCTGTAGTTTTCATTGAATATTCTTTGTCGCTTAAAACAAGAAAACAACAAACTTTGACAGTGAGAGAAGTTCCTTATCTCCATCAAGCCCTAGGAATTTGATGCACACGTTTTGCAGTAAAAATAGCAGTGAATCATTGTTCCTGCAGACTGACAGAGCACACACAGTTTAAAAGAAAAAAAGAAAAAAAAAACAGGAGAAGATAGAGAGAAAATGGCTCAATTCAATTTGGTTTCCTTAAGAAAAGAAAAAAAGTATCTTCCTATAAGTTTGCTTTTTCAAGAAATCTCAGAACAGGAAAATTAGCTTCAACTTCTACAAGCACAACTTCAGGTTTCAAAATTACATCAAGTGACCAACCTTAGGAGAATTTTCTGAAACTGCAGCTAGTTGCCACAGGAGAGAAAAGTATGTGCACTGGAGAGCTGGTAGGATAATCTGCAAATAAAAACACATGTCCCTCATTTGCATGAAAAGCTCAGCAGCAAAAGCTTAGGAATAAACAAAGCATTCAAGCCTGACATTCTGCATGCTGTTTGCATGAACGCTTCCCAGTTGTATTTAGATCCCTAAAATAAATTTAACAGGTTTACATACAAGCAAGCACTGCCCCCTGAGAAACTACATTACTAAGGTGCTGCTTCTGCAGAACTTCTCTGACATCTTGATGAGTTCAAGGAAAAGCAACCCACATATCAAAAGGTGTGTTCCCAGAGGCTCACTTTAGCTTAGCTCCTTGGGATTTCTTTGAAGGCTTTGATGAAAGGCAGACTCCTCCAGAGGCCAGTTCAGAGCAGAAGCCAAACCTTGGTGCTCTGATGCTCCATCTAAAGGAGTCCACCTCTACCCACTGGCTGCAGGCTCTCTCCACTCAACTAAACTTCACCCCTTGCCAAAAAACCCTCCAAATTCTCTCCTGCAGACAGGAGCTGGTTAGCATTCATAACTACTGAAGTATTTCACCTTGCAATCCTAGAATATACAACTCCATCTTTGCATAATGAGGTGAGGCAACCAGATAACCAAAAGGCTGAAGTCGAGACAACTAATTATAGACCACTACAACAAGAGCCAACATGTAAGCAATAGATCCAAAGTATTCCAAGGCCTGCTTACATGCAATCTAAAAGGGGCTCCTCACAGTCCCAACAATTTCATATGTACTGAATCTGAGACTATGCAATCATTGGAAGTACTGAACATGACAAAAGATCAATCCAGATGTCAGGTGATTATCACAGCTCTGAAAAATCCCCAAAACTAATTAATATAAAGGCATGAATTTACAGATTCAAATAACATTACACCAAAGACAGCCTCAGTTTCCCAGATTGAGAAATGGACACAGTATCTTCCTGTCTCATAGGACACTGATATATAAGACGATTAAATAATTTGTATTTCTTTGTGCTTTCATCAAGAAAAACATCTTTCAATGTTAAATTTTAACTACTCACCAGAACAGGCAAACTGCCATGTTCCATTTCAAACACCAGGAACCTTAAAGTCTTGTCATACAGATTCCACTTGGAGAGATCATGGGCACTGCAGGTGAAAAAGAAATAATAATGATACACTAAGCAAGAAATGAAGACTTACCTGATCAAAGTTAAACATATCCTATTTTTGCCTTCATATGATGTAGAGCAATAACATTAAATATTAATTTTAAGAGGGAAAAATTAGGTGTTCATCATCTAACACTGTAATCTTTAGACCATACCTTTACAGTCTGCATTTCTACCACAAAATTGCAGTGTTATGAGAAGAGGAAAACGAGCTTGAGTTCTGTATCTTTTGCTATCCTTTATGCATACTCTTTAAGTGCCCAAAAAGGTCTAAAGAATAATTCCCTCAGCCCACTCTCTAAGACTATTTCTAAGAGTCTAGAGTATTCTCAACTCAACATTAGACTTCTCTTTGCAAAACCAGAGTAGCCCCAGCACACTGGACAGGTAAAAGACACATTGAGAAGAAGGCCCAATTCCCCTAACCTCTGTAATATCTTGCATGACAATTTACCAATCTCTGGAAAACCAAGGTTTTGAGAAATCATCTTTTAAAACAAAAGAAGATTAGATAAACGAAAAATAAAAAGCAGATTACAACTGCTGGAAAGAATGACTGCATTCACTGTACTCTCTTCAGACTGACCACCAATATTGTCAGTAAGGCTGTGTAGAAACCTCCACCTAGACAGAGGCATCACAGAGGAGATCTCTGTGTCCACTCTGACATTTCAATTCTGTAGCACACATTTCTCAGCCACGTTACGGTTGATGCTCAGTCCAAAAATAATTCCATATCCAAGAGTACAGTTCTATTAAGAAGAAACTAAACCTTGCAGCACCTCTCATAGGGATAACTTTCATTCTCTTGTGAAAAACCACACTAAACCCAACAAGCAATTCCCCCTTTGCATGTGTGGGGTTGACCCTTTAAGTTTATGGGAACATAAATTGTGTAAATAAACATCTCACTTATGAAAAGCCGCTACTCTTCTCAAAGCAGAGTGCATCCGGGAAATTTCTCCTGCATCCATACAAAATCCTCCTTCCTAAATCATGAAAGTTTGGAAAGAGAAAGGGATTAGTCAGTGTGGGCCAAGGCAACTACTGTGTTCTCTTCCCAACCAACCCACAAGCTTGGATCACTCTCCTCCAGCCCACCTTTAACCTTTACCTTTAACCACGCTATCCATGTCTTGCTCTACAGTCAAAACAAAACAATATAACTGCACAGAAATTTTGTACAAAGGAAAATCCCTGTCTTTAATAAACCAATGGCAGCCTCCCTAGACTGCAGTATTGCTAACACAGAATAAAAAGGAGCAATTAGTCTAACATAGTCCCTCACACAGTTGTTAAGGATCTCTGGAAAGCTAAGTGTTCACATGGTGCTGACCTTCCTTGCTTCCAGCTGCCAGATCACATTCAAAGATAGCTAAAAATATATTAAATACTTTCCCATAGATGCAATTGCTGTGATTTCCACAAGTATACTATGTGATTCTGGGGGACGAAATATACAACCAGGAATTAGCAGGGAGGAGTTCCAGGAGAAAAATCTCTTTATTTAGATATAGATCACACTACGGAGGAGTCGAAGAATCCCTGGTCTTGCACTTATCTTGTTTCTCATAAGTACACATTCTCCCACATTGACACAGATCTCTATTTAAGACCAATAAAATTAATCCAATCTGAGGTTAGGAGATTTTTTGGCTTGACACATTTTGCAATATCCCTGTGTCGAATAAAAGCCCGCCAGTGTTAACTCTCATACCATGGCATGACACCTGTTCATGACGGCACAGTTGATCAGATCAGCTGCAGGCTTCTGTTGTTCAGCTCAGCCAGCAAGCTATTCATATCCCACCAGCTGTTTCTGCTTTTTAGACCTAATGAAAAGCTGAGAGACTGCAGTCCTCTTTCAAGGAGAAAGTCATTATTTCAAAGACCCTCAAAGCTATACAATCTGCAATACAGACTGCTGTTTGCTGGGTTTTTTCCCTACACCCAAAGTGACAGTACAAAGGGCATCCTGTGTACAGTCAAATATGGAGAACTACAGAACTGTACCTCTTGGGGAAGAGCCTCATCACCTATAGATCAACGGCACTCACTGGCTGATTTTGCACATAGTATCTTCAGCACAGTACTGGAGTAACTACAAAGCAACTACAGATCTCAGGTCCAGAGTATCCAGTGTAGCAATTTTGTTCCTCACATTCTCCCACACTGGTACAGATCAACAAAATAATTCCAGTCTGAGGTTAGGGGACCTTTTGGCTTGACACATTTTACAACATCAGCATCCAATAAAAGCTTGCCAGAAGAAATACAATGCCCTGTTGGTGGTGTGGCCTACCTTGTTTATTATTTTTTCAAATCTACTCCTGCCAAAATATACTGCCAAAATATAACTGCTCCATTAAACTGTGAAGAACCATTCTTTTCAGACGTGCAAACCCATCTTTTAGAGTTCTGCCTCCTTCAAGCAGGCAAAGAATAGTTCCATATGCCCCTTAATTTTCTTTGTCTTCCTTTTTTTTCCTAGGGAAACAGTCTGCTTCCCCCTCAATGAGTCACACTCACCTTTTGCCAGAAGCAATCTAGTAGCTGGTTAAGCTGTTTGATCAACTCATCTATCATGTGAGTTCGAGCACAATCCACCTGGCTATAGATGGCAATTTCTTCACGGCAGAGGATATAATAAGTCCTGGAGGAAGCCTCGAGGACAGACATGTCAGAGTGTTTGGCCACAATGCCTTTTATCTCTCTCAGCAAAGCATCCAAATGCTGCAGGTGATAAAAGGGGTATTTATAGGCAAATTGTACAAAAATACTCTTATGCTTTACATCATTTCACTAGGGCCTTATATCCCTATGGGTCATATAAACAAGATGAAACAAATGCCAGTCTAAGAAGAAGAGGGGTAGGATTAGAGGACACAACTTTTTTTTCTGTGTTTATAGCTCTCTTTCATCATTATTTCTCTGGATCTTCCTAAAGAATGAAGCAACTGCTTTAAGTTCTACTTTAGCAATGCATGGCTAGCACTACATAGGGAATAAAAGATGCCTTTCCAAAGGACAAGTCTGTCTTCAAACAATGGAAGTTGTCTCCCTCAGCAATGGAGAATGGAGAATGTTTTGGATCATGTCAGTGACGGGGTCTTCACTCTTAGCAGAAGGAGGTAACTTGTGCCATTCTGCTGACTTGCTCTCTTCCAGTTCAAGTTTTGGGCTGAAATTAACTCAGAGTGTTTGCCTAACACTGCCTCCCTGTAAACATCCCCCCTTAAGAATACGTTAAGCTATTTTGAGGATTTCATCTGTCCATTTCTGACCATCCCTTTCCCATCAGCAGACACACTATCTCCATTCTTATCTTTCAGTTACTGTCATTCCCCAGCAGCTGGGAGTCAGCCTTCACAGAGAATGCAACCTATTCTGTAGTAAACTCCTGGGAGACACCAACTTAAGACACATGGCACAACCCACTCTCCCTCCAGCCAGGAATGAAAAATCCCAGGGCTGGGTCTACCACACAAAACCACAAATCATTACCCACCAAGGCCAGATGCAGCATATCAGAACTGACAAGCACTAAGGCTTTTCTTTGCAGCTCCAAATCAAAAAGTAAAGCCTGAATAAGACCACTTTCCTTAAGGTATGAGACCATTTCATTGTATTTCAACAATTTTCTACTTGTTCCAAATCCCATTAAACTCCCTGTATTGTCACATAAACTTAGTACATTCCACGTGAACCGATTACCCCAATTCTTATTCACCTTCTCTAGACGTCCTGTCCTGTAAACATCTAAATCGTAATACTGGGGAATCTGCAGAAGGTTTGTCACTTTTTGTGCATCTGTTGAATACTGCAGAGAAAAAACAGGATATGAGTACATCGCAGGAATTTTAATGAAATATTTAACATGCATTCACAGAGCAGCTGTTAGTTACCTTTGCCAAGAGCTGAGGAAGCACCACAATAAAGTGTTCGGTAATTTTGGTACAATCTTCCAATTGGATTTTCTTCTCTTTTACTGACAAAATCTGCAGATAAAGCATTTGGTTTTATTATAAAATCTCTGGGATTTTAACAGAATCTTACATGTAATCTAAGCTTAACTCATATTGCATTGTCTCAAGCATATCAAGCAATGATAGAGACACTTCTTCATGATGAAAACCAGATGCTTTTTTTTGTTAACCTTAAATTAGATACAAATTGCTGAACAGTTAAACATCATGGATAAAATGCTCATCATTTGTCAATAACATGCTTCAAGTGGCTCTCCTCTAAAGAGAGAGAGTCTCTCTCTAAGTCTCTCCTCTAAGTCTCTAAGTCTCTCCTCTAAAGTTCATCTCCTTCAACATCTACTTCTAATAAGATCTAGGGGTGAAAAGACACTGCAACATTTCAGAAAACTAAGCTATTTTATTTCCTAAAATACATCTGCAATTAGAAACAAGCTGTCTGGCAAAGTACATAAGGCAAAGATAATGTGATGACAGGACAATAAATAAGACTAAGATGCACTGACTTTTTTGGCTGCACCTCTGCCCACTGGAGGATGACCTTCAGCTGCTTCTCTGACTGTTGCGAGGATGATTTCGATGAGGGCACTTTCCTGGGCATCACTCAGTGCTGGAAGTAAATCAGCCTCAGCATCACACAAAAGAAAAGTGAAGATGCAGCAACAACTGATTCAAGGCCTACACATTTACCTAAAGAACTGTGGAAGGACACTTAAGAACGGGAGATGCAGCGTGCCTAAATAAACAGCTTGAGAGTGTTTGACTTCATTTGAAGGAAGTTGTTTTCTACATTTACTGAGTACCATTAACCCCTTAATTGCTAAACTTTTTGGGACAGCTTGGCTTGCAAAAGCACAGGCACTTTTAATGAGGTCTCCTACTGACTAGTGTCTGATTTAGGACAAATCTTCAAATCTTCTTTGAGTACTAAAATGCTCTCACTCACGGGGCCTACAAACTGATTTTAATCACACAACCAACTCCAGTTCTACTACAACAACTACTCATAGAAACATGTAATAGTTTAGGTTGGAAGGGACTTTAAAGATTTATTTAAGTTCACTTCAAAATAATTCTACCAAAAAATCCCCTCTAGTGTTAGACGTCAGTGAACTCAATTTATTACTCATTTTCTTTTGAGGTAGGAATAAAAGCCTGACAACAACTGCATTTCAATCTATTAATACTCTTAGATTCTAAAGATTTGGACAAAGAAAGTGAACACTACATAAGCATTATGATTTAATCACACAAGTATTTATTACACAGGTTCTAAATATTACATAAATACAGAATATTGAGGAAAACAAATATGTTGATATAAACATTACACTAGCAGTGCATTGAGTTGCATCTGCTTTGTGACACTTGGGGACTGCAATTTGGGACCAAATGGTGCTGCAATATGAAATTATCCTAAACCAGCTAAAGCAAGGTTCAAAATATAGCATGGGGGGAATCATTCAGACAAAATCAAATTCTTTGCTTACCCACCTTCTCCAGCTTCTTCAGTATTTTTTAATAGAAGACTGGTCATGCACTCCCAGTCCTTCAGGAATTTGCCTGCCCAGTCCCACAGGCTGTCTACTAGGTATGCAACATGTTTGTGTAGCTAGGGATTAAAAACACAAATTTATAGAAGCAAACACATCACAAAAAGAAATACAGCTTCATATGTTCCTCTCCCTTTGTCCAGTGACAAAGCTCTGTCATTTACACATATATTCACGTGCAGTATTCCAACATATTCAGTTCAAGGCCAATCAGTATTTAAACACCATGTCTTCAATCTGATACAAAGCAGGAAAGTGGGGTGAAAAATCAGGAAAAGTAGGCAAAAAATATTTAATTTTCTCTTTTTTTTTACTACAAATTTAAATTTTAAATTAAATAATCTCTGAAACTAGCTTCTGTATCGCTTTATATCGCCGATTGTAACAGCCAAAAATCCAGTCACAGGACTAGAAACAAGTCATCTATCCAGTTCTTTGCAGAAAGATTCAAAACTGCTGTGCCCAAGATACTTTGGCTAGATAGAGGTCTGCATCACTGCAAAAGCTAAACCATGAACAGTTTATCAGCACTTAAGCTGATAAAACTCTCTAATAAAACTACAGGTTTTGGTCAGCATGGAGCCATGGTACAGCAACCCACATCTGCCTCCAGAAAGACATGGACATGTATCAAAAAACCCTCACTTGGTGGCATCAGTATTTCAGGCTGTTTCCAGAAATTGCCTCAGCAGTGATTCTCTCCATTAGCACACTTGTATACTAGTTTTAATACAACAGAACAGAAATGAGCTCATTAGAAACTTAACCTAGAGAGTAAAAACATTTCAAACATGACACATTTCAGAGTTCACCAACAGAAATTGCTTTCAAACCAAGAAGACAATTGATTTAACACGCAACACTGGATTTAAGAGGCTTACTGCAGGGGCTGTTCTCACCTCACTCTCCAGGAAAAAGTGTATTAATCTTTTCAACTGGTCAGTGCTCGCCCCAAACTTTCCTCCTCCTTTGAGCTGAACTTTTTTATCTCCCTCATGACTGAGCAGCCTGCCAAAAGAAAAGCAAGTCAGTCCAGTTCTGCCACATTCTCCTTACACTCATTTACCAACATAACAATAATTCTGTCAAGTCCACAAGGAATGTATTTCTCTTAAGCATCTACCTATTTACCCCAAATCTCATTAGACTTTTTTATACGATGAAAGGAAAGATTGTTTTCCATTACGTGAGATAAGCTATCCTTGTGGATGCAGAGAATGCTTCTGACAGTTTCACAGGTGCCCTGCCACCTTTCTGGATGACAGACACAGATTCCACAGAACTGATCATACAACGAGGTAGGCATTTGCTCATGCTTGAAAAGAGGCTTGTTCTAGGCCAAATTCACACCTTAACACCACAGCAGAGATATTACTACACAGCCACTATTCACATCACAGTGCATCGTGGAACTGCAGCTTCTTAAGGAAAGTACAGCATCTTGTAATTATAACAGGCAATTAACATCACAAATACAGTGGAAAATCTGCTCTTCCTCTTCTGTCTGAAGTATGAAGTACAGTATGACACTTCCATTTCCACTTCCCCCTTTATCCAAAATGACTCTGACTACTACCCACAAAAACTGCTAATCCCAAGATAAATACAGGAAGGCCATCACTGCAGATTAATGTAAGGCCCAAACAGCTTGGATTTAAGAGCTGGACCACACTAGTAAATGTCAGCAAAAGCTTCTGCTTCAGGAAGGGCTTCTACTGGTATAATTTATGCCAGCTAAGTAAGTTAAAATATGCAGGCATGGAGGAGATTTTGTGCAAACCAAGAAGGAGCATCAGGGGTGGAAAGCATAAGCTTTATTTATACTAAATATATTTCTATATTTATTATTTATACATCTATTTTATACTAAATTTATACTAAAACTTAGCAGTATACCCAGGGAAAGGAGGGTGTCACTAACATCTCTCCTCACACCAAATGAACATTCTATACTGGAAAAAGTTCTGGACAGAAGCACTGGGCAAACAAGAACAAGGATGAGATTTACAGGATCAAGGTGTCCACGAGGCACTGGCAAGCTGGGTAGAAAAAGTGAAGTTATCAGGGCAATCACTTTGGTAGCAAAACACAGCAGATTTCTGAGAGGAGAAACATTTAATTTATGAGAGCATATTAGGACCAACACAAAAGACTAGGTCTAGCAGATGTAATATCAGACTCATTAAAACAGAAGTTTCCCTTCATTTGTCTTTCTGTTGGACTAAGCTCCACAAATTCCAGAATGACAACATTTCAGTTAGACAGGAAAAGACAACTAGGAGGAGATTCTGTATATATGGAAACACAACTACTATTTCTGAATGCTCCCCCATAAAATCCTTGCCTAAATATTTTTATTTTAATTCCTTTTTGTAAGTCAAGATTATTTCTCTCAGTCATAGAGACAGAACATTTGTCTCTTCCCTTTTTAGCACGCCAACTCCATTCAACTTCATGCAACCATTGTTATAAGAAGCCCATTTATAAGAGTTACTCCTGGGGAAGATAAACCCTGTATTTCATTAACCTGACAGGAAATTGGGAGGGCTTTTTAATCTGCTGCATCTCTCATCATTCAAAGGCTTTACAATGTATAAGGTAACTTCCAAAGGGAGAAGACCATTTTTGTGATTAATCACCAAACTATGAAAATCCAGCAGATGCCAGGTGACAGATTAGCTTGTAAGAAGCAAAGCAATAGGAAAAGAAAGTAGAGAGAAAGAGGGCACGTTCTCAACATAGCATGGCACTTGTGGATCAATTAGTTTCATATTCCCTATGTTAGTCTTGCAGCTTTTCTCACGCCTATTGTTTCAGGGCTATGCAGGAAAACATGCAATTACATCCAGACAGCATTTCTCTTCTGATTCACCAGAAGAAAGCTGGCACCCACTTTCAGCAGAAAAATTAACACTTAATGTCCCCCCTTAAATAAATCCACCTTCATTCCAAACCAAATGAGAATATGCAAGAAGTAGGCAGGCAGAGATACCTTTTATAAAGGAATTCCCCAGCTGCTACTGCAAGTGGACGGTGAGTGGTATAAACAAACTGGTATAACCTTTCACAGTCTTCAGCTGATAACACATCCTCACAGTTCCTAGGCAAAAATAACAACGGAAGTTATAGTCCAGGTTTATCTGCAAAGAATAGTATGAATGCTATGTCCAGCTTTTATTAGACTTGATTCTCCATAACCGTGCAATTTGTTTACACAGCTACATGTAAATTTTTGTAGAGCATTTCTAAAAATGCTCTCAAGCAAAATTGGCAGCATTCTTTTACTCACTGTGTAGAGAAACAGAGGTCTGTGTAAGCCATGACAAATCAGGCCCACAGCATAGACACGAATGTTAATTAAAGTATTAATAATTACAAAGTTTATTAAAGTATTAATAATTAGTTGATTAGTGATCAACGTAAAAAGAGCAATAGTAATAAAACAGGAAATCCATGCCTTTACTTTATGCCTAGATGTTCACCATCAAAGATAAAAAACAATAAGAAACCTTCATTCTGTAGCACAAATTATTTTTAAGTTATTTATTTCAGTATTTTAAAACCTATATTCTATTACACTAGAGTCCCATGTAAAAAGAAATCAAAACACATTCTTGATGGCACACTTTGGGCTGTGAGCTCTCTGCACAAACACCTTCAAAGTCACAACTTTTTTTCATTCAGCTGCACATCTTGAGAACACCACATGCCAACTAGCAAACCTAGAACACTCTCTGAGAGGTAGAAATAGTGTTCATATCAAATATTTACTAAAAAGAAACTGAAGCATCAAGGTTGACTAGCCCAATAAAGAGATACCAGAGCAGTCAAGACCAAAGCAAGGATTACAGTTTCCAAACACCTGCTTCTTACTGCCACAACAATTTGGAGAATGAAAGAGCAACATATGAGATCCTTACACTTACTACACCCAGGTGAGAGGAAAGGGTTTTTATTGATCACTGCATTCAATCCTCGAGTAGTAACATTTTAAAACCAACTACAGCTGTGGTCCAATACCCTCTCTACAACTGAGGATTCATGCTATTCTCTTTCTAAGAGTGATGTCTAAAAAAAACCAGCAGTCCTTCCTATGCTTGCCCATTTGTCTCCAACTCATCACATTGTTTAATATCCTCACAAGTCACAAAGCTCCAAAATAGCCTCCAACCTGACTGAAAACAAAGTGAATTCTTCACATTAGGTGAGAATATCATTGGAGCATCCATTAAAAAGGTCTTTAAATGAAAGTGCTAATGATATGTCTCCAAAAGTGATGAATCAGTCTCACAGGATAATGTGAAATAAAAGCTGCCTTACATACTTAAGGCAGGTTTTGGTGGACTCTTTATACATGCGATTACCTTGAGCATATATTTGCAGTAATAGAACATACAGGAAGTGTAAAGGAATACCTATCAAGAAATCAGCTTAAAGAAAAATATTTATGTCACCCATTTAACTATCTACAGAACTGGTAAAAATGTGTTTATTGATGTTAAACAGTAAAAAAATGAAAGAAGTAAAATGGTTTTATGGTGCATTAGATCATATGAATAAGCAGTTGTGTGTCCTGTGAAGCCATGAATGATAAAATTTATTAAACTTCTACAAGTTTAACAAGTGAAAGTAAAACAAAGAATGACAACAAAAGCACATGATATAGTAAGTGTTAAAACGCTGTGGGGAATTTACAGAAAAAAACTAGCAGTCTGACAATGCTTCTTTCATTCTTTTTAATGTCAATCTATTATCCAGTTCTTGTACAGCACTAGTTTCCATGAAGATGTCTTTGTCATTTTTTCTCTATACATATTTTTTTCAAAACCAGTGGACAGCTTGGACTATAAGAAATTTCACACAGTGATCTAGACCAAACCAATACACAATCACAGAGTGCTGAGAATGGGCAGCACCTCTGCAGATCATCTGGTCCAACCCCTTGCTCACAAGGGGATCTGCTACAGCAGGTTGATGTGTCCAATCTATGAAGTCAAAGCCTCTATAACATCTTTGACAATGTGTTCCAATATTGGATCATTCCCACCGTGAAGAAACTTTTTCTTACACTTACATGGAATTTCCTGGAGGAACATACCAGTCAAGTGCACACGTTTTTTATTTTTAATTTTTTTCTTATTTATATTTCAGGTTTTTTCTCTTTAGCACATTTATAGAAATAATGAACGCAATACCTGAATGCTTCTGTTTTAAAAGAGTTCCTTGACTAAATTGCTCCAATAGCATGAAGAGCTCAGTAACACCTATCTCTCTGGATAGAAATAAAGGACTCTTCCTTTCCAGGACTAATGAAACTGCTTTTCCACAGGTATTTTCTACCCTTAGGAAAGAACCTGGGGATCCTGGTGGACACCAAGTTGAACATGAGCCACCAATGTTGTCTTGCTGGAAAGAAGATGAATGGTATCCCAATCTGCATTAAGTGTCACCAGCAGGTTTGGGGAGGTGACCTTCCCCTCTACACAGCACTGGTGAGGCCACACCTGGAGCGCTGGGTCCAGGGCTGGGCTCCCCAGTACAAGAGACAAACTGGGGAGAGATCAAGGAAGGGTCACAAAGATGATATGGGGATCATCTCTGCTGGAACTGGAGCATCTCTCCTTTGAGGAAAGGTCAAGGGAAATGGGACTGTTCAGCCTGGAGGAGAGGAGGTTCAAGGGGACCTTAGCAATGTGTGTAAGTACCTGGTGGTGGGAGTAAGAAGACAGAGACAGGCTTCTGCTCCTGGTGCCAAGGACCAGAAGCAACAGGCACAAACAGCAACACAGGAGGCTCCTTCTGAATATCAGGAAATATGTTTTTACTGTGAGGGTGACAGAGCACTGGCACAGGCTGCCAAGGGAGCTGTGGAATCTCCACTGCTGGAGGTACTCAAAAGCCATATGGATGCAGTCCTGGGCAATGCACTCTATGCAGCCCTTCTTCAGTAGGGGGTTGGACCAGATGACCTGTCTAACTTCAGCCATTCTGTGATCTCCAGAATCTCAACCTCCCCTTTTTAACTTTGTCTTCTAAGAGGTTGGGAATTTACCTGTTACATTAATCTAGTGCAGTGTTATTTCCTCCCTCCTGAGACATGAGTGGGTGAGATGCTGCACCAGCTGTGAATGAAGCACCCCCAAACAGCAGAGAAGCAAAGGAAGGGAGAAGAATCCATTTTCTTTGCAGCACAAGCTGATGGACATTCCTGACACCACTTGAGTGCCTAATCTTTTGTTTTTCCTTTCTTGAGTGGGGGGAATACCTGTGTATACTACTACTACTCTTACTGTTCAACCACTACTCTCTGAGCCACGATGAGGTTTAGGCTCATAACTCCACTGAAATGAGTGCTCAGGTGTTTTACCTGCCTCTGCAAGCAGCAGACTGCACCTGACTGCACCTGCTGCTAGCACCAGCACTAACACTACCACACTATGGATGCCTTTCTTTTTCACATCCATAAGGCAATCATCAACCACACAAAGAATACTTCAAATACAGCAGTTAATACTGCTGCA
This sequence comes from Polioptila caerulea, assembly GCA_013397295.1. Lineage (NCBI taxonomy): Eukaryota > Metazoa > Chordata > Aves > Passeriformes > Certhiidae > Polioptila > Polioptila caerulea. Next base: position 79,636 of record VYXF01009403.1, read on the forward strand.
AATTTACAGCCCTCAGAATGCCAAGCAACAGATAAAGGTTAAGCCAGAAATGCCTGATAGTGTTTAGGTGCCTAAAAATAAACAGGCATGGCCTTCCACATACCAATCTCATGACATACCATTTTCTCTGCACTTCAGTGTGAAAATGTCACAAAGAAGAAACTGGGCCATTCTAGAGGGAGATCACAGACCCATTTTGTTCTGCATATGGCACCAATTGAAAGATTTCATATCTAGCTTTTTGTTTTATTTTGTTGCACGCAAGAGGTATTGACTGATGGAGTTGCTTGACTTGGTCTGTGCTGTTGCTCATAACAAGGATAACGATCAAAATCACAAGAGTAAAATTAAAGCACATCTGATGCACTTCACAGAGTTTTACACTAGTCTTTGTTTTTAGGGGCTGTGCAGGGTAAGATCTGGTGGTACACATTATGGTGATGACAATCCAAGGTAGAGCATCTAAATCAAAAAAGAATCTGTTCACTTTGCATTTAAAATTAAGTCAAGTTAAACATCCAAATCTGCAGGTGCATTGTAAAAGCAGTATTTGTGCACAGAGCAGTATCAACCAAAAAAAAATCTATGTTGGAAGTATTTTAATGTCTGCAATAAAAATTTTAAGTACAAAAATCACGTACTACTAAACCATTCTGTAATCTCACTCTCACTCCCCTGCTCTCATTGCAGGTTTTTCAAGACACACTTTGGTGATCAGCAAAATGACAGTATGGTTGCCACTAAAATGTAACAATAGTCCTTTCCCACCCACTGTACAACGGGATTAGCATGTTGCAATACACTGTGATTATGCTGCGGCAGACCAATGTGTTTTATGTTTAAAACCCAGTTTTATTTCTAGTTATGTTTAACTAAAGCAAATCAAAGTCATTTTCCACTGGGCTATTTACACATTCAAGCTAATTGTAGATTTGTGCCCCTACCCACACCACTTGTAACCTTTCCCCATGCATCTACTGCAGTTACCTAATTACTTTTGCTGCTGTTTTCCAAAATCCCTCTACACTTTTAGGTAGTTAAGCACACAAAAATTAATGGAATTGTCTACCAGTAGGCACACTAATTTGCCTCCTAAAAGGCAATGTTTTTTTCACCTTGGTCTCTCATTGTCACACGTGTTTTCTCCCTCTTTATTTCCTTGCTAGTTCTATTCCCTGTCAGATCCTTTGCAACATTAATGCTAACAATTATGCATAATTCAGTACCATTAATAATTTCTATTATGCTAAACCTCATAGGCTCATTTCTGTTCCAGGATCACATCATACTGTGTAAAAACAGAAATCTACTAGGCCAAAGACTGGCATTCAATTGAGACAATATGCAACAAACAAGAAGGATAAAAAAAATATCAGCTCACAGAGATACACAAGAAGAAAATACAAATATGGATTTGAAAAAAAATAAGTATATGCATAGCACAAGAGTTCTGAATCAGCACTGGGATTTTTTTTTTTTAATAATGTAACACATATAAGTGAATTGAAAAGATCAGTATTTTCACTGCCTCTCTAGCTATCAAGAATGTAAAGCTATAGCAGCTTTATGGGGCAGTACTACACAGAGTAGTCAGTGTATATTCCACAGGACTGGAATGCAGCAATGGTTGAGAGATGCTCAAACCTGTTACTAACATACATGGAGCACAGCTCTGCTGCCACTGTAAAACACCACAAAAATGGTCAATTAGCAACAAGGTCTTGCTGCTATGCTCACCCAAAAGACAACTATGGACGTCAGCCAAATAAAGTTACTGACATATTTTACCCAAGAAAAAGTACCAACTGTGTAATTCGAAGAAAAAAAGCTATTCCTGGCCTTGCTTCTTGATGACTCATGTCATGACATAACAAAATATTTATTCCAATATTAGCAACATGTTCTGAAGGTCAGTACCTCACCAGTGAAGACTATATAATTTTTTTTTTTTTAATTCATGATTCCAGATCAAATATAGGGAGTTCAGACAGAGATTCTTGCCATTCTTAGCTTTAAAAATAGAAACTTGATCTGAAAGGTCTCTCACATCTCACTAAAAACCCAAGTTGGGCCACTTGAATTCAGTTGCCAAAATTGCAGATGACAAAAAAATTAGTCATTCAAAGAGAAGCCAAGACAGCATGACAAAAGTGGAAAAAATCTTATTACACCAATGCATACTAGTAGCCATGCCATTTATACAAGCTGTCATTTATTACTCTATTATCCCCTTTAAGGCAGGGGAGTTGCTGTCCCCAGCTCCATTTCATGCTTTACTGCATGTATCAAGCAGCACTACTGCTCAATATCCAGAGGGTTTTGAGCTATGAGACACACCTACTTGAGACACATTAGCCCTGCAGGTCTTTGCTTCTGCAGCACCAGCAGCAAGTCCTTTCTGCCACTGTTGTAGGCACTAAGGCATCAGCTTTTCCCCTGCTAGAAAAGAATCTTGATGCAGGCTCTTATTAAGGAGCCTGTAGATGTGACTGGCTATATTGTCTGCATTCTCTTCACACAGAGTTATAGACTGCACTTATCAAAGAGAAGAGCTGTCATTGAATTTGCTTATGGAGTCCCCAGCTCACACTTTCACCACTCCAATAATTAAGCCAAAACAGCAGGGCTCAGAGCATCTGGGGGGGTACAGTGGAAGAAAGCAGGATGGCTATGCAAAAGATGAGCAAAAAGAAAGAAAAGAATGTATTTGCTAGGTCTCTACATAGCTTAATTAAAAACAATTTCATAATGTATTAATTTCACTTATAAAAATTGCATCTTATGATGGAAAAATATCATTCAGAAAACTTTAGAAGGCATTTATTCACATTAGAAACCATATTTAAGCAAAATTCCAAAAAAATTGCTTCAGGGAAAAAGAAACATTGATCAAACTTTTATAGCTGCAGCTTGCATTAATGAGAACATGATCCCTTCTAATAAAGCCAGAGATGATAAACAGCTGCAGTGCCAATATAGCTCTTGTTAATTCAGATACGGAACAAGTGCAGCCGTAACTGGTGTATGGAACCTTTGTGCTTCAACAATGGTGAGCTGCTCCTCCTAGCACAGGGACATGTTATCCATGGACACAGCATTGTGCTTTGTTCCAACAGCTAGGCACCATGGGGAGCCAAGGGATGTAGAAATGGACATTGTGAACACAGGAACAATATAACCCTGGCTACTACTAGTGAGGCCCAAACAATGGCCCTACCTTCAGAAGAGGGTGCAGTGTTCACAGCATCGGATGCTGGTCTGGTGTGCCTATGGAAGGAGGCCTGGGAAAATGCCACTCAAACCAGTGGAATGTGAAGTGAGACAGGAGACTATAAAGCAGCACCTCAATAAACAAACACACTTGAAATTTAATGAAAATATCTACAGCACCATATTAGCTGGACCACTAAGGTCGACATGCTCCTCCAGCATTGACTAATACTTCTGGCTTAAATAGAGAAGCAAATCCCATAAGGCTGTTGGATAATGTGTCATGCTGCACATGGAAATAAGCATCACCAAAATTCAACTTACACTCTCAGAAAGAGGAGAAACTGAGTCCTAACATCTCAACTGTATTATCAATGGAATGCAGTGAAGATTTTATTCCCATTTTGCTTTGAAAAAGAGGGACAGAAAATTTATTCTACACATATTTTGCAAATAAAGACATTTCTAAAATAAACATGCTGCTCAAGGATGTAACAGAATAAGATTTATATACTTCTGTAATACTAAGTCTAATTCTTCCCCACACTTCCAGCTTGTCATTATCCTACCAAATCTATGGCTGGAAGGTAAATTTCCCACGAAAACAACTCTTCTGTTAGTTTTCCACCTCAGCAAAATCACACACTTGCTCATTTCTTGTCAGTCAGTCTGCTATAGGCTCAAAGGCTACCAGATTCTCTCTTCTGGAGCCAAGAATCTGAAAGTCCAAATTCTAGCAACAGCCTCAAAGCTCAAGGCTTCCTGCATCAGGTGCACAGATAGGGAAGATGACAGAGTTCTCCAAGCTCCTGGTCAAGGCCTGGCAATCCTGGGACAGAAGATGGGGTAGGGACCCAATCTTCAGTGGGAACGTCCCACAAAACAGTCAAATGTTCTTTTTGAGAAAAGCCAAAGTTAAAAAACTTTTTTCTTTCTTTTCAGAGGGAAACGTAAAGATATAAAAACGCAGCTTTCAGATTGAATCTCAGCACAAGAGTTTTCTTAACATTGGCATTTCCCACAGAAAGAAAATGTCATGTCTTGAGCAGCTTTAACTGTAACTCATATCCTGCCAGAAGCAACTGTTTCCCAACAAGTAACTGATTACAGGAAGATTCATCAGGTTTGTACCTGGATCTTCTTGCCATTAAAACAATACAGTAAATTAAAAAAGAAATTATTTACTGTGACATAAGCATCAAGAGTTTCATGGCTTGAACTGCTACTTCATGGTCCTTGTCCAGAGGCATGGACATAATTCGATCCTAATGGATGTAAAATGACAATAAAAAGATGTAACATGGTTTGTTCTCAACAGACATGTATTTTTGCTACAGCTAGATCATCTACACTAGTACAGAAGAGATTTATTTTTATTTCATCAACTATTTCCTAAGAGACATAAGGCAACTTGATTACTACCAAGCAGTTCCCCAGCCCCTGAAAATTAACAGCATGTTAATTTTTTAACTGAATTAATCATGCAGTAATATGATATTTTTTATACATGTAGTAATGTATGCGTTCACAAGAAATTAACCACACACTACAAATTAAAAGTGACTGACAACTTGTTTCTAAGATGTCACTACTGGCACTTCTGTATGTGAAATGAAGGTAAGCCTCAAATTACAAGCATTATCTAATCAGTTTCTCCCATTAACAATAAAGTGCCTGCACCTACACATTACAGAAGTCAGTGCCTTGCTGATAAGACAGAGTTTAAGTCATAAAGATACCTCAGGGCATAACAACAATATTGCTGACCTCCAGAATTCACAATATTGTAACTTAGTACACATGCAAACAGCTCAGAAAACTGGAAAACTTCCCATCCCATGAAACAAGGAACTTGCACACCTCAGTGTGGTCTGTATCTTTATGATATTTTATATTATACCTTTAGGCTTGCTTGATTCAGGACTAACAGTTTCCCCATTTAACATATGGCTTCTAAATCTCTACGTTCATTTTCCTTTGCACCTTCCTTTTTTCACAATCTAGTTGGAAGGTGTCTAAATTCACAAATCCTGAGTTTGAACACTCAAGGGTAACAGAGGGAGCATGAGCAACTCCCGTTTGCAGGAAATGGATTGATGGTGATATGATTACACTCCACATCACTGAGAAAGTATGACTTAAACACTGAAACTGGTGTTTTCTGTGTAGTTGTTTGGATTTCTTTTGTTTAGAGGGGAAGGAGTTGTTTTTGGGTGGGTTTTTTTTGATTGGGGGATGGAGTTTGCAATAATCCATTTATACTTCATCCTCCACACAGGGAGATCAGAGTACAAATAGCCTGGAGCTATTTCATCAGTCTTTATTGAATACCAATCCTGCATTTGGTTACACAGCTTACAGCAGACAGAAAGATAAGGGACTACCACATAATCATTTAAAACAGGGGTTAATCTTAGATAGCAGAGCTTAATTTTGAGTAATTTATTACTAAGATACCAATATTCATATATTTCATTTGAGGATATGTGATGGGCATTTTTCACTATTAGCAACTGCTCTGACACACAGGTAAGCCCTGCACCTTTTGCAAAAAGACCATGGATTGCCACCACATGCAGGCATTGATTTGTCCTGACATTGAACCATGTCCTGATTCACAGGGACTGAGATATCAATCGCATCATCTTGAGCTTTCTTATTCAAATACTGAGAAGGTGCAACCCTGCTCAGGTAAGCGCAGCTGACAAAATCCTTAGCAAGGCCAGGGTTAAAAAAAGTAAAGGGCTTACTTCTTAAATGAGTCGTGATATTGGAATATGGTAAAGGCAGAGTACAGGGTCAGTGAAGCCACAAAACAAGCTCTCAAAACTAGAGTGTATCCCCTGATTTGTTCAGGAAGGAGATAAGGGATCCTTCTTCAAGATTCATACTGGCATGGTAGATCAAGAGAGAGCCATTCCCACATCAGTGTGATACATGGACAGCCAGTCCACTACCTACAAGGTTAACCCATTATCAGAGGCAGCAAAAAGAAGCTCTTTAGCATATGGAATTATCATCTGCCAAAGATCCTGCAAAAAAACCTGGTCCAATCTGGATAAATGGTGGAGATAACTGACCACAGTGCATGCTAACACCATTTTGTGTGAACTAAAGTGAAATGGAAGAGTTCAAAGAAACGGAGGGAAACATCCCTGCAAAATTCCTTCATCTATTCAGTCAACGAGGCTGTTTCTGCAGGAGTCTAAGTTCCTCTCAGTCAAGAAAATGGGGAGATCAGCTCTGATCAAAACATCAGGCCCTGTGTATACACCCAACCTAGACTTAAAAAACCAGCAAACAGTAATCTATTTACCTTGAATCTGTTAGTAAAGAGATCCATCCTGGAAACAAGTTCTTTTCTGCTATAAATTCCCTGCAGTCCCAGAAGACATTTCAACCGCACTTCAGCTTGCTGCAAGACAAAGAGAAATTGGCTAACAGAAAAATACATGTATCTTTGTTAGTCACTACCAGCATTTATATCATGTAAATAAGAGTTCTTTGTGGGTGCCTACAGCAGACTATCCAAATGCTGCCTCATCTTCTTTATTAGTGACATCAGTACCAGGTTGTGTTCATCAGGCATGCTCATCTCTCTCTCACACACACAGGAAGCTTGCAGTGAGCCAAACTTAGAGGTCACATCAAAGTTTGTGTTAGGCTCCCTAAGAGTCAAAGAAACTCTCACAGACCTCACAATTAATAAAAGCAACAGAATGCAAAAGATACAGGGATTGTGCTCTTCATCTGTTAAAGATACAAAGACAGGAGTATGGATGGCCTACTTAGTACAACCAGCATTCTCCCACACATCAGACTTTGCTCGCTTCTTGTCAACAGTTGACTGGGACAACTGTTAAACACAGACAAGGAGTCCAAGAAATTACAGATTTCTCTAGAATCCCAGAGGAAGAGGTACAACTTAGAAATGCACTGGCTTATCATTGTGGATTCTTATAGAGTTAAGTATCATACCTTCTCCCTATTTCTGTTTTACACTAGAACACAGTATTTTAAGTATTCTAGGAAAAGAGTTGCTTTGAATTCAGCCTAATTAGTTAATTTTAGTTAACTAGTTAATTCAAGCTAATTAGTTAATTTTTCCTAATTTATGCAAAATATATTTATCCATACAAGGCATTATTTCATACTATTAGTATTGCTGCTTCATAGATGCCTCAAAAAGAATTCTTTTCCTTAGCCAGCTTTTCAATTATCTCGTGCATATTGTTACATCATTCAAAGGACAAAGCTTTAAATGGCCTTAGGAAAATTATTTTGATGATCCAACACAGAAAAATCACATGCTCTGTAAATTTATAATATCAGCAGAGACACTAAGATGAACTGCAGGCTTTCAATCAGTCTCTTCATATTTCTTTCTTAATTCCTCTTGCTAACAATAGTAGTAAGAATAAACATGGAAATCCAAGAAGGGAAACCACCTACATATAGGCTATCCATTGCTACAAGTTCCTGTTCACCTGCTTAGATGGAAAGCCAAGGATGATACCCAGTGGCAGGCTTTGACTAACAGTTTTGGCTGTGTCAACTTTTTGCTGGAAATATAAAATGGAAGATCAACAGGTAACAATGTACACTGCTCTCTAATCCACCCATGACACACCAGCACTACTTATTCTATATTGTACTTTAATTTTAAAGTCTCTGAGGAAGAGATTGTTGCCTACACTTGCTGCTTCCTACCACCACAAGGGCTGCACAGCACAGAACTCACTCACAGCCAGTCCCAAAGTGGCACCATCACTGCACACTGGCACAAACTCAGCTCAGCCAATGTACTGCAAAACTGGCTCCAGCTGCTCTGTGTCTTTGTCACAACACTCTGCTTGTGAGCTGGGACTGAATTTGTGTGTGGGGAAAGGAACAACAGTGTGCACTGGTTTGCTGAATGATCACATAGCACTTGGCATGTGCCTGGTAATGTCATTTGTCAGTCAGGTGGAGGCAAGGGTAGGCCTGCAGACATAAAGTGTAACACATTAAAGTGTACCATCTCCCTTCTGAAGTATCCTGTTCCCACCCAAAAGCTCTCAGTCACAATCTCATATATGAATATTTTCTCCTTCTCAATCACTTCCCCTTTTCTAAATTCAACATGCCCCACAGTTTTGCAAAGATGTGAAACAATGTTGAATGATCAAGAATATCTCACTACCTTCAGGTTCTTTCAACAGCAGCATCAGCAAATGCAAACAACCAGCAACCTACTCCCCTCATCAGAACTACCATTCTATTCTTGACAAAATCCTGTCTGTTTTGGTCCTTCAAAGCTCTGACAGTGAAAGGGAATTATGTAAGCACATTTTCAGGATACTCTGAACACATACACTGTCCCTCAGCTGTATCATAGCATATTTTGATCCTGACCTGATCTTTCCTGACAGAAAACATCAGTGAAGTAGTGGGCAGCTCTAGAGCTGAGAGAGCTCTGCACAGGCTCCAGCACAGCTTGAACACATACAGTTAGGAGATTTCAGCCCCACCACTATCACAGTGATGGGGCTGTTCAATAAACCTTACAAATACAGGCTGAGACCCAGACGGTTTGATAGGACTGCTGGGTCAACACTCACCAGATTATGAACTGGGAAGGTCTCCTTCTGAGTTACTCCTGGATAGCAAAGACAACCCAACTGTCTTTTGAGGCAAAACAATTTTAAAAACTGCTCTCCCTCCCAGCTTCCCCTGCAAAAGTCCAAGAAAGTATATAAAAACACTGCAGCCCCTGTTGGTGCTCTCATTTTGAAATCAGGCAATTTGGCAATGGCTGCAAATAGCAAAGCACAGCCAGGACAGCAGCCACCAGTAGTGGCACACTATCACGTCTCAGCCAAATGCAGAATATGGAAGACATCTCACTTTATCTCACTCTGCTTGCATCTGCATTGCTTTCAGACAAAAAAATCCTTAGAAAAAACAACTTATTTCCAGTTTCCAGTAAATGGCACTGGGTGAGCTGTGTGCATTAATCAGAGACACCAGCTGTTAATCTTCACTGTACTGCAAACGGAGACATACCATCTTCAAAAAAAAAGACGTTTTCTTTTGCGAATTCTCCAAACTGAACATGTACTAAAAAGACACTGCGATCAGATAAAACCTATGCCGGAACAAAGGACAGTCCTGGACAGACCTGTCACCCTAAAAACCCCAAATGCCGCCTCCAGGGGGACGGCGCAGGGCCGGGAAGCGGGGGCCTCGCGCGCCCCCTGCTGGCCGCCCGGCAGTGCACAACGTGATCACGGAGCGCCAACACCGCCCGCAGCGACCGCAATCCCGGGATGGCCCGGGATGGCCCGGGATGGCCCGGGATGGCCCGGGATGGCTGCTCGGGATGGCCCGGGATAGCGGCCCGAGATGGCTGCTCGGGATGGCCCGGGATGTACACAGCACCTAGACACCTCCAAAGCCGGCCTGCAGAAGGACAGAGCGCCGATTTCGCTAATTAGCCGTTCCCAATAAATACTCCCATCCCCCTGAAGTGTCTCATGCGTTTTCGAAGCGAGAGAAGAAGTGTATTTTCACCGAAGCACAGAACGGGTCAGGTTGGAAGGGACCACAGTGAGATTCCCTCTGGGAACCTCTCTGGGCAATGTCCTCTAGGGACGGTCTCCCAGACAGTAAAGTTCTTCCTCATGCTCCCGTGCAACTTCCTGGGGATCAGTTTTTGACCATTGCCTCTCATTCTACTGCTTGGTGTTTTGGACTTGTTTCTTTTGGTTTTTTTTGCTTGTTTGTTTTGGTGCTATTTGGAGGATTTTTAAAGTGCCTCTACTAAAAAGAAAAAATAAACTATAAAGGAAAGGAGAAAACCCTTGGGGAAATGGCTGGACTTCTTGTAAATGTTTTCTGCATCTGTCTAACTCCAGACAAGAAATGCAGTGTTGAAGACTATTCTACTACAGGCAATATTTATTTCTTCATTTTTTATAAATCTTAAAAATTTTAAATGTCCATCAAGCCTAAAAGCAGCATTTCAATCAACATTTAACCTTCTCAAAGGATATAAGCCCTTTACAGTTCAGAAATAACTCACAGTTCAGTGACACATAAATATAACTGCACACACAGGGATTCACATAGAACTGGAAAAATGTTCTGTTATTTAGTGTTAAAATGGCTTTTAAAATAAAACCTGAAATGGGGAAGAAAGGAAATTCTTTTTGTACCACCACAGTCTTAAATATCTACTCTCAAGAATTTAAATGCTAGGATTCTTGAAAAAAATTTAATGTACGTAAAAAAAATCTAATGTATTGCCCCAAGTAAAAAAAAAAAAATTAAACTTTACCTTATCGAACAGCATCCACCCAACATATTTTAAGTAGCTATCATTCAAAAAACCATCTGGGTATGTTTTAATCCAGCTGCCAATTTCTTCAACACAAGTTGCTCTGATCTCAGGGATAACATCACTGTGAAATTATAAAATTGTTATATTAATACATTAAAAATTAATTTTCAAACCAATTATATTGCAATATTTTTATGTTCTGGAATTTCAAAAGCATGTATAATTCCAAATATTCCAAGTCTCTTCATATTAATATTATAATTTATTCTTCAATCAATACTTAGACCACTTTTAGCCAAATTATTTTGCAATTCTGGATACCCTCTCATTCACAAATGCACTGCTCTACAGCCAGCACGAAAAACTGAAACACACTCAAGAGGTCCTTTTGGAAGCCCAGATTCTTCAAAATAATTTAACTGCTACACTTTCCTTGACACCATCAGTGCCTCCAGGATCTTTAACTTGATTCTTGTATCTGTACAATCTGGGTAAGAGTTTCTGGGGAATGCAGATAAACATCACAGCTTTATTTTGACTCTTACCGGTAGCGGTTTAGAAATGTCCCTTTGAAAATAGCATTCATCATGTTCTGTATCTCTAGAAGCTTATGCTCATACTGAAATACAAAGAGAACTGAATGTTAACATTGATCCCACAATTCACTACACATGAAAAATTTGCATCAGGGCCCTTGGAACACAACTGTGATGCAAACTGCTGGTGTTCACACATGGTACCAACATAAAATGAGTGGTTCGTATCTGCACTAGCAACTGGCCTTTTTGTGGCTACATCCTGAGGAAAAATGTATTAGATACCAACTGCCAGCCTCAGGAAACAAGGTACTTGTTTGATACAGTGAGTCTTGATCTATCAGAAATCACACAGAAAGATAAAGCACACAGAAAGATACAGCACAACTATTAAGTGATCCTCACATACAGATACAAATTCTCTTTTCATGTACTTGAACAGAGATGGAAAAAAGGCAGACAAAGGAATTTTCAAAACCCACAATGAGAGTATTAAAAAACTGAATCCTGAAAACATAGGTAGGAATTTCCAAAAATCCAAGTCACCTAATAAAAATAGTCTCTCATCAATAGCATCAGGCAAGGTGACAAGTTTGGGTTTTCCCTCCAACACACTCATTTCCTCTGTCTTTCCCATACGATCAGACTTACAATGATACTAAAATATCCTGTCTCACCCAAACACTCCTCCCCACAAAAAGAGTATTGTCTCTGTAACAGAGAAGCCCACAGACATCTAAAAGTCAGAACAGAGATAGGTGATTTTAAGGTCAGGAGACAAGGAACAATACTTGATGTTCATTCATCAAGTCACCTTCTCCCTCAAGCCAGAGTTATTTTTTACCGTTATAGCTCTGCCTCTGGGAGTTGAAAAGGAGCTGTCTTTGAGTAGGGAAGAAACAACAGAAACTGAAAAGTAAAAATGGTACAGGACATCCCTGAAGTTCAATCCATTTTCATAATGAATTACTTACACAAAGATGACACTCAGCCTGTTTTGATGCACTGCTAAAATTTGGGTTTGTAATGTGTACAAACATATAAAAAACTGCGCTCCCACAACACCAGAGCTACTGAGACAATTAAATTTGTGTGTAAATCCATCTTTATGTGAAGATCAAGGGCTAATAACGCCAATTTAGAAAAGCAACCAGTAGGACAGACATCACAGGTTAACAGTACATAGGGCAGTTATTACCTTAGTCATGTTTGTACCACTTAATCCAGCCAGTCACACCTGCTCTGCACCACGCATTAGATAAACATATAAACCTCAGAGAACTGCAGGGACCCAAAATCAAGCAGCCAGCAAGCCTTTTACACTTTCACAAATCTCCCATACAAGACACTTCCCTAACCTCTTTCCTTTTTCTCTCTAGCTGATCAAGTCTGTAACTGGTCCTCTTGCCACTTATCCTCTTCTTCTCCACCTCGTACAATCTCTGAGCATTGTGCTTGTTGACATCAAGGTTCAGATGGACGCTTACAACTGCTGACAGAAGTTTCATTGCTAAAAAAGAAACAAACCCAGCACAATAAGCTTAGCTCCGAGATATGCAGCATAAATATATTCACCACTTTACCACAAAAGGGATATGGTTAGCCAAATCCAGTTTATTTTGAAAATATGAATACTACTAGATTATAGTAATTTGTTTTAAAATACAGTGTTTATTTTAAAGGCAGATAATGATCAAAAAGGGAAATTTAACTTCTATTTCTGGTGATTTACAACTTTTGGTCAGAGTTCTGGTCAGAGAAGTCATTTACTTCTGGGCAATTCTCTTGTAAGTTTATGTAATTCTTACTTTTCTGCAAAAGAATCTAGAATTGTGGAACAGCTGATTGTCCGTAACAAAATTAAAAAAAAAAAATTAAAAAACAGTGAAGCTGGCTCAGAAATGGCTGGGAATCTTAATATACTACTGGAATAGACAAAAATTCACATTCCTCTAAGGATTGCTGGATGGTTTGAACAGATTTCAAGTCAGTTTTTTGAGCCCTCAAAGTAAACAGCATACTTCAGAATAAATTATACTTTAAGTGCTCTTTGCATGGCAAAGAGGGTGTTTACTGGCTTAAAGGGGAAAAAAGTAGCAGCTATAGTACCAGCACACTGCATGAAACAAAAATGTATAACAAGCAACGTTCTTTTTAGCATAGAGACCACAAGAATAGCAGTTCTCCAAAGGAAGCTTCTAAAGGTAAAGCATCTACTGCAACCTCATCACATTAGTTAGTGAAGGGAGAAAAACAACAAAAAAATAAAACTGAAAAATCAGTTATTGAAAAATATAACACTCAGAACAGGAAAATTCTGAAGTTGAAGTCAGTCATATCAGGCATTAAAGAAGATTTCTTTATAAAGAAAAAATTATGTTAGATTTATCATATCTAAAGCATTCAAATTCAAATTCAATTCAGAAACACGTGGGAACAAACAGTTTATATTATAGACATTTAAATAACATAAAATAGGAGGAAGGTACTCTCAGTGCATAAGAGAACTGCTCTAGTAACAGTTTTTCAATTTAGAGCACTTTTGTTAGCACACAAGTCAATAAAACTCAGCACCTCTACAGCAACTCTGCAAGTGATTTTACCTGCCAAAGTGCTTGTGTGCCTGAATGCTCTGACCATGGAATCTGCTAAACCTGTAAGCAGCGAGATGATGGTGTCCATCAAGTAGTTATCATACAGGATGCTGCACTGGCACTGCTGGACAAGCACTGCAATGAATTCACAGAAATTGGCCTTGAACTTCTTCCAATAGGGTCCTGCTCTGATCAGCGGGTAGTCTTCATTGTCCTGCACAAGAAGGACAAGTTGAGAGAAAACACACTAATTAGTTCTGCTTGTGCATTCACACCTCTCCCACTGAACATCACAGAGAGTTTTGCTGACAGACAGTTTGACTTCATCCCCCCTGACTTTTTTCATGGTTAGTATTCCAAAGCAGGGGCAAGCAACTAGGATACAAGCAAGCAGAGAGACCAAATAGCTTTTTTAAAGCTACACTGTCAAAACAGCTCATATTTGAAAGCAATGTATGTGAGGTAGCTGTGCACAGACAGGAGGGAGAAAGTGTGTGAAGGCAGAGCAGAGTAACTTTCACTGGCATAAACCATGAGCACTCCTGGCTTCTTCTACTTTCTCACAGGCACCAGTGCTTCCCCACTTCCCTATCCTTCCTCTTCCTGCAAAAGCATGGTAAAATCCAGGCAGAAAATGAAGTAAGTGAAAAATGGAGACAAACAACTATAGTGTGAACAGGATAGGACTGTTCTCCCCAGCAGTACTGCCAGCTTGAGCAGTTTATCAGGTTAAAGCTTAATGCCAAATACTTGGTCATTCACCTATACCACCTGCACCTGAGTCTCCAAAAACCCCCACAGAAACAGTAAGTGGGCAATACCTTTGACATCATGCAAAAAGCAAGTTACAATAAAAACATAAGCGTCCACACTATGGTTGATACCGCCAGGAGGAAAGCAGACAGAGGGGAGGTGAAATGACTTCTCACATGAAGTACTGGAAAGCACACTAGACAGATTCTGTAAATGGCAACCTCAGACAGTGTGAACATCTATTTCATGTACACCTCACAGATCTCAGGAATGGCACAGAATATGAATTTTCATCTTCATAGTTTCCAGGTGTGAGTGGAGTCAAGGAACTCCAAAACTCCACTCACTACAGAAAACCTCTCTCTGAAGGCAGGCCATGGCTCAGCTAGTCCTTCAACACGGGCAAACACCTTCTCAGCCACATTCTAACACAGTGTCACACCCAGCATAACCTCCTGCGCTTATAAAGTACACTTCATGCTCCTCTCTTGTAACTATGTTTCCAAAGCATACGGGTTGCTGCTTTCTTTAAAGAGAAATGCAAATACAGACTGATCAAAGGGCTGGCTGCAATCCAAAGCACATTGGGAATTTGGAATATGTTCCTGACCAGGCTGTAAGAGTCAGTTTAGAGCCTAACAGTAGCAGCAAGTGCCAAAACAGAAAGGAAAGTTTCCAGCAAGCTTCATTTAATGCTCCTTGATCATGACATGGACAGTAGAAAGACCATCTACTACTTTATCACTATGGCTTAGTCCTCAGTCTGAAAAGCAGCACAAAATACACGAAGACCTCTCACTTTTTAAGAGCATTTCTACTGTCCATGTTTATCACACCGGGATACTCTCTAATGGTAACATGCATGCTGTAAACATAAACACAACGTGAAGGGCACATCACCTCAGTTTAGGCACCTAACTTGGGATTCCCTTAGATTCCTTCCATATCCACTAGAGAAATAACTCTGCTTCCAGAAATCAAGTCAGATTAGGCCCTTAACACAGGTTCTTCAGAGAGCTATTCAAATCGCTCAATAGAGTGATGTGAGCTCCTGCTCTGACTCAACCTGGAAATGTTTCCTTCTATCACACAGAGTCTACAGAAAGAGAGGGAAGTCAAAATGAAGTGCCAACAGGGAGTTTTGATAAATTCCCCACAGAAAAAGCTATACTACAGTTGTGGAAAACTACAATAGCCCTACCATGTCCATCGGCCAAGTAACTGTCAGGATCCAAGGATAGGCCATGAATTTCTTATATTGCAACCCAGTTTCCTGTAATGCAGGAGACAAAATTTGGAAAGCTTGTTAACAAAATGGCACAGATAATTCATAGACAAAAGCATTACAAAACATGCAACATATTTCAAAGGCCATTAGAATTTCAGCCAATGTGTATGACAGGTGGCCCACACAAGCCAAAATATTACACAAAACCTAAATCCTTCTCATCTGGGTTTTGTGGGTTTTTTGATAACCAATGACAGAAGAAAGATACATTTTTATATAAAACCTGAGTTTTCTTGTTACTAATAGGAGACAACTTGTTTCCAAAATTTATAAGCAAACACATACAAGGTATAACTGTCATTATTAATTCTAAGATACAGCTCCTCAGCAAGTCTAAGTATATCCCTTTTCAACATTTGGTACCTAGTTGTAAAACATCTAAACCCTAAAAAAAAACACTCTGAGCTTTTCAAATTAGGGAGAAATGTTTTTAGCACTGGTGTGACTTGACTCAAAGATGTTTTCTCAACTCTGAAATTTTTCCAAAACAAAAGGCATTAAATCTAGAGTTCGTTATCAGGTTCAGTGAAGCACAAGTATTTCTACCCCCATCTAGCTGTACAGTTGAGCACCAAAGTTAACTCTTCCCTTCCTAACTGTTTAAGCAACAAAATGGGAAAGGGAAGAAAAACTATATAAGAACAAAGAACTGCAAGAAGTAAATGTCACAAATAGGAACAAAAGCAGAAGAGAGAAACAAATTATCTTAAAACAGAAGAAAAACAAAAAACAGTGTAAAGACAAGACTGTCTCATCACCAAGGAATACCACAGCTCACAAAGACTAAATAAATGCCTCAATGACCATATTAAAGCTATTCTCT
This sequence comes from Polioptila caerulea, assembly GCA_013397295.1. Taxonomy (NCBI): domain Eukaryota; kingdom Metazoa; phylum Chordata; class Aves; order Passeriformes; family Certhiidae; genus Polioptila; species Polioptila caerulea. The sequence goes on from VYXF01009403.1 coordinate 96,161, forward strand.
GCTTCCAGTATCAGTACAAGTTCTCACAGAATTACAGAAAGACTGAAATTGAGAAGGACTCTGAGATCATCTAATCCAACCCTACCTGCTCAAGCACAGTCAGCCAGAGTAGGCTGCCTAGTGCTGTGTGCAACCAGCACCTCTGCTCTCAACCCCTGGAAATCTGGTTAGCATAACTAATGCCATTTTAAGAGGCAAGCAGCCCTCCTCTGTGACCAAGCAGGTCATGTATTCATTCCCTTCCTCACTACCAGGCCTTGAAGGTCCTGTGAACCAAGCAGACAAATCAAACATTAACTTCCCTCCCTCATAGTCTTCCTGGGTGCCAGGCCAACTACTCCCTTCCTCACCAACCCAGAAGGTCCCAGGCACCCAGCCAGGCAGGTGGTAGCAAAGACCCAGTCAAAGAATAGGGAAGCACCCCGTGCACTGTCAATAAAATCAAGGTACTGCAAGGTTTAAGTGGTGAACTTTGACCAGAACTCCTGCTGGACAGTGAGACCTGAGCTATATTATAAATTCTATATTATGCTATTATATTGATTCTGCTTGCAGAAATCTTCTGCCATTTTATTAATAAATTCTGCTCTATACTAATAATAACATACTGTTAAGAAATAAAGCTTTAATTTTCAATATAATTAGTACCATCATCATTCTGTCAGGGATCCCTCAAAGTACACGTCTTTTCCCTCAGTGTCAAGTGATGCCATGAACAGTCAAATATCTTCAGAGACTCCACAAACTCTCTGGGCAACCTGTTCCACTGCTTGACAATCAGTGTAGAAGTTTTCTTGTGTTCAGGTAAAATTTTGTACATTTTAGTTTTTGCCCATTGCCCATCTTGGCTGGCTTTTGCGCTCACTGTCTCACTGCACACCACTGAGCAGAGCTGTGCCTCCTCCTTGTCTTTCTGTCACATCAGGTATTTTAACACATGGGTGAGATTCCTCGGAGCCAGCTTCTTTCCAGACTGAAAAGGCTCACCTCTCTCAGCCTCTCCTCACATCAAAGATCATAAATCGTCTTCGTGGCACTTCACTGGACTCACTGCAGTAAATCCATCTCTCTCTTGTTCTGTAAGGTCCAGAACTTGGCTCAGGTCTCCAGATGTGTCTCAGCAGAGAGGAAGGATCACCCCCCATGACCTGCTGGCAATGCTCCACCTAATGCAGGCCAGGAGGTTGTTGGTCAACTTTGCAGCAAGGGTGTGTTGCTGGCTTGTGTTCATTTTGTCACCCACGCCAAGATCCTGCTCTGAAGAGCTGCTTTCCAGTCAATCAGCCCCCCATATGTAGTGGTGCACAGGGTTATTCATCCCCCAGGTTCCTGGGGCTTCCTGTTGCAGAACTTCATGAGGTTCCCCACTGCCAAACTCTCCAGTCTGTTGAAGTCTCTCTGAGCAGCAGAACAATCACCTGATTTGGCAGCTAATTCTCCCAGTTTTGCAGCATCTGAAAACTTGCTAAGCGTAAACTCTGCCCTGATGTCCAGGTCATTATTAAATTTGCTAAGCAGCACTGGCCCCAATGTCAAACTGGGGTACAGCACTAGTGAATAGCCTCCAGCTGGACCTTTTGCCACTGATCATTCCCCCACAGGCCTAGTTGTTCCAGCAGTTTTCAGTCCACCTCACTGGCCACTTAACTAATTCATACTTCACCACCATGTCCATGAGGATATTACAAATTCTTTTCTTGCCATACTGAACTCTATTAACATTTCCCACTAACATTAGTAAGAATTTTAGGAGGAAGCACTGATACAAGAATCTAGTGCTGCAATTAATTAACTGAACAGCTATGCCATGGTTGAATCAATGAAATCATAATGAACAAATCCCCTGAAGGCTAGAAACAAACAATAAAAATTCAAAGGCAAGGTGATATTGAGCAGGTATCTGGCAATATTTTCCACTCTCATTACTACTTTCACTATTACTGTCATTAGTTTTCAAAAAATGTTTTTGAAATCACAGTAGTCCCATATGGCACTACCTCTCAACTAACTTAAACCACTAACTTACATTTCCATCTTATTTATGAAAAAGAGAGAACTTACTTTCTGTACAGAGCACGGAGAACACAGCTTCTAAGGCAACTGCAGAATCTGCCTTTGTGCCCACCAGGACAGGTGAAAAGGTTACAGAGCTGTAATATTTCCAGGCTGATGGTAACAATAATCACATCTTTGTATCTGCCAGAGTGCCTGCACTATCATGAGTGTTATTCAGAGCTAATTTAGTTGGCAAAGAAGCACCAGACTACTAATTCATATGACCAGACACAGGTTCATTTCTGTCAAAAAATTAGCCCACGTGCTATTACACTTCTAAAATGAAGAAAACCACATTGGCAAATTTATCCTCTGTGGGAATTTCTACAGCAGCTGGTCTTTGAGAGATGCTCAATTAAAGCAAGGCTGATGGCTGCTGCTTGACAAATCAATTCAGAGAAGACAAATATGGGAAAAAAAGCATAGAAGCAACTGTGAGAGCACTGCAGAAAATTTAATGTTGCCATAATTAGTCAAGGAGCAGTCAAGCAATGAAATAGCATTGTAAAGCTATGTGCTTTTCCTAATA
>VYXF01009407.1:0-60425 GCA_013397295.1 Polioptila caerulea
GCCTCCCCCGTGCCTCCCCCGTGCCTCCCCCGCCTCCACCCCCGCCGGCACAGCCCCGGCTCTCTCCTTTGCGCTCCCGGCACTCGGCGAGGCGGAGCGAGGGGATGGCGGGGGTCGCTGCCCGGCTGCTCGGGGCACTGTGCTGCCTCGCCGCCTGCCTGCCCCCGGCGCTCGGGAGGGACGCCGGAGCGCAGTGGACCCTGGAGAAGGTGGGTCGCGTTTGCTTTCCCAGGCGCTTCTTGCCTCTCCTTTGGCGCGGGGGACAGCGGCTGGGCGGGGGGACAGCCCCATCCATCCTGCCCTGCCCGCCAGCGTGAATTCGGGCTGGGGCCACCCTTGGCGCGGTCCCGCAGGTGAGGGTGGGGGGCATGGCTTCCCTGCCAGCCCGAGCTTGGTGGCTGCAGAGGACAATTCTTCTTCGCTCGTTTGTCGTCTCGCACCGCCTGGGACTGGGCGGCAAGAGCGAAAAGCTTTGCCAGGGGCAGTTAGTGAATTTAAGGAGAAACCCAAACAGGACAAGACGGATCGATATCTGAAATTATATTCCTTATAACATTCTACTGTGCTCCAACTTTCATTGTGATTAGGGTGAGTCAGAGGACAGTGACTTCGTTTGAGAAGACAAATAACTAGGAAAAACAAGTAGGCATGGTGCTGATGGCCAGTACAAAATTGCTTTGAAAAGATACAATGCTCTAATATGTTGTGGACCCACATTATATTGTGTCTAATTTAGAGCGGTGTGTGAACTAGTAAAAAAAGGAAGCTCAAGATAAGGTTTAATTAAACAGTGGTAAGGTTTAAACCGCAGGTTTCTCAATGTAGCAGCTCTTAGTATTCCATTACGTAACATTAACATAGTTTTCTTCATAAAGAATTAAACCACGTGAAACATAGGAGAGCATAAAACTGCAAATTGCATTCAACTAAACATTTCAGGAATTTCCAAACAGAAAATATACACCTAGGGCCCTTCCCCAAATGTTTGTAGAAGAGCTGAAGTCAAAGTTCAGCAAGAAACAGCTGAATTCCACTAATGCAGTGCACCATTCTCATCACCAATAGATCAGAGTCCAGGACAAGCTGGTAAAATGAAGCTTCCCTCACACCCCTTAGTCATTCCCTTTCTGCCTGATTTTATTCAGCCCCCCATTCAAGGAAATGTTGGCTTGTTTGTTTGTTCGTTACTGAGATACTGTGTCATTCCGTTCTATTAATTGTATCTTACAATACACACATGCATATGTGTACAGCTCACTATAGAATATATATAGGTCATGCATAGACTATTTATCTGTAAATTGTACAGATAAGACTTAATAAGTCTGTAATTATGCACAATACATGGATATGTACATGTATAGTATATATATAAGAACCTGTGGGGCTAAATCTTTAGTCACACTGGTCATAAACAGTCATGTAGCCTCAATGCTCCTTTTTCCAGCCCCTTGAGCCCCAGCACTTCACTCTTTAGTTGGTGCCACTCTGTCCAGCCATTCTCCTCCCCAGGGCTGGCAGTAGGGTCATCCAGCCACAGAACCATCACATCTGAGCTCCTCCGCCTGTGCACACACTCGGCAAGAACAACTTCCTCTTTCTCATCCAATTCTTGTCCCCCAAAAACTTTTGTTCCTTCTTCCTGGAGGGATGTGTGAGACAGAAATTCGGAGTCCTACAGGTGAGCCTGGGCTACTTGTAGGACTTGAAGTTTCACAGTTTTATACAGCTGAGTACAACAGGCTTAGTGACAAGCCTGTCATGAATATGTTGTTCTGCTTCCCTGGTGTGACAAAATAGGGATTGGCCAACACTAAAGAATGAGTCACTTACCAATCTTCTTTTGCTTCTCTTTTATTTCTTAACCAGTTTTGTAACTCCTCTCACTTCCCAAATTTGAAGATACCTCTATTATTAGAAGTGGAAATGGGTTCCTCTCTTCTGAAGTATTTTCATGCATTTGTACTTTAATAATGTTTCTTTGCAAAGTGATTCGATGACTCCAATTAGCAGGCATGCTCCTCACTTGTTTAACTGCTGACAGATTTTCTGAACTTCCTTGATTAAATGGTCCTCCTACACTCTTCTGAAGTACATAGGTTTAGCTTTTCACTCTTCCCTTATAGCCTGCTCCTCCTAAACCAAACAGCTCCCTGACATTTTCTCTTGTCTGTGCCTCTTCTACACTGGTCTAAGTTCCACCATATTAAACTTCTAGCATTTCAAAAGACTGTTTTACAACTTCCATGGTACAATTTCCAAACCTTAAGAAGTTCATCTTTATATGAGATTAAATGCAATTTTTCTTTAATTTATGTCTAAATTTGGTAGCATTAAAAATGTTAACTGCCCATCCTAAATTTTGGAGCCCTAACAGTTTTAAAATTCAGCTTTAAATACTGTATTAAAATTGGCACAAAGAGATTCAGTGTCTTTGTGTCACCCCTCTGCCTAATTTCACTGGTAAACCTAAGTAGAATTAAAGGAAAGGTTCACACGGAGATAAACAGCTAGGAAACAAGAGAAGGGGAGAATTAAATGTTTGCAGTGGAGTCTGGAAAACACTCGTGCTGATACTTGCTTGTATAAACACAAATGAAGTAGAAAAGAAATCAAATAGTGAGGAAACTCCCATTTTTTAACAATATTCATCACCTAGGGTAGTAAGATAACAGGTAATAAGACACCTGACTCTTGAGATCAGTTCAGATTCTGGCCAGATAATGGGCTCTAGGTGTTATTTCAGACACACGTGAAATGACACACACGAGTAGAAAAGGAGAGTGAATTATTTTTTGCTAACACATACAACCATAGGGTTAGACTACAGATATTTATGAAAATGTCAGTTTGATGCAAGAGCAGCCCAAAAGCAAGTCAGCTGTTTAATAGTTTGAAGAAAGAAAAAGAATAAAATAAAAATTACCATTCTATTACAGTATAAACTATGACATGCTCATGTTCCATTTTCTCTCCCTTTGCTCATCTCAGAAAGGATGACATAGACAAGGTACACTGAAGGACAGCAAGTCTGTTCAGTCATGTAAGGCAGTTCTGATCAAAGAACAAATAAAGCAGTATTTTTCATTAGGAGAAAGACAGGAGTAGAGGGCATACTCTGTGATATAAATGAGGAATGGATATGATAGTGCCTGAAATAGTAATCTATTAAAACAGTGGTGGCACAGGAAGTTTCTGAGGAGACAATTGCTAGAGATTGGATGGGTTCAAACCCGCTGTATAAAGGGGCATTTGAGATGTCCTTGGGAATCCCACTGGCATTCAGCTACCACTCCAGAGCTCTACAGGGCTCTTGAACATCTAAGATGTGCATTTGCCAGCTACATGAGGATGTCTCCAGCGATGCCTCAAGCACTCTGATACAGCCCCAAAGGCTTTGCTTGGGCAATAGAAAGGAAGTCACTCAGGAGGTAGGTCACATACCAGTGGCTGTCACAGGAGACAAGCTGTCGGTTCTGAGGTTAACCCACGTGTCACCAAGCTGAAGAATGCCCCAGCTATCCCCAAACGAGCCACAGCATTCTGTGCAGCCACGCTCATTCTGCCACTGTGGGCAGAGGCCACAATGGCACAGCTCGCTCCCTCTGGGAGTGAGTCACCTTAGGCATTTCTTTGCAGTACTGCATCTTATAGACACAGCATAAAGCTAAATATGATTACTACTAGAAACAAAGCTGCTGGTGTTTGTCTCAAAAGAAACCTCAGCTGAAGGTGGCGTGGTTGCAGACATGACACGTAGAATTAAGATATTAGGAAACAGAGAACCCATTCATAGGGTCAGGTTTTACAGCTAGCTGGTAGGTAAAACTTTCTCCCATACTTTAAATACTAGCACGTTTTGCCTGGAAATGAAAGATAGAGAAGCCAATAATTTCTGAGTTAAAAGGGGTTTTTTAATTACTTTTCATTGGGAGTAAGTCAAAGTAGCACAATACACCATTTTTATTATACTTCAGAGGAAAACTATGGTTAAAAAGGTCTAGTAATAGTTATAGTGCTCTTTGTTCTCTCTACTTTCTGCAGTATTCTCACCAACCAAGAATTTTAGGTTCTGATGCTATTCAAAAAGTTGTGGCCAACACAGACATTTCTGAAATGTGGGAGAACGATCTGCGCCCTATCCTGATAGAAAGATACCCGGGATCACAAGGAAATTACATTGTGCGACAGGTAAGACAACACTCCCTGACAACCTCTAAGAACATCTTTATTACAGATGATGATGATGATGATGATGATGATGATGATGATGATAACACCTTTGGTGACCCCCACCAAAGAGACAGTGCCACTGAAGTGACAGTCACATTCCTTTCCTTCAGTAGGATGAACTCTATCATTGTTCAAGTCTAGACTGCATAGTGCCTACATGACACAGCTTGCACATTGGCTGACATTATTTCCCAGGGCTGCATAGCATGACAAAAAAGAAGTTTGTTTTTTTTTTTTAAATCATGTTTTAAATTAAAAAGTTTGCTCCAGGTTTGGTACCCAAAGTACAACACAATGGTTGTCCTTTCCCTCACATGAGCAGGATTTTTGGTCACTGGTTCAAACCTGAGACCATGCATGGGATGAAATAAATGCCATTCCCACCACTTTTTCTGGAGAGGCCCTGTCCTGTGCGGTTACAGTGCCCTGGAGTGTTGCTTCAGTGGGTATATCAACACCAAAGGGGATCAGAGGGGCCCAAAGGGGCAGGCAGATGAAGTGGCCAGCACGACAAAGTGCAGCCCCGGTCCATGAACCACACTGGCTGCACCAGCGCAAGCACAGCAGTGTCTTAGTGCTGGACTAACAACCCCAGGCTGCAGCTGGCCCCAAGGCAGTGAAGACTCCAGCCTCTGAGCCACGAGAAGTTACCACATAACTGGGTTGCTGCTCTGTTGGCTCTGCACTCACAGCATGGCCATCTTCAGCACAGTGTCCATGCTGGCTCTGGATCACATTTGCCAAGCAGGATACAGACAATGGTACGGCTGAGTTCACTAAAGACATTCACATCAGCTCACTGGCCTTTTCTACCCTTCAGGCACTGACTCAACAGCTCTAAGACAGTCCTAAGTACAAAAAAATTTATCTGCTCCTCCACAATTGGTAGACTGGAAAAATGCAGCCTTTTTATGCATTGTGTGTGTGTGTGCACACGTCTCTGTAGATTTAGTTTTGTGGTTTCTTCAGCGATGCTCTGGAAGGCAGCCAAGAGGAAGGGGGAAAAGGAAGAAAAACAAAAAACAGCTGAGCCTAGGCTAGAAAACCACAGATCATGTTCAAAATAGGACCAGCCTGATACAAGGTAACATCATATATTAAATTAGATCCCACAATAAAGGAAAAAATAAGAGTCCTCTATTGTCAAAACATAATAATAGAGTTTGAAATGGATTACACTTCTTTGTTGAGACACAAAAGACTCCTTTCAGGGAAAAAGGCTGCTGGGAACTCCATCCAGGCTTATATAGTCCCCTTAATCCATAACACACATCCTCCACTCTGCCTGCTCATAGCTGGTAGACCATACAATGCCATAAAAGCTTTCAGAGGGTGACCACAAACAAAATGGACATTTGTTCTAGCACTAAAATCTATGGCAATATTGTTGCTTTTTATCATTCCTACTGACTTCCCTGAGAGCAGAACAAGTCTTCAAAGTCTATTTTCCCCTCTGAGGCTTTTCCTAATGTTTACTTAAAGAGAGAGGAATCTGCCTTGAAGAAGCTCTCTAGGGACCCATGAAAATAAGTTGCTTAACAGAGAAACAGAGATATCCCTCTAATATGAGCTGGCCAGAACTCTAATAGAACTATAGCTGGGATTGTTAGAGGAACTATATGCAGGCAGGAAGACAGCTAAAATGAATTATTTGCCTTAAAGATTGTCTTAATTCTCATCTTTACATGAGCTACACTTAAAGAACTTCATTTTTAAAACACTGTTCTGAAATGTTTCATTCTTTCTGTAATTTAAAGGAATCTACCTCTCTGTTATGGCCTTGTAAATAATTTTTGTCACTTGAAAGACAGATTTCTCACAGAAGCTTAAAAGCCCATCCACCTCACACCAATCAACCAACCAACCAACCAACCCAATCAGCATTTTTTTTCTTTTCCTTATACTGCTGAGGCATCTCTGTGTGGTAATTGTCTAAACAGCCACAACAAGGTCTCTGCACTCAATTCTGACTTTTAATTTAAGGGCACATCTGAGTTAAGCTTTGAAGATGTTAGCATTAAATCTGCTCTAGTTACACCTGAAAAAGACACTGGCCTGAAAACTTCAGAGATCAAGATCTTAATGTGTCATAATAATTGGTGATAATTCAAAACACCTTCACACTCCAAAGAGAGGGGTCAAAAAGAAGAAATAAAAAGCAAATGAGACAGTCAAAGGCTCAGGTGGCAAAGTTATACAGTGATATTACACTTTTTTCTATAAAGTTTATCCTTTAAAACACCATGAACTTACCGAAATAAGCTTAGGAGCCACTATTAATTAGCTAATGACAATTTTTGTCTGCAACATCTTTCTGAAGCAAGAAACATTAACCTGATTGTTTTTTATAATTGCAGCATATCAAGCACCGTCTTCAAACATTAAAGGCTGGTTGGGAAATTGAAGAAGACACATTTCAGAAATACACACCATATGGCTACAAAACATTTTCAAACATTATCGGCACTCTTGACCCCTCTGCAAAGCGCCACCTCGTACTCGCTTGCCACTATGACTCAAAATTCTTCGGACAGCAATGGCAGAACAGAGCGTTTGTGGGAGCAACTGATTCAGCTGTGCCTTGTGCTATGATGTTGGAGCTGGCACGGGCCCTGGATAACAAGCTTCAGTTAATCAAGGTAGTTCTTTTGTTTCATTTTCATTTGCCTTTCCAACAGCAACAGGCCTCAGGGAATTTCCACATTCTTTTCCATAGCCTGCATGCTGGTTTCTCTGCTGCGCTTTTAATAAATCTCCCATTGACCCCAAGAACAAACAGAGATCAGTATCTCCTACTCTATAGTACAGTATCACATGTAAGTTTCTTGCAGAAAGGGTGGATGTCTAAAAGTTATCTATATAAACATGTACTATATAAAAATAACAACTGATACATGAATAATAGATGTTTCATAGACTTGGAAAGATATAATGCTACTTTCTATGTAAAAGGCACAGAACCTGACTCAGAAGTTCCTACCATATACAGTAACACCTAGATAATTGAAAAGTTTTGTTGCATTCTGGACCCTGCAGAATTTATTGTTGCATTCTGAATCCCACAGAAATCTCTCAGTTGTATTCTGCTTTGGGACACAGACGAAGTGCAGAAGAGTCACACTCAGGTCCCCCCATCCCACAAGGATTTCAAGTTTTTATTCTTTTTTTTAATTTTTTTTTTTTTTAACCGATTTGAATAGTTTATGAAAGAAGTATAATCTTATCAGTCTGTTACCTATGCTACAAAAATCTGCTTCAAAGGGCTGCAACTGTTGTTCAAAGGGCTGCACAAAAATCTGTTGATCCTACAAACTCTTAAAGCTTACAAATTTGTAGGATTACGGAGTCACGAGTGCCATCTACTGGTTCAATAGTCACTATTTACAGAAAAATAATTCTCATACGTTTACAGACCTCTCTGCAAAGAGCTCTGAGATACTCTACAAAGTGTCAGGAGCACACTCAGCTCAGGTATTAGGATTACTTGTCACCAGCAGTTTCCAGAAACTGATTTGGTGCCTTCTGATATGTGAATATTTAAGAATGAGAAGATTAAGACTATGCCAATATTTTTAATCACAAAACAAAACACTCCTGTAATACACAGGCTGCCATTCAGCAGCTTCATTTACAATAAATTGCCTGGTGATTATTTATTAAACAACTGGAGTACTGACTTCAAAGTCTGGCATTTTCCACTATGAATACACTATTTTACTATGAAAATTGCTTTTTATCATTTAAGACGACAGCCCTTGACAAAAAAGCAACTAATTACTTTGCACCAGCCACCACTTGTACAGTCTGTACAGTAACAAAATATACTTTGGGATCCATCTGCTTAATACATCAGCTATGATGTTTTTGCTCTGCTTATGGTAGCACAACAGACTTTGCCATGTTTTCAGCCAAATCTGTTTATCCTTAGACTTGAAGCTGTGATTTTTATCTTGGTGCTTCTCCAGTTATATAGAGTAAGTTTAAAATTAATGGGCAAAGACATCTCTCTACATTATTAAAATGTATAAAGCAGTAATAGTAGTATTAACACAAGTACTACTTTCTAAAACTCAAATAGCACTGATGCAGTTTCCTCCAGAGTGTAATGCAAAAGGACTGCTGCCCACAGAGCTCTGTCATGTGCAAAGGACAAAGGGCAGCAAACCACTGCCATTAGAGAAATCAATATACCACTGTGAGCACAATCAATACCATCTTGCCTGCATGAGCTTTTATAGAAGCTTTTCACTGTTGGTTATATTGCATCAGCTCCAGCTATTTGGGAGTTGTAGCCCATACAGGACATGACTGCTGCCAGTGAAACCACCTTTTTAACCACATAATGAAATTTTACTTGAGGTAGTGTTAATTCATAGAGGGGTTTAAAATATTTATAGCAACTGTCAAGACCACAGTTCCCAAAACTGTTTATTTGGTGGAACCAGACTGGGACTCGCTGTGCTGTGTAGGAAATTCTGACAGTTCAAACAAGGCTTCAGATAGTAAACTCCTTCTACATTGGGAAGAAATTTCATACAAATGTCTTTTTTGTGACGTTAAATACATTTACCATATATATTCTCAGGTTTTAGTGCTGTTATATTTTTGGCTGTTGAAAGGCAAAGACATAACTGACATACCCACTCTCTTTGCTTTGGTTTCGTGTAAAGTTGCCTCAGTGATTGCAAACTCCCCTGAATGAAAAGAAGGGGCTCAAAGAACCATCAACTTGTCAAATACATAATTCGCCTCCACTGATGCACAGCTGTAGCAATTATATTAATCCTTGTGATGTAATCAAATAATAATATTAGCATTCCCATTAGGTGTTGTTACTGACACATTTGACATTATTTGAGATAATGTTGCTGCTACCCGGTTTTACAGGTTTTTCTCAACACTCAGCTCATGTCTTCCAAAGTCAGAAATGAAACTTTTATCCAGAACCAAAATTATATGAGACTGGAGAATGTGTCACTGTGTTAGATAAATAACAATTACCTTGACTGATCACTACCACTATTACACCATAATAACAGCCAGGGGAAGGTTTGCACAGGGAATCTTGAAAATACACTCTTATTTGTGTTACTTGTATGACTACAGTATTTGCCCTTTATTTAATGTTTTGGTCAGAATCAGTTATTTTCCTTTTAACATCCTCCAACAGGCCAGCTCAACATCAAGACCAGACCTTTCACTGCAGCTCATTTTTTTTGATGGTGAAGAAGCCTTTGTTCGGTGGTCCCCTTCCGATTCCCTCTATGGATCTCAACACTTAGCTCAAAAAATGGTATCGACTCCACACCCACCTGGTTCAACAACCACAAACCAGCTGCAGGGCATAGTAAGTGGCTTTCTCCTCCTTAAGGAACAATAGAAAATGGCATTTTAAAAAACATTTAATTAGTAGGTAACTGGCCAAATTCCCGAGAAACCACGACCCCACTAAAGTTAAAAGAAGAAGCAGGCTTCTGGAAACATTTTGAAATATGATAGAGAATTGGCAAGAGCTTTTCAGGTGATTAGACCTGCTGCATGCAAGTACAAGGAGAAATCATAGAAATATCAAAATACACAATTTATTAGAATATAAACTAGGATACCCACCTTCTTAAGGAAAAGATAATCCAAAGTAAAAAGGAAAGAGCACAAAACAGTATTGGCCTATGAACGAATCTCCCTGAGCTCAGTACTAAGCTACAGCAACCTCTGTTTCCCTTTGACTCCTACTAGCATTCTGGTTCCCTTCTACTTTCCCTGTTTACTGCTGAGGCATTTCTGTCACTGCTTCTTGTGACTCATAAAACGTCTTTCCCTTGACAGACTTCGTTGTTCTCAGGGGAAGAAGCGATTTCCTCTTCTTTCTCCCCACCTACTGTCGTTTTTCTTTTAAAGAGATATAACCCACAAATTGCACACTAAGCTATACAGCCTGCCTCAGCTTGAGGAACAGCCTCTCTCTTCCCTCTTTGGAAGGAGAGCAAAACGTATCAGACTGGAATCAGGTTCTGCTAGTGAATTCTTCTCAGACATCATGGTAGAAAAGCCAGATCTTTGGCCAGGGCTAGCAAAGATCTGCTCATGACCTATACAGGAAACCAAGAGTTTCATTGCTGCTGATGTTATTGTAGGAAAGCGTTCTGTACTAAAGATTCTTTTTTCTCTAGGACCTGTTTGTACTACTGGATTTAATTGGTGCACCAAACCCAGTCTTTCCCAATTATTTTCCAAACACTCTTAGATGGTTTCAGAGGCTTCAAGCAATTGGTAAGCAGAAGGATATGGGTTTTGAATGAATTCCAAAACCTAGTGAGTAGTTTCTCAATGTATTAAGCCCAGTAAATCAGATTTTTAGATATCCTGGTTTACAGTAATAATCTTTGATAATGTAAATGTGAAATTTTAAACCTATATGAAGATTTTGATACTTAATGAATAGAACAACCAAGGAAGACTCAAACATTTGGAAGCAACAAAAAAATATTGTCACTCTGACACTTGGCAACTGCTGCACTTCTGTGTTTTAGTTCTCACTTCTATAAAATTATGGTAGCAGCAAAAATCCTAAGGTCTTTCAAGTATTAAACAAATGCAAAAGACAGTCACCACTCCCTTTTTCTTCTCAGAAGGAAAGAGCTTCCATGCGAGAGAAAAAATAATTCAAACGTGCTAACATGCCTCCTTGTCCAAAAATTGTAATCACTTCCATTGTGCATTGCAGAGCAAAAGCTACACAACATGAATCTGCTGAGGAATCACCCAGTTGAAAGTCAGTATTTCAGGAGTACTTTCCACCGAGGCATGGTTGAAGATGATCATGTTCCATTCTTATTAAGAGGTACCAGAAATGCTTGTATCTTGAAGTATATGTTCAGTAAGAAATGCAATCACAGAAACATGAGCAAGTGCATATGCTCGTGTTTTTCAAGCTTATTTGCCCCAACCTGAGGCTTCTGAATCCAATTTCAGAGCTTTGAGACAACACCTAATGAAAAAAATTGATTCTTTAGTGGTATACAGCTGAAAAAATCACAGAAAAAGCAGTAAAACAGGAAAGAGGCTGAGAAAAAAAAAATGCTCCTCCCCAAAAGCAGTAAGGAAGCAGAAGACTGATTTAATTTCTCTTTTACCTAAAAGTTGCAGTACATATAGGTGGCTTGATGTATATATACATATATATATATATAAATACATCAAGTGGAAGTTCCTTTATCTGAGGGCAACACTGTCTCTATTTTACAGAGGAAAAATAAGACACCCTATTTAACATTTATGCAGAGAACTGAAAAAGTGCTTCAAAAATATTCAATCTTAACACTCTCAAAAAACGTGGTAATCAGTTTTCAGTATGAGGAGCTGCAGTGATTTCTTTGCACTTCTGTAGCTCCTAAACACACAATGCTAAGAATCTAAAAAAAAAAAACCCAACGCCCCCCAACAACAAGTAGCTATAGATTACTTAAAAAAAAAAAAAAAGAAAAAAAAGAGGGAAAAGTATTCAAAGGAAAGGAAGGTGGCAGCTTTACACAACACACTCTAATGATGGGATACAGTCACAAGCATCAAAACAAGAGAAGGTAAAAGGAAGCTGCAGTGACACACCCTAAAAAGCAAGCTTATTGAGTAGTTACCTGACTCTGTTGCTAAATGGTGAAGTACTAGTTGGCTTAACAGAACTTCTCCAATATTTCCTCTCCAAATTTCACTTTCCTTTTTATAGGGGTTCCAGTCTTGCATCTGATTCCATCCCCTTTTCCTGCAGTATGGCATACCATGGAGGACACAGAAGAAAACCTTGACAGAGCCACTATTGACAATCTCAACAAAATCCTGCAAGTGTTTGTACTGGAATATCTCAACCTGTGACAGACAAAACAACAAATTGTACTCCATTCACACTACTGTTTGCCCACCTTCACACTCACTATTTAAATGCAATGGAGAGTACTGAGGTAAAGAAAAATGTGATAGTTCTTGCTAGACTGATTATTGATTGAGCTGTTCCTGGCCCATTGGTCCATTAGCCAAATAAGATACCATTAAAAAAGACCTAGCTCAGCCTGGAAATTGATCTTTCCATGTTTTATTTCTGAATTAAAAAAAAAAAATCCAGAATTTTTCCAGATTGTTATCATTGGTTTTTGTCACGTATTATGATCCCAGGAGGGAACACCTCGTGACTTAATCGTAGGATACAGTTTTTACAAGGTGTGACCAACTTTTGCAGTGTTCAGCTATGGAAATTTACACCATGTTACCAAAACAGGTAAAAATCACACCACAGCAGACTTCTACTTTGGGTTGAACTAAGCTACCTGATGGTGATATGAGTTGCTAGAACTCCTGACACACAGATGTGATTTTTAATCCTCTCTGGTTGCTCTCCTTCTTCCCCTACAAAGGTGGCTGCAAGGGTTTTCCTCTGCAGACAGCTGACCAGCAGAAAACAGGGCAATAACCCAAATTCACTTTTGCCCCTATCATTGGTTGGATACTCTTTGATGGAGAAGGGTGGTGGGAGGTGATGCTAACAGGAAGGAATGTGGGGGTTTCCCGGTGCTCTGACTGCAACACAGGAGACATAAACAAAAGATCGGGTGGTGTGTGGGAGCAATGATCCAGTACACATCATTCAGTCACGTGAGAATCATTCACTATTTGACCCAAAAAAACTTCAAAGCACCGCCCACCTGCTGCTTTTAATACAGACTACAAACAAAAATAATCATATGAGAAAAGCAATCACTTTAGAAACTATAGTCTATCTAAATACAATTTTGAAGGCAAAGTGCTATCAAAAATAAAATTAAAAATTAATAATAATTAATATAAATAATATTAAAAGCAAGACAAAAGTTTAAGCACCAAAAAAGACACCAATTTAACAACCCAGTGCTTTTACATTCCTTACTGGAATTATTCAGTAGATTTAGTGAAACACTGGCAAAAAGAAAGACTGGAACGAGACCCATGAAAGCCAAAGAACAGTATTTGAAAGCTACTGACAGAATTATGGTTTCCACTGGTGAGAAAAGGATGAGAACATTCAAAGAAAAAAACACCAAGCTGATAGAAGATAAACTGAGAGAAAAAAGTCAATATTTTACTGCTCCAAATTTCTGCCCTCCGAAGTTCTACCCTGAGCAAACAGATTTTAAAAGGAGGTAAGCAACTGAGTCATAGGCATGTCAGATTTGGCCTGTATTTTACCACTTTCCTAAAGCAAATATTTTGGAGTCTAAGACAATATTTACATCCATATTATAAAGTTGTTACAGAAATAGGTATTTAGTAGCCTGAAAATCAAATTTAATTGGATTTTGGCAGCTCAAGATGAAACAAACGCATTTTGTGTTTTCCAATCACTTCAACATTGGTGAGAAACGTTTGTCTTACTTGCCACTTCTGAAACAGAATACTATGAAAATTCTAAAAAATTAAGACACATGTCTTTATTTTCAAGTATTACAGTACTTCTGTGTAAATAATCAAATCTTCTTGAACTCTTTGCATTCATATTCTCTACTTCAGCCCATGAGAAAATCATCTAAAAAACATTAAATCTTCTGAATTTCGATTACTTTGAGCAGTATAAGGTACCTTCTGCACCCTCCTAAGTGGCAAAGAAAGGTAACAGAATGGCTAAATATAGAAATATTAAACATGAATTCGTGTGGCTGATTTGTTTTGTGGAATTCTTGTGGTACTTCATATTTTGCATGACCTCTGAAAAACGCAGTACACGTTTGCAGTGTGGACTGCTACTCTGCCTCTTCGAGAATTTGAAAGTTAACTTAAAACATGCCTCACTGTAAAATGTTGGATCAGAGGGTTGTTATAACTGGGAAAAGCCTTTTTTTTTTCTCTATTTAAACATAGTTGAAACCATAATTTAACCATGTAGTACACCAAATCATGTCAATTTTGTCACTTTTGTCACTATGTTTTTACTGCCTGAGCATACAGTTCTCAAGTCATGTTTACTCAGTCCAAGGAAACAAGATACAGATTGCTGGAATACAATTCAGTATTTCTCAAAATGTAAAGAAAACATAAAAAGGTTTTCTTTTTTTTTTCTTCCCCCCATGGGTTTTGTCTTTGGGGTTTGTTTTGGTTTATTTTGGTACAGGAATAAATGGCCATCTCCTAACTGGATGCTAACTTAGAAAATTTTACTTAAAGAGGGAAGGGTCATCATCTTAGCAATTTATATGATCAATAATTCATTTAAAAAATAATTGCTGGAAGTAAAACTTCAACCCAGTAACCATGTGAATCCAAGAACCTAAGCTCACAAAAGCACAAGAAGTAGTCAGTAAGGCAGACATGGTACAAGTTGAGGTCTCATTGCTACTAGGGCAGGGGAGAAAAAGCAGGTAGGATAAAGTCAAAGCTATTTCATAAAATGCTCAAAAACCAAAACATACAAGTAAAGTGACCAGGACTGGTCAGTATCTCTTCTACTCTCAGTTTCAACACTGAGTATGACTAACTATCCAGATCCATTGGCTCTGGGCATGCACAGGACAGATAATCACTTCAGAATTCAGAGAGAGGATTTGTGTTGAAGAACCTATGGCTGGACAGTTTCTCCTTCCCTGCTGAAAGGTGGCAGCAAGGGTTAGAAATCAATAGAGGACTTCAATTACTCTAATCAGCAGAATTGCTGCGCAGGTTCTCTCCTTGAAAACAATTTGTCACATGTCAGTCAAGGGGAAGGGAATAAAAATCAGTTTACCAGCAACAAAAGGCTGTCACTGGCTTTGTGTGCCAAAGCTGTCTGTGGTTACCACCTGGGTTAAGGGAATGCAGAACAGAATCAACTCAAGAGTCATCACTCAACATGTAAAGCTGAAAAAAGCCCCGATATTATGGTAGTTATTTGTCTTGTAACAGATACTCTGGCTCCTTCTTTATCAGGACAAGGCAGTCTCTCCCAAGAATCTGAAGCCAAATAATGGTGCATGCCCCTCAAACTCTCTAAAGCTGGATGCATTTACCTACAAGTGGCGTGATCCTGTGTGATCACAGCTGGAAAAATTTAAGGGAGTAACAACGCCAAATCCTCCGGCAGACAGAAATGACAGCAAGTACCAGTCCTCTCTTCTCTCTAGCTGGCACAGCATTCTTGGCATTAGGAATGAAGATGATATAAATTACCAATTCTTCTTCACTACGTATTAAATAAACATTTAGATTGTGACCACCTAACAGCAAAACACAGTTAGAAAAGGCAAAATGTGTTAAAAAAAAACTTTCTATAGAATAATTCCAAGGACCCAATCTACACTGGTAGTAGACCAAGCAAAACAGTTCTGAAGTTTGACATACCTGCTCATTGAGACTGAAGTATCACCTGAGAGCATCACTTAAACAATATATATAGAAAGATAACTATAAAATCTTGTACACAAATTACCACTTTTTCTTTGTCATTTATGAATTACACTGATTTTATTTTCCTCATATAAAAGAAGATATTTTACTCTGTGCTGATTTAACAAATATTCTTAATATTTTAATAACAATAAAGCAGCTAAAAAGCTGTTCTAATATCTAAAAGAATATCATCTGCACATATGATATATATTGTAAACAATCACTCAAAAAAGTATTTTTGTTAAAGTGATTATATTGCACTCAGAATTCTGGGATTCTCACCCTCTCTTCTCAATTTAAATCAGAGATCAGCTTCATTTTTTAATAAAATGGAGATTTAATTTTCTATTGAAAACAAGTAAGCATGCATTCAATATAATACAATGTATTGGAAATATCAGAAAAAGGGCATGTGTATGATTATGAAACTGGAGTAAGGAACAGTTCTTAACCAGGCCACACAAGAGTAGTGTATTGTAAACATTCTGCTGGCTCCAAGGTGTTGCAGATGCTGTAGAAAGTGCAGTCTAGTTCAGCACCCAAGAGGTACAGAGAATCTGTTCAAGTGTTCTGTACTTCAGTGAATTTCCGTGCTGCAATGGCAAATGTAATAAGACTCACAGAAAGACAGAATAATGGACCAGAGGCAATTAATGAGTTAATAGTGACCTCATAGAAACAGAGTCAATTACTAACTTCATGGTACTCTTTAAATGAAAATTTGCTAGGTCATTTCATTATCTAACAGAGCAATGAAATTTTCACTCTCACTGCAAATGAAGTACAGAACTAGATTCCCAGCTTGTAGCTTACATGGACAGTATCCCAGTGGCAGTCTGGACACTACCCTCAGCCTAAAACATCCCCAAAAGATACATCTCCATCATGCAGAATGTCACCTTGCTTTTGCAAGAATGACTCCCTCCTCCAAGCACTGGCTCAAGAAACACACATCAAGGAGGGGGGGAGGAAAAATAAAAGAAAAAAGAGGAGTGCAGTGTTCTTACACAGAAAAAGAAATCCTCAGCCAGCGAAGAAGCCACAGGTCTTTAAAATTCAAATAAAGGTTGTTTTCTCTACTCAGATCAACATGAGAAAGATTTCTTCATCAAAGCCATTATCTTCAGGTAACATAGTATCTTTGGAATCCCTGAGATACTACAGCTCCATGTAACCACTTTACAGAAGTGGAGAGACTGACTTAGCACACAGATGAACAAGGTGGAAGCCAATATATAGCACCCTGAGTTGCAAGTGGAACAACAGGAATGGACAACCCATTCCTAGACAGCCAAGAGATGCAGAAAAAACGTGCAGAGGAGCAATTGTAACATAGATACTGCAGAGGGGAGCAGAAAAAAAAAAATGAAATATTTCTAGAAGGCCTTTCCCTGTTGTCAGAGCAGAGAAGGAAAAGACAGCAATGAGAGGGAAGCTCTCTGAGAAAGGCCCTGGAGAAATGCAGACACCTCAATGTACAGTAGGACAGTAATGCAAAAGCAGACACAAGTTAAGTGGTCTCACTCCAAGCGTGCCCCAAAGGTTAAGCACTCCAGCAGTGACTATGAACTCGCAGTGATCACTGACTTGTACTCTGGATACAAACCAAGACTATAAATAAATTACTTTTCCCCCTGGAACTACAAAAAAAAATACAAAGAGGAAAATACAAAGTCACAATCAAATCACAGAATACTCTCCATAGTAAAAAAATGAAATACTGGCTTCAGAAACAAGTCATCTGTTCTGTATCCTAAATAGGGTTAATTGTAAAAAAGAGGTGCTTGTAAAATCTTAAGTTTTAAGTATTTTATTTCCCAATATATTGCTAAATAATTCTGCAGTTAAACCAAAAGGTTAAGAAATATCACAGATGAGTATGGAATACTTAGAACTAGAAAATGGTTGCTGAACCATCTAAATTTCTATAAAAGCATCAATAAAAATGCAAAAACACGGTCTCACAAAATCAGTTACAATCTGAAATGCCAGATTGTCTTCACAATGGCCACAGCATGAATATTGATGGATTTTTGCAACCAAAAACTAATTGTGATTTGGCCTAAACATGGCTTAATACAGCAATCAAACATGTCTGAAAATTGGGACTTGCATTTCTGCCATTTCCTATTCTCTCAGCTATTCAGCATCCAGTAATTCTCAATGGGGAAAAAAAAAAAAAAAAAAAGCTACCTGGTCACAATTTTATTCTAATAGAGTTGTGCTGCATCTCAATACATTCTTGGATAAAAGAAATGGATAAAAAAGATGAGTAGAAATAGACACCCTATAAAAACTACTTGAAAAGTTTTTTAAGTCTGCAAAATATCTGTGGCATTACACAGGCTACTGCTGATGAGAAGGAAAAAACTGCTATTTAACCACTTCATGAATATGAACAATGCACTTGTTCCCAGCCATTTAGAATGATTTGACATTCCAAATGTTTATAAAAATTGGGTAATAAAAGAATTAAGTCAATACCCTTAAGTATAATAAATAATGGTGTTTATTACGGTCGGGGCTGACCACGAGCGTTTGTTCCATATCTGCTTGGGACATTTGCAAAACCAGTTCTGAATCCTTGAGCTGCTCCCATTCCCGGTATTCCAAGTCCTTGATTGAGTACACTGCTGTAGGGTGCAGATCCATGATTAAAGCCCAATCCATAGGGCTTTGTCTGAGTGTTTAAAAGGATGACTGGACTCACATTTTTGCCTGGTGTGTTAAAAGAAAATTCTGGTGGTGGGCTGCTGGGCTTAGCTGGAGTGGAGGTGACAGGGTTCAAATTGTCAGCAGCTTTCAAAGATGGCATTGGAATAACGTGATGATCCGAAAGGTTCAGAATATTGTTTGCAATAGGCACAGATGATAAGGTAGGTCTGATCCAGTCATCTTTGAAAATCTGAACAGTCAAGGTAGAGACCAATGTGTATAATCTGTTAGTGACATGGGCAAGCACCATTTGCTCATTTGCATCTCTCCGAATTCGGACATGGACTGATCCAGCCTAGAAAGTGACAAAAACAAGTTGGCTGTTAATTGTTACTCCAATAAAGATTCCCCACTTGTATTCAGGAAGAGGTAAATTATCCTGCAGGGAATTACACAAAGACCTTTTGCAGTGGAAACTACTGACTAACTTAAGAACCTTATTACAGGATACATTCTGATCTTTCCTGATATTTTGCTCTCTTATGAACACAGCAAGATCAACATTCAGGAAAAGTGAGTCTTAGAACCAAACTACACAATACAACATGTATTGGCAGGAAATACACAACTGGGGGAGAAAAAGGGCTCAAAAGAACAAAATGCAAATTTAGGCATAAGTGGCAGAACAGTAAACCGACAGCTATTTTTACATCAGAATATTTTATATGCCTTTTTTGTTGTTTTAAGAAGGGTAGTATACTGGAAGAAATCAGTGAAGAAATATCCTAAGAGTCTTAACTTACCAGCTGTCACAAAATACCTACATCAACTTAGGAATAACCAAGTTCTATGTGATCATTCTGGATCACAAAAAACACCCCTTTGTTTCTTTCAGCTTATAGATATATTGGTATACAGCTGTAGTTTTGTTCTACCTTCTCACCTAGAAATGCTGAAAACATATGATTCTACTGTCTACTGTAGATCTTTGGTGCTTAAAGGGTTACAGTTATTTCTCTCTTCCTAGACAATTTACTCTAACACACCATTTTGCAAAACATTTTAAAAATTGTTTGTCATTTTCTTCACTCCAAAATATGAAAAATTCTACAGTTGCAAAAATGCATGCTTTAAGCCAGAACTGCAGTATACATTAATAACATTAACCAGCAAGAAAGCTTTTTAAAAAAATGTAAAGGATGGGAAAGAGAAGTTTTGCAATAAAGCACAAGGACTGAGTATTCACTCCATCAAACTTTTCTATAGTTAATATTTCAGAACAAATATCATACTTTATGTAAATTACAAAATTTAATAGTATCTGACAGCTTTTTTTTCATAGGCTAAAAAGATAAAAGACATAACTTACCAAAGTGCCAAAACCTAATGTCCAGAAATGCTCGTTTCGAACTTCCAACACACCATCCAAAGTTGAAACCTAATATTACATAAACATTCACAAATATGAAAATAAAGGAGAAGTTTCAAATCCCTTTAGAAACATACTTTTATACATTAACTGAATAACAAATAATTTTCAGTAGTGAAATAAAAGCTCCATACACAGAACAGATGATGTCTGCTAATGTCACTAATGCTTATCTAATGCACTTTCACTACCCTTAAACATCCAAATCCATCAAAAAAATTTTAAGGAATGTATTTCAAGTAACTCTTGCTGCCAAATTGCAGTATGTTCTCAACTTGATATGCTCTAATTCAACAGCTGCCTGTACTTCTTTTCCTCCTTCAACTCAGATTTGTATACCACTTCAATAGTATAATACAGTATAATATAGTATAATAGCTCAAATTTAAATGAAAACAGCCTGCACTACTTAAACAGATTTGTTCCAGATACCTAAATGACACTATTCATCCTGGAAAGCAAGATTCATATTTTCTGCATGCAGCTAAAATAAATATTTAAAAAATAATTTTAGCAAACTTCTTGAACCAGTCAGAAAGATTCTTCACATTCCTGAATGCTTATTAGCTGTACACACTGTGCTATGTATTATACACTGACTTACCTCTCTAAGAAGTTTATCTAACTGGCCAATCACATGAGGTGGGGTTGTCTTCAAAAAGAAGAAGAAAAGACAATACAAGTTATAACATTGGCCATGTTCAAGTAAGAGAGCCTTTAAGTCTGGTCTACCCACACAAGAAAACAATGGCATTTTCATTAAATTCTTATGATTTCGTGATGAATATTTGCACAATCTTTAACATTCTTGTAGCACATCCCAAATTCTCATGGGAACACTTCCTACTTGAAAGCTTTAAACAGATTTCAAGGTTTGTTTTTTTTTTAAAATGAGGCCATTTAATAAAACCAAAACCACAAAATCTGTTGATTTGTGAGGCTGCCTTACCTGGAGTAGTACTTTCCCACTGTAGACACTCATGGGATACATGGTACCAAATGTCATCAAAGCAATTGCAATAGCAGAGGCTGTGTCCACAGCAAAATAATTGCTAGGGAGAAAGAGCAATTTTAAAGAAACACTATTATTTATGTTTCTGTGAGGCAGAACAACTTACTTATGATTCTTTTTTATTCTTTTAAATTATATACACTCACAGATTTTACATGTACTAATCTCATTTGAACTCCCATTCATCTAGGACAATAGACAGATGCATTCAGAGAGCTGCAATGCCATTCATACAAAATGCAGCTCTAGATTAGATCATTCCTTTCATGTAAAAAATGTATTTTCCCACAGACTGGATATAAAAAGAGCTACTGTTTTAAAACAACAACTGCACATACTTGATTTCAATGAGCATATATGTAATGCAAAGAGCCAGAGCTCCAGCAATATCAATCAAGACAAAAGGGTTCATCCGTGGCAGAAAGATGCTACTCAGTCCTGGGATGATTCCACAAATACTGCAACAAAACAGAAACAGCAGTTGTCAGCCAGCTCTTCACCACTACTCTGAAATTCCAAAATGATATTCATTATTTAGCATTTGACTTCGAAAACACCTTGCTGTCAGAGCACATGAGGAGTACTGTAAAGGTCCCCCTAACTCTGCTCAAAGGCTGCTGTCAGCAAAAATTAATCAAGTGGTTTTTTCTGGGAACACAGCTCTATGAGATAGCTGTATTAGCTGTCTGCAACACAAGTACTTCATGGGTTCAATACTGGTATTACACAGATGTACACAGCAAGAGATTTGTGCATCACCAGTCTTCAATCCATTTGTCATCTTGGTGTGCAAAAGTGGCCTAAAGCCAAAGCTAACTAATTCATGGAGTCTGAAAGGGGGAAGAAGACCAGCTAGTTGAGTAAGAGCAGACCAAAAAAATGTATGAGGAAATGCTGGGAAAATTATTTATTTACAGCTATTTCCTGTCAATGGGAGTATGAAGAGAGAAAGGAGTTTCTGCACTTCCCAGTGAATGTAAGTGCATGTTGTGCCCTGGAAAATTTCAAGGCAAAGACAACATGAAATGTTTTGTTGCTATGGTTAAAGCCAACTTATGTTTAGACATCATGTGTTGGCCTGCTTCTGTATGAATTTTAATGAACATAATTATATACAAGTGCAGATATTTTTAATCAGCACTGCTTCACATAACACACCTGAAATAGCTGTATACATACTAATTAAAATTTTTTTTTCTTATTGGCTTAACTGCATGCAGCTTATCTCAAAACCCAGTAGAAATTGTATTACTCTTTGTTTTGAGACCCCTTCAAGTTATCTGTCAGTGTCCTTCCCCTTCAAACTGTGTTTCTACACTGAAAGATGGAAGTTGTGCTACTGTCTGCGATTGGTATCCACCTTTTTTTTTTACAATAAAACTCTGACAACCTAATTATCAGTTTCCAATAATATTTCACAGATTTTGGCTCCGATGATGTAACATCTTATACCCATATAAAATCAACTCTTGTGTTATCAAGTCAGCATTCTCTGCTTTCCTTAACTGTAAAAGAGATCACAAGATGCAGAAACAGATGGGTTTTGAAGCATACTTAACATGTTTTAAAACTTGACTTAAAATTTTTCTTTTGATGCTGACAGATAGTTGGAAGAACACGTATGGATTAAAATAAATTTCCCTGACATCTGACAAAACCATTTGCAAACAATGTTATCTTGCATTCAGATATTCAATACAAGCAAGACAGTTAACAGACAAGCTGAATGAGCAACACTGCTTATATCCCTGGAAGACATGGACTTTCCAGTTTCCTGCTGGACAGGTGAGAAGTTTTCAGAGCTATGGTTCAGTCAGCAACCTGTTTCATATATCACATTTAAACTCAACCATCTGAATCATTTGTCCAGCCCACAAAGTAAATAAACACAAATCATTACAAAATCTATCACTTGGTAATGCATGTTGTGAAATGCAGTTCAAGCACGTACAGGATAATGCTAGTTTTCCTATTCTCATCCAAGGAGAATTACATACAATGTACTGAACACATGTATTCAAAAGAAAAGATACCCAGAATGGGAGACAATGTTTGCTCCAGAGTTCATACATGAGACCTACAGCAGGTAAAGCTATTTTAAAAGCTCTAATACAAGTTTATCCCTCAATACCCCTCCAAATTGTTATTACACACACAAAAACAACACTGTCTTCCAGAAGCTAATGATTTTTGAAAAACAATATAAAGCTTTACCTTCTGCTAAGATCTGCAACATGTTCCTGAAGCCAACTTGTGCTGGCAGCTGCAGAAGAAAGAAGGTAATGAAGTTACCACAATTTTAAGTACCATTTTAAAGTTAGTATATTTTAAAGTACACATAAGATTTATTTTAAGGGAAGAATCAAATAAATACACTGTAAATGAGTAAATGTATCTCAACAGATACGCTGGCACTTGAAAAAAGCCCCAAATGTGTCTTTTCCAGGCAGCAAGTACAACATCCATCTCTCATAATAATCTGAACTGATTAAATACAAATATAATTGCAGGTTATAATGATTGTCTTTTATATAATACACTGTGTAATAGATCTTTATAACTATGGACAATTTACAGGACAATTATAACAGGACAATTTACAATTGCAGGAATGACTGCAAACCTACTTCACAATGAAAAAGGTAAAAGAGCTTTAAAAAAGAACTATTGCATTGACTTATTTTTAATCCATTAATACATCCATGAAATGTGTTGAAAACTCTGTCACATGACCTTCACTGGTTGAATTCAAAGATTGAAAATAAAGGATACCAAAGCATTAAAATAATACTTGGTTTATCATTGTCATGACCTCATACTACTCAGACCCTTATAAGAAAAGTGGAGTTGAAAATCAGATGGCAATTCTATTGCACAAAGCTACATTAACAGAAGCAATAGTAATATACACCCACTAATTAAGAAAGTTGCCAGACAAGTTACAGCTTGATAAAAATAAGAACATGAACATTATTTTCTCAATTCTTGTTACAGTCTAATTTATCACATACCTTCAGAGACATAAGCAAAAGGCCTATTCTTAATGGAAAGCATTGTAAATAAGTTGAAAAAGAGAGCCACGAAAGTACCAACCAGCAGTCGTCCCCTAGGGAGGGGAAAAAAGGTGTCTTAAATTTCTCATCATCACAGAACACATCATCAAGCTGTAACTACCAATAACAGTATCAAAATACTTTGCTTGGTCTCATTTACTGAGGCTGAAAACAAGTGGGATGAACCAGTGTAATACTTAATAACCAGCAGTGTATTCTCATTGTGATCATTACCCAAGATCACTGGATTTTGTATATTATTGTTATCACATAATGCTCATAATGCTGAGTAACAGCTCATTATTAATTGCATATATGCACACACATATATATTTGCCCTTTGAAGATACAAATACATTGTCCCCTCAGCAGCACAGCTAAGAAGCTTAGCTTTCTATGGAACTCTGCCATATACCCCCAGCTTTCTTCTAAAACTACTTCAACATATACCCCATGTCCCATTCCTTTGCCCCATAACACTTTCTTTTCCCTTCCCCATGCTCTTCACAGTCTGAATCCTCTTTGCAAAACCCTCAGTTCCCTGCTGACCACAGCATCCTTCCCCTCCACATACCAGGCCTTCCAAGAGGCCACAAGAAACAAAGGGAACTGAACTAGGAAAAGCAGCAATACACAGTTAGATCACTACTTGAGAGAACACGAGCATTCAATTTCAATTGTACCTTGGAAAGAACGGTTTGCACTATAGCTTGCACATGGTTTGAAACAAATGCCAAGGCACCAGAAAGCAATTTGGTACTGAAAGTACTTGCACAACTAATACATGCTAGATAAAAATTAGAAACATAAAAGGACAATATCACATTTTACATGCCAAAATAATCTCTTACGTGTGTATCTCAGGCTGTTCCAGAAACCGCTCCGCACTACGAGAATAATTGAATATTTGAGTTACATTCATACAGTAAAGCCCTGATACCTAAAGCATGTTTTTACAGTTCTGTAGCATTAGCTGCCATTCATAAACAAAAACTGATACAGTACTGCAAAAAAATGGATTGCTTAAATAAACACAGCAACTTTTATAAGCAATGAAAGCATTTAACACTGAATCAAAGCAGATGTGATTTAGATTTCCCAAATATTTCCAAACTGTGCCACATATGTGCTAGCTACCATGAATGCTGGCTACATGATAAAAATATGCTTGTAAATAAATATGCAAAAAAATATTGCTACTGGCACCACCACCAGCGCTGGTGACCACAATAAACTAAGTCTGAAATTCCTGACTTACAGCCTCACACTAAGCAAGATCAAATAAAGCAGACATAGTGGTGGAGATAAAGATAATTTTTCACCCACCAGTGAGCTAACAAATGACCTTCAGTGTAACAGAAAAACCTGCTAAGTTTGCAGAATTTCCTAAAATTGATGTTGGAAAACTTGGAGGTTTTGACAGAGGGCGATCCATTCCAGTGGACTGTCAGTTCAATACATTGACCTTATAGTATAAAGTTGCTAAGTTTATTACAACAGCCCTTTACACAGAAAATAGGCTTGAACAGAAAAAGGGAAGGTACACTGCTGCACTTTTAAATTCCAGATGTTAACAACAGCCTCTTCATATTTACAAAAAAAAAAACATTTTAGGCTAACCCTCGAAATACAAATGCTTCCAAGCACAGATGGTATGGCAAATTAATACTTGAGCAAACTTTGAGGGAGTGAAGAAGTTGATGCTTTAAACATTCAGATGCTTGATATATTATGAAGCTTTGACTTCAAAAAGTAACAGAAGTAAAAACAAAAAAATTTTATTTGTTAATGAACTTAAAAAGTCAAGATGCATAAGGAAATGCATTAAATTAATTACGCAACCTTTTGGAAAAAGCATTCTTAAAACCATTAAATCTTTCCCTAGAGAGCTTTTAAAGTACATTTCTTAATTCCCATCTTTACATCTAAAGCCTACATGTAGTCTAATAAATGTAAGCAAGAAGTAAGGTTTAGCAGTATTTTTTTTTAAATCTTTACATTTTTTTCTAAAGTATCTCCACATACAGCACTCGGAGAATGCACGTGCTTTTGGTTGATCTGGATTATATCTTCGTATGTTAAAAAATGAAAGAAAACAGTAAATAACCCTACCTTTCTTTCAGTATAAAAAGAGCACCAAGCTGTGCCAGAACTGTAGATGCAAATACAGCTAGAACTTCAAACCTTTCAAACCTGAAATTTGAGAATTAAGTTTAGAAACACTGAACATTGAACAATACATCCAATAGAATCTTTTCTGTGCAAGAATCAGCAGGATATTCCTACTCTTTCCAATTCATTCAACAGCAGACAGATGGGAAGAAAACTGAAGTTTTATGGAATAGGCATTATTTTCAATTTCTTTTAACACTCCACTCCTCAGACACCTTAAAATTAAGCATTTCTTAATTCTTCTTCCTGTCCATCCCCTACTCTGTAATTGTTCTCTACAATAAGTCTTGGCTCTCCTCATTTTCAGGCTCTTTCACATACAGAGTATTGCTGATGGATGTCCGGGGATCCAGGCAATGTCAGTGAGCAAAATATGAAATGCTGTATTATCAAACACTGCATTTGTTATTACTACTTACCCAAATGAGTAGGCTGGGCTGGGTTTCTTCATCATTACCCAGTAGCTTATTAGACATGTTACCAAACTGAAAAAAGGAAGAGAATTAGACTGTGATAAATAACAGCAGCATTTACAAAGTGCATCATCTACAAGTATACACTGGAGCCACCAGAACTCAACAAATGAAAACAGCCACATCTGGCCCTGAACTCAACCTCCATCACTGTCACAGTGATGCTCTAAATGCTCCTCATGTGCTTTCTGAACTTGCCTAGAAATGCTGTAACCTGGGAAAAGCTGTTTAAATGAGAAGGAAGCTGATAAGAAAGACAGAAGAATGAAAGAAAAAGCAAAGAAATCTCTCCATTAAAGACTTCTTTTAGAGATACACCATGAATTAGATTTAGTACTCTAGAATAAGTCTCAGGCCACACCAAGTATTGCCTTTCTTTTTCACAGTGCAATTTCTCTATGTATATGGCCAAAACAGCTTCATTTTCTTTGGTTGCATTCACCTACACAAGCTCTAATCTAACTGGCCACTCACTGACAGCCATAGATCTCTCTTACTACCTTCTATCCAAATTCTTCTCTCATATTGAACATCTAGAATTACAATCATTTTGGAATCTCTATGGTAGTAGTCAGAATGTTTCAAGGATAAGTATAGTTTCCTTTGCCTATTTTTCCTCTATTGAACAATTTTTTCTCTGTTGAACAATTTTTTCAATTGGAATCCACATGGATTCAGTGCCACCTGTGCTTTCATGCAGTCTTTTTGTAATTAGTAACAATGTTAAATCAGACTGGATCAAGAACTTGTCCCTACAAGTGACAAACAGTTACACCCTCACAACTTGATTCTCAGCTGTGTACAGTAAAAGAAAAAGCACAGAAGCAATACTGTTCATATACAGAGCTGTGAATTCACATTCTCAGTAAGACTATTATATACAACCAGGAAAATGACAAAAAGAAAAGCAGAAATTGATTTTTGCAGCAGAATTACCGAGTGTTGTTCTCCCTTACAGCAAATCAAAACTCCTGAAAGAGATTGCTCTGAATTAGAATGATCTAGTCCAACCTCTAATTAACCTAAGATAGGAGAGCCAGGGGTGTACTACCATCTTCTAAAACTAAAAGAAAAAAAAATGTCCATGCAAGTAAAACACCAACACTTTTCCCAATTTCCCCAAGGTGAAAAAGGTATTTTGAGTCAAGATGACAAAATTCCAGTAGATACAAAATTCCAAGAGAAATACAGGATTCATTAAAGTTAAATCTTAATTCTAATGCAGTCACAGATCAATTTTTTATGCCTACCCCAACAAGTTATTTTTGTTTCTGCATGCTTGCTGATGTTATTCATGAATGTTTTATTTTAAATCAGAGAGGTTATACCATGTAGTGGACATATGTATGACTCACAAAGTTGATCCATACCTTTTATAAGATAGTGAGATAGCAAGGAAGATAATGTAGGCTAATGTTTTTAAAATATATACATTTTATTTCCCAATCACTGCTACCATTCTGTATCTTAGATAAGAACAGAATATATTTCATGTCTGCATTATCAACATTACCAAAAGTGCTCAGAACTATCATACTAAAAGTTGTTTTAATAAAATTTTGTTAGAAAACAAGAAAAATACTGAAAATATCTAATGACCTTATGTGCAGAGTGCTTGGTATCCAACTTGTGAAATATTTTTGAAATAGAATTACATACTTCTTGTTTCCTGATATTAAAACTGAGGGTTACTTCACAATCAGTGACTATGCCATTAGGAAAATGTTCTGAGAGAACAACCAGACAAGAGTTTTGTGCTGTTTTATGTTGTCATGCATCTGCACAGAGAAATCCAGGACTGAACGGATCAGTTACTAGTCATTCTCAATATGGTTATGGTGGGGTTTACCATCTGTTTATTGTGTGCAATTTTACACCCATTAAAGCCAGTTACTGTTTCTATACTGGTGACTGTTACATGAACCTTTTGTAAATTTTGAACCTTTGAACCTTTAAGTAAATTTTAAATGTATAGAAATATACAGACAAAATGAACAGTAAGACAAAATGGGAAAAAAACCTCACCTGAAAAGGTCAAAGATTGTCAAATATGTGTAAGCAGTTAAAGCTGTAAAGAAAAGTAAATATTAAAACTTAATACTTAATTTTTCAATGCAAAAATCACTTGTTTTCTAAGTCCCTTTTGTGCAGCTCTTTTCAATCTTCTACCTACATAAACTTCTCTGCTGATAGAACAAGTCTCTGTTATTCTAAGGACATCAATATATTTAATGTCATAAGCAGGTTGATTACGGCAATCCTAACTCAACTAAAGCACGTAATGAAGCCCAGATACAAAAGATAGCACATTTGTGACTCAGTTGTGACCAGGAATTTAAGTACTGGGAAGTCAGGATATCTTCCAGAACCACATCACTTACCAAAGTAAGAGACCTCTTACGTGCGTTACTGCAGTGAAAAGCAGTTTGGACTGAATGTTTTACTTGTTTTGCATCTCTAACCTATCCTGAAACTGCAAGAAAACCTGCATCAAAAATTAAAAGCTAAAAAAAGCATTCTATTGTCAGTACAGGTGATGGGAAGTACATTGAAGCCCCTATCCAAAAGCAGAAGGCACACAGAACTGCATTGGTTCTGGCTGATCGGGAGTTCATTTCTCCACAGCAGCTCTCATAGTGCTGGGCTTTGTGTGGCAGCTGCAGAGGTGCTGGACACACTCCAGTATTTTGGCTACTGCTGAGCATTCCTTGGAAGCAAGAAGTCTTAAGCCTTTCCAACATCCTCATTCAACTGCAAGTGAGGGTCTCTGCATGTCACTGGTGCTACTTATACAAGGAACAGGTATGAGGACTAGCAACTCAAAAGTCTACTGATTTTCAGTCCTAAAGATGAAGAAGCTACTGCAGGAAGCAAATGACCAGCAGGACTGAAAAACTGTGTCAACTCGGAAGGACCTTCATCCTTCCAAACTTGTCTGTGAAAAATGCTTCGAAGCTGACTGTGGCAAATCAGAAGGAAGCACTTCCTGAACGTGGCTGTGCAAACCCCTAACTCCACGAAGTACTGAATTTGGCTTTTTCAGTCAGCTGGAACTTCACAAGCTAAGAAACACATGGTAGTTTGTTGTAGTTTCAGTACATGAGAGCCACCTACCTATGCTGTTTGTAGAGCTGCACCACATGAGCAGGAAGCCAATACATATTAAATTTATAGCACCAAACAGTAAAATCTTCCAGGACTGTTGATGAGAATAAATACGTATTTTACACCTTCCAAAATTTACAAGACAGAAATATATATCTGGTCTTAAAAAACAATATTGCAGTATTTGGTCATGCAAAGAGAACTGGGTTCTCCTCCCTCCCAAAAATTCTCCATTCATTTCAGAACAGCAAGCCCTTACTCTATTTTAAACTTCACAGATTATTTTAAAACTCACTTATGAACACCGCCATGCTTAAAATATCTTTTTTGTCTAAAAAAACCTCCCACCCATCTATAATATTTGCATTTTATTACAGCACACAGCACCTGACTTTTGAAGACCAACTTGTGCAACTTTATATTAGCGGATTCCTTTTTTTTGTGCTGAAACTTTGGTCCTAAAAACATCTGAACACATTCAGTTTACACTTCTACTGAACCCATTAGATATAAGTGTAATTCTGGAGAACACTAATTGACTGGGACAATGCACAGAAGCAATACAGCTTCAAATATATATACACATATATATATTTAAGCATAGCTTGAAAAATTCAAAGAAAAAAATTTCATAATATACTTAACAGTGTATTTTAACTCACTACAGCTAATATATTTTCATTATAATTATGATTTCTTTTAAGCAATACTTACCCTTCTGTCTGCTGCAACCAACCTAAATTCATGTGTTAACTTTCCAACCAATGATCTCTGTGATTTGCGGAACAGGTGTATTGTCCCCTTAAAAAAAAACCAATAGTTTAATTAAAAACTTTACTTAAAACATAATATAAATAAGCAAAAAGGAAATCTTCATTTATTAACTATTTTCACAATTATATAAAAGACTCGGGTGAATTTCTTGTTAACCAGAAATACCGCAAACTTTAAACTCAACAATATTTTGGTAACTATTTCACATGGTAATTATATTAGAAAATGACAAATGACTTAGAATCAAGCTTCATTT
This sequence comes from Polioptila caerulea, assembly GCA_013397295.1. Lineage (NCBI taxonomy): Eukaryota > Metazoa > Chordata > Aves > Passeriformes > Certhiidae > Polioptila > Polioptila caerulea. The sequence goes on from VYXF01009407.1 coordinate 30,545, forward strand.
AATAATCCAGAGCTCAGGTTTACTGGAAGAGACACTAAAGTATCATTTAAAGAGTGGGTTTTAACTTTTATTTAGATGAAACTACTGCAAGACAGTCTGAAAACACAAATATTTTTCTTCATCAAAGCACACTTCCCACCCAAAGGCAACAGATTTATTAAACAGGAAAATATTGTTTATAGATCTATAAAGAGAACCCACCACAGATATAAAAACAATGCTGGTGATGTGGTGGACACAAGATGAGTAAGAAAAGGCATACCAACAATCTTGGCTCTGACTTTACCTAAACAGGTACTACATGGCTCTCCTGCAAGCATGACAGGAAGCAGATTACCAGAGAAATTCATCTGCCATGACATTTGTCTCCCTTTCATCGGAGGGACCAAGCTTCTAGTTGGTTGTCCTCCGTTCTGCTCTCCCCACCAAGTAAGCTTTACACGTGAAAAGCCCTTCTGATTTGCAATAGAAATTTGTGGACTTGTAATGGATGATCTGTCATCTGCAGCAGTCTGGGGCCAGATTAAATAAGGCTTAATTTTAAGCTATCACACCTTAGCTGCCAGCAGAAGGCAAAAAGACATACGAATGGGCTCTTCACCAAAATAAATTCAATTAACTTTCAGACATTTTGTCAACACAGCTGCATTTCATATTATCTGAGAAAGGCAAGTGTGCCATGAATTAAACTTTAAGCACTACTACAGATCCCAAGTTTAGCTGATACGGGAAAAAACACTGGCACTTACTCTTTTCTTTACTAGCAAATCATTACATGATTATTTTAATTCTTAATAGACATATGCAGGATGCCAGAACACCTCGGAAAGTTTTTCCACCAGGCAGTGGACTCCCTGCTTATGAAAGCTGCAGTGTTACAGAATCACAAAGAATCACAGAATATCCTGAGCTGGAAGGGACCCTCAAAGATCATAGAAGTCCAGCTCCTGGCCCTGCACAGGACACCCCAAGAGTCACACCATGTACCTGAGAGCACTGTCGAAGAGCTTCTTGAGCTCTGTCAGGCTGGTGCTGTGACCACTGCCCTGGGGAGCCTGTTCACTGCCCAACCACCCTCTGGGGGAAGAACCTTTTCCTGATATCCAACTTAATTCTCCCCCTGACACAGCTTCAGTCCATTCCCTCAGGTCCTGTCACTGGGTACCACAGAGCAGAGATCAGTGCCTGCCGCTCCTCTTGCCCTCATGAGGAAGGTGTAACTGAGGTCTGCCCTCAGTCTCCTCTGGGCTGAACAGACCCATTGACCTCAGCTGCTCCTTCCATGGCTTCCCCTCCAGGCCCTTCCCATCTCTGTAGCCCTCCTTGTCGCCTTTGCACCCGCTGCTTTCCCGCACTGTTGGCACAGTGTCCATCGCCCAGGCACACCGTGCCACACCTCCCTGTTTACAAAGGATGCCGTGCATGGCAGCTGGGCATTCTGTGCCACAGGGGCCCCAGGCTCCAACTCAGCACGGGTTGCACCTTGGCATTAAGGCATCCCTAGATCCTTCTCTTCTGCCGAGAGCTCGGGGCTGGGCAGGGCGGCTGCCCCACGCCTCAGCCCCCGAGGGGCCACAAGAGCTCCGGAGGCCGGCACTGTCTGCTCCAACAAGTGACAGCACCTGTTATCGATACCGATGGCGCTTTCGCGGTGCTCAGCATGAAAAGGGAACATTTCGCCGCCCGGGCGAACACGCACACGCGGCGGTCGTTCCCGAAAGAACGGGTTTTCATCTTTGCGAAGCGAGCCGCAGAGTGACAGCCGCACACCGGGCAGCAAGTGCACTATAACCTGTTTGTCCTGCGGCGAGTCCCAGCTCCCTGACCGACGTGCCGCTCAAGGAGAACTCCGAGGCTCAGACCGCCGCTCGAGCGGCAGCTCCGGCACAGGAGCCCCCCACGGCCCCCGGGGCTCGAGAGCGGGCGGAGAGCCCCGAGGAGGAAGCCCCGCACGGGCAGCGACGCCCCGCGCTGCTCGGGGCCCGTTATGGGCCGGGCCGCGCCGGCCCGGACGCCCCGCGGCGCCGCCGCCCCGCNCCGCCCTGGGACATAAAGGCCTTGTCTGCCGCCTCCCCGCACCTGTGCCGTGTGCCTGCCCCTGCCTGCGAGAGTCCAAGGAAGGGGTCATGTGTGATGGGGGTCACCATCACAGACTCAGAGTCCAGCCTATGACCAAGCACCACCATGTCACTACACCACAGCACTGAGTGCCACGTCCAGGCTTTGCTTTAAACACCTCCAGGGATGGGGACTCCACCACTTCCCGGGAATCCCAGAAAACTGATTGGGGTTTGTTAAGGAACTGCAGGATCACATGACATTNGGGGCTCGAGAGCGGGCGGAGAGCCCCGAGGAGGAAGCCCCGCACGGGCAGCGACGCCCCGCGCTGCTCGGGGCCCGTTATGGGCCGGGCCGCGCCGGCCCGGACGCCCCGCGGCGCCGCCGCCCCGCCGAGGGAGCGGGCACTCCCAGCGGCCTCCTCAGCCCGTGTTCCACGCACGACTTTCCTTCCCGCTTCCCTCCTTGCCCCCAGCAGGGGCCACTCACCATATTACTCCCCGCAGCGGAAGAGACGGCGCCATGCGAGGCCGGAAGGGGCGGGAGAGGTTCCCGTCGCCGCGGCAACGAGCCGGCCCNGGGCAGCCTATTCCAATATCTAACCACCCTTTCTGTGAAGAAATGCTTCCTAGTATTTAACCTAAACCTCCCATGGCACAGCTTACGACTGTCGTAGTCCTAGGCCTGTCATAGTCTGTCGCGATACTCCACTACAGCAATTCCACAAGGATGGGTTTGCCCCCCAGTAGGAGCATTCCTCCATCCCCACCGCCAGCCCGGGCTCTGCGCAGTGCCCGGCCTTAAAGGCTCTCGGGATACAGCCTGCAAAAGGCCCAAAGGACCGCAGCTCTCCGAACTACAGGAATTATGTTGAAAATTTTGTCACTTTGTTGCATGCTGAGATTCTTAGAAGTGCTGCTGTTGCTCTGAATATGATGAGCATTAGAGGCATGAGGAGACGTGCAGGCAGCCTAACCCCATCCCAGTCTGCGGCTATCCAAGGCAGGCTTTGAGAGAGGATGCTGCCACCCACTACTGCTGCCGAGGCTCTGGAACTCCGGGACACGAGGGCTGCGAGGTGACAGCAATGCCCCGGCTGTGCGGCCAACAGATCCCTTCACCGTGCCCCCAAGTTCCTGTCAGAAGGAATGTGTACGGCAGGACCGCTTGGCATGGAAAGTACAACGAAATGCAGAACAGAAGTCATCTTGCAAGTTCGGATGGCTCTTTGGAAAAATTGTGTTGTAAAGCACCTGCATGGGATTGAATATACTGATTTATTCACAAAACAGCTTATTTATTATTATTTGCAAAGTAAGTGGAAAAGGGAGGAATAAAAATTGAATGAAATACTTTATTAAGATTATTGTGCCTTGGAAAAAACTTGAAACAACCTTCTGCAACACTGCCTTAATCTTTGTTCTTTTAAAGAGTCTATTCAGTCCTCTAATACCCATAGTTAAACTGGTTAAAAATGTTATTTGCCTCTTACCTGTTCTGTAAAACATACCAAAATACTTACATGACTCTGGGTGAGATGGGCCTGCACATCAAACTAAACCAGGAACAAGCCCGTCTTTAATCTGCTTCACAGTTAAGTGTGCTTCACAATTAAATTGTATTGTCTCCTGTTCCTGTGCATTTGCAGAGCATGTGATTTTATTATTGATTAAAAAAAAAAAAAAATCCAGATTTTGAGTGTATTTGGTCTTAGAGGACACATTATCATTAATTAAGAACAACTATCAGACTGATCAGGTAATTGTATTCCATAAGATATATTTAATGTCTCAGACCTCATTCTAAGCTCTTGGCTGTAATCAGTAAGCTTTTTTTCCAGTCCATGGAAGAAGTTTTATAAACTATTTGCAGAAAATAGATTTGCGCTTTACAGAATCTGGATGACAGGCAAGAAATTCAAACTGCAGCTGTTGCCTCCGTTCAGTTTTAATGTGGAAATCAGAACTCAGGTGAACCACTGTTTTATTTGCTCCACTAAGTTGTTTGGTTACTTCATTATTGACATAGTATTGGGCTTTTTGATTTATTTGATGTCACAGGGTACTTCTTTCCAGAAGAGGCCAACAGTTATTAGAAACTTCAGAACTGTCAGAACTGTCTTCACAGAAAAATTGTACAATAGCACAGCTGATACTAGCATTCTGCATATAACAAAACCAACAATCTTCAAGGATGTCTTACAACTGAGGCAAGTTTGAGGCCTTTTACAAATTGCTAAAATGAGATCTGAAAACAACAGAAGTTACAGACTTAGAAAGAACATATTGTTGTACAGTACACACTTGCCAAAAAAAGTCGAATTTTCAAAACTATCTGGTAAAAACATCACACTGCTCAATAGATTGTTTGTAGGCTGATATTCTGAAAAACGTGGGGGTTTTTTAATATAGCTACAACACAGCATCTGGAATAATCCCACAAGTGTTGAGAGATGGATTTTAGTTAAATTATATTTTACTGCCCTCACCACTACATGTATTTTCTGTTTTATCATGATACACAGAATAAAAAATAACTTAGAAAAGATGCATAACTGTCTTCTCCAGAGCCATATGAACCCTTGTAGGAAACAGGCTGGATTTCACAAGTTCACAACATATTTGGAAATTTACAGAAACATGGCATGATTGGGAAAAAAACCCTAACAAAAAACCACCCAAACAAATGGAAAAAAAAACCAAAACCAAAAAAACCCCAAAACAAACCAACAAGTTTTAACTTACTTTTTCTCACTTTTCTCTGGTAAACTTAGAGCACTAAAATACAGAAATAAAGCTCTCCATCTGAGATACAGCAGCATCTAACACTAGGCATGCAGCCCTGTCTCCCCGCCTTGGCTGGAATGGGAACAATTTAATGAGTCCAAGATAAACTTCAGTGCTGCCAAAACCAAAATTTCTGTAGATTTCAAAATAGCAAACGGTGAGATAACATATTTTTTCATGCTCTTCTTTCTTCTCTAATTTATCTGATTATCTCCTCTACAAGAATAAAATATTTGAATGTCTGCAACCTACTCACAAAATTACCAACAGAAATCATTTTACTGGTTCAAAATCTACCTCCGAGCAGCAGTATTTCAGCCAAAGAGAGATACCCTGGATAGACACCAGTGATGTCTTTCTGTCCTAAGGAATTACTCCTTGACAGAAGCAGGAATAGCTCACATTCTTCACTCCAAAACACTGGGGTTTTTTTTTCCTCCTTGCTGTATTGATTTTTATTTTGTTTGTTTGTTTTAGCAGTGATTGACATGATGATGTGTGGGAGGCAGTGGTCATGGCTGTGTTTTGGGAGACCCCTAATGCTGCCAGATATGTAATATTAAAATGAGTCTTAAAAAAATAAAGTTTGATTCATTTTATCTTCAGGATGTAACTGTAATAAAAGAACAGCATCCCTGTAGCTGTAAGCAGTCCAGATGAAGCCTCAAGTCAAAGAATATGGTTAGGCAATGGGGATAAGTAAAGAAATTATAATTGTTAACTCAGAATTTAACAGCAGCACTCACCCCTAAGCCAAAGAAAAGTCTTTTTGAAGCCAAGCAAATTTGCTCCAAATTTTTCAAGACTTCACTATGACCACCAAATCAGTTATGTGAAACCTCCTGACTTTCACCATGATCTAGCAAGACTAGGATAAGCACACAATTTCAGTTTAAGCACATTTATTTAGGAAGTAGCACTTCTGTTTACATTAGTTTTAAGAACATGAGTTATGTTTTTTAGAAACTGATTTATTTACATATTTATTGTTCCATCATCTGGTATACAATACCTGATGTTTTAGATTTTTTTTTAAACCAGCAGCAATTTAATAGGCTTCAAGTTTAATGAGAAGGCTCTTAGTTTTGGACATTTTATCTGATAAACAGACAAGAAAACAGTAATAACAGGACAAACAAAACATTTTATTGTGAGCTAAAGCTATGTGACTGCTCATCATGCTTTTTTACATTACTTATTAGTAAAATGGTGTTTAACATTTCAGAAAACATTCTTAAAAGAACAATGAAACAAAAGTGCTTCTAGACAACAAAATACAAAAACTAATCCCATCCCAGACTGGAGTTGTCCAATATATTTTATGGGGGTGGGGTATGGTCTTTTGTCTCCACCTTTGGTTTTCATCACTTTAATACAGATTTCTGAAAAATACTGACTAGCCCTTCACCTGACTAAAAATTGGAATCATGAGGCAAAAACAGTTTCTGTATTTCCAGTCCCTTTGACAGGTGTGTGACTATTACACAAAGTACTTTCTTCCCCACTTCTAATGGCAGAGAACCTTGCATGACTGAGAGGCCACACCCCGGCACCTTTGAAGACTACACCTATATTAACCAACTACAAAGAACGCTGACCTTTTATCCTCAAAGCCACTTCTCTGAAGAATGGATTTTTTAAGAAGTGTATCTTATGAAGGCAAGGAAAGTCTTACAGCAGAACAAGGGTCATCACCATAGTTTCCAGAAGTAATGTCAAGCATTTTCAAATTGGAACATCAGACTCTGAAGAATCTGCAGTGTTGAGCCAGTGTGTTGAATCCACCGGAGGAGTGTACACCTTGCCAATTATTGCTGAACTCAGGAGGTAGTTATTGACAAGGTAAAAAGTTTCCACTCTAAGACAGTTAATGATTTACACAAGAAGCAGGAAAAACAGAACACACATTTCCACATATTTTACAAGTTGATTTTGTATTTGCAGGAAGTGACAGCTTAACTTCCTCATCTTCTGGAATTATAACTACCAGAATTAAAAGAAAAGATATTGAAAATTATAATTAAATGGGAAATTCTAAAAGAAAATAGTTGATCAATTGGTCATCTCTTAGGATGTCTGCAGATCATCCTAAGCATGAAAATTCACATAGGTCAGTAAAACAAGTATCTTCAACACTATATAGCAGCTGAAGAGAAACTAATAATAAAACTGCCTCTAAGCACAATGACGGAGATAACTATAGTTGCATTCACTACCTGCTTGCTACTCTTCATTCCATTTTTGATATCTGGTGGAAACCCCAACACCTTAAAGCATCACAAAAGCTTGAGGCCACCCCAGGAAATGAACGAAAATCTGCTCAGGTACAGTAGTGCTTGCCACCTCCCAAAGCTGCCACATGCAGAAGCATCTCTAAAGCGCTGGAGAAGCTAGAGAAGCACATCCTAGGCACAACTATGCATCATCCACATCTTGGGTAGGAAAGCACTGTGAAAATCTAGGGCACAAAGTCTCACCATAGGTGATTTAGGAAACCCTAAGGAGAGTGCTGCTTTCCAGTTGCAGAGCAGATGTCTCAGTTCTATTTGCCAGCATATCTGACTTCGGTATTCCCAGTACAAAGTACTTAAATTTCACAAGAGGGGCCTGACAGCAGTGCTAAACCCCTCTTGTTTAGAATAGAAAAAATACTATTTATTCTACACCAGAAGGTAAGGTTAATTGAGTTACATGTATAAAAACTGTCATTTTAAAAACATTTGAGAAAATGGAACAGTAAAACCAGCAATAGCCTCTAATTAGTGCAGTAACAACACAACTTCTCAGTTTAGAGATCCCATTCTTACTCATTTTAAAGTGTTTTATCACATTTGTTATCTACATAAAACTGCAGGACCATATTCAACAGAACTGTATTAGCAACTGGCTTTGAGTCAGTAAGACATCTCAGGGGCATAATGCCTATTTCTGATACACTAAACGCTGTCAAGTCTAAGAAATTAACAGGACAGAGAAACTTATTTGTGCATAAATATCCTAGGTTAAGGCTTATCTTTAATATTCTGTGTTAGTTTTGTCTTCACATATGCAGAGAACCTTTATGGGTTTGCTGTAGTCCACAGAAAAGTCAGCATTAGTAAAGGGAGCATCATAACACACAACAAATTCTCCTTGTAAGGAGAAGGAGCAATCTAAATACTCTTCTTCCAGTATGTTGAAAGATAAAAAGTGTGGCTCCTGCTTAATAAAAGCAGAAAGATGTATGAAGAAGATTGTTGGAAAAACACAAGGGGTTTGGGTTGGTTTTATTTTCTCCCTCCAGTAACTGCTACACTTGAAAGTCAGTAAAAACACACTTGCAGAGAGCCAGACAAGCTGCTTAATAATCATGTCCAGAAGTGGGTCAAGTCGTTCATTCACTAGCAGGGGGCAGATTCATATTTAAAAAGGGGGAAAAAACAAAAAAAGGAAAAAAAAAAAAAAAAAAGGGAAAAAACGGATCAGAGAGCTAACAGAATGGTAGTCTTCACAAAGGTTAAAAGCACCCAAGCTGCTGTCCTGTTTATCCTGATTCGAGACATTGCATTAGAACATAACCTGATTTTATGGAAAATATAGTTGTAAAGTTCTATGTAAGTACTATTGGCTTGGGAAATATGGGTAATTTGAAGTTGTTTAGGGGTTTCTTTGGCGGGGAGGGGAAGGAAGGTTTGGTGAGTTTTTTCCATTGTTATGGTTGTTTTTCCCCCAGATCTGCTCTTATTCAGATATAGTTAATCCAATGTATAGATGGAATCACTGAGCTGGGACTCAGCACATGTAAAAAGCTGAGTAAGATGCAAGATAATGCCTTAAGTGGAACAGAATTATTCTTAGAAGACACTATTCAGAAAATAGTGTAAGACAAGACATTTGAAGGAGATTTATGAACCAAACAGCTCCTGGCCATGGGCGAAGAGTCCAGCAGCTGTGGAGCAAACTGATGTTGCAGAACAGAATTTTCTTCTTTTTACTGAGTTCCAGCACTAATTTATAGGGCTGTAGTTCATCCACTAAGCAGAAAACAATCAAGCATAAGAGAAGACCAAAAAGCAGCTGTACCAGTCACACAGATTCTCTTGACCTGAACTGGCTGTACAAACTAGTGAAAGGGCTGGTCCCTTTTCTTTTTATGTAGCAGCTGGTGATTATGACTCTTGGTGCTGCATGCTGGTGCTACTTTAGGAGACGGGGACTTCTATCTCAACATTTCAGGTACCTGTCCCATGCCAATGAGTATGCATTTGAAATAAATAACCAATATATTCCTCAAAATTAAGTGGACAAAACCAAGAGTTTTGTAACAATCATTTAGGAACACTCAAAACCAGAAGCATTATCTTCAAAGTTCTCATTTGAAAAGGGTCTCAAGGAATGTTTACCAAAGCTTTATGAATATGTCCCTTTCTTAGCTGTAGCTATTTGGCAGATGCTAATACAGCAGTAATATTCATGCTTAGCACTATGAAGAATATTACAAATATGGATCAAGTCAGCCAGGAATCTCCAACAAGAGAAATGGTCTACTGAAGGCAGAACTAAGGCAAAGCAAGACATGAGATTTAAGAATCTGAAATCTTTTAGCATTTCTCCAGAAAAGTGAATCAGGGGAACCACAGTCACATTTCATTTACATAAGACGTACATTTCAGAAAGTCCTATCCTTAGAAGGCTAGAAGTGGTTTGGTTAGACTATTCAAAAGGCATAGTAGTAGAACACAATCTTCTCTTATTTGATTGCTTTTAATCTTAAGATCAGTTAAAAGCATCTCTGGTTGAAAAGAAAAAAAATCCCAAACATATTGCATATGTGCATCTCAAAGGTTTGACAGAGTTTCTGCTATTTAGTACTCCATACCAAACAGTGAGCACAGTCCTCTCAGAGCTTTACTATACCTACAACTGCATCTATCAGCTAGGGTTCAGGTATTTTTCATATATACATATAATATATTATTTATAGTCAACTTTCAGGTAAGTAGTTCCAAAAAATAAGTTAAATGAAACATTAAAAACGAATTTTCTGATAAGACCAAAGGCAAACAACACTTACAGCTCATTTTCATTAAAACAACAGTAAACAATATGCATTTTTGCAGTATCTCTAAGGTGGGAGAGGCGTAAAAAAAAACAACCCAAACCAACAAAAAAAAAAACAAACCCCAAGAACCAACAAGACACAAACCTGCTTTAACAACTAACTAGTGTTCTGCCTTGCAAACATCTGTGTTTAATCCATGTAGAATTTGTAAACAAGATGTTGGGCCTTTAGAAGTAAAGGCAAAAATGCTTTCCTTTATAATGGTATTTAAAGGCTATCATTTAAGAGTTTGGTTTTTTTAATAGCTTGTCATTTACATAATAAAAACAAGTATTTGTACAAAGATGCAGTTTCTTTTTAAAAAAGCAGATCAGTTGAGTGTTTCATACTTTAATATATAAACCAAAACATATGAAAGCTATAAAAACATTAATGTGTGCCATGTATTAAACATGTAGCCTCGTATTTTAATGCTTACATGTGGAGATTAAAAAAAATTATCACAATGGAAATTTTACTTTCTATTATCATAAACAGACCAAAGTACAGAGTAGAAACACGTCATATCTGAAACTCAACAATTAGCATCACTTACTCTCTCAAACATCAGCTGGGCTCAAGTTGTACACTGTAAGCATAAGCTAACCTTCTACCAATGAAAGCGTTACAAAATGCATTAAGAGAAAATACTGCCAGTAAATGAATAACTCAGTCTATTCTTTTATTAAGTAATTTTTCTTTTAAAAGGCAGTTTGAATTGGTTTTATAAGGTTGGGGTTTTTTGCTGTTCTGCTATCAAAGGTCTTCTTTAAACCTGTCCTGTGAACAATTCAGTCAAATTAGAAGAAAACAAAATGACAAATAATAACAGACCAGCTACTTTTAACAATTTAATAATTGTAATTCCCCAGTGCTGTTCATCCACTCTGCACAAGGAAATTGTTTTATTTGGCACATTAAGGATAAAAAAGTCAAAAAAATGAAAAACTGAAGTTTAGAAACCTCCAATTGAACATCTTTGTTCCAAGTTCATTGTTGATCAATGTCATGGCAAAATTAAAAACAAAAAAACCACACACACAACATAGGGAAAGGTCTTCCAATGATCAATATCATCAGAGCCTTGTAGCAGAAACAATATACATATATCATTGCTCAAACCAGAATCGGATTGCTAGGAATCTTATCTCAAGTCCTGTTGTGCTCTTACTTACAGTGTGTAAATCCTCACTAAATGGCAAGGAGGCTTTGATGAACACATTTCACATTGTATAATTTTCTCTTAATCTCAAGTTTTAATGCAGATACTTAAATATCTGTAAAGTCCTGTAAACTCTGGCTGCTTCCCAGTCTGCACCAACTGCTCCCCAGGCAGCACTGTTCCATTTCAAGTAGTGTCTCACACTGTGGTATCTCCAAAGTCCTTGTTCCAGCGAATGTACGCTTCCAGGGTCTGAGGGCTCAAACTGCGCTTTATCTTCTTCAAAGATTCTGTGAAATCTGACAGTTTGATATTTCTCATCTAAACAGAAAATTAAAGACATCAGGGTCACAAGTGGTTTAGACACTTTATTCAAGAAGTACTTGAGTATTCACTTTTAACAAAACACATTTTCTGAGTGCTGCATCTTGATGTAAAAACAAGGTTTTTTTTACAGCGAGAGCACTCATTCACTGCAACAACCCCCCCCAAGAATGTGGCAGGGTCTCCATTGCTGGAGGTTTTGAAGGTATGACTGGGCAGGGTGACGAATATTTTCATCTAAGCTCCCTTTCCCACAAAAGGATGGACCAGGTGATCTTTCAAGGTCCTTTCCAAACCAGGGCGTTCTATTATTCTATGACCTGATGCAAGAGCCTTGTTATTTTAGACTAGCAGTGTGTACCATTTTTAATAAACTAACACTTGCTAATAGTAAGATCTGCCTTGATAGCTCATGAGACTGTCATTACTTCCTGTTTCAGTAGGTGGTGTGAGCTGGTGCACATGAGGACATCAAATTATCACAGATGCTGTTATCCTCCTACAAACAAATCCTTCCATCTTACAGTTTTAGCCACAACCTCAGGCTAAACACAAAAAGCAACTGAGAAATTATGTTTTGCTTCATTTTTCCCTGCACACACACCTGAACAGAAACTTTTGTACACAGGACCAATTGCTTTCTTTTTTTCTTTTTTTTTTTTTATGTTTACAGCTACAGTTTGTGGTCAGGAGCTTACTTAATCTTTTTATTTATGATGGTCCATGTGAATGAATGCAAGTATTATACATATACATGCACAAATCTATTTTAGGTTCTCCCTAAGTCAATCTGCTTCATGTAAAGATGGGGTGGAGGGATAACAGTAATTTCACATAATACTTCTGGGAGTGTTCTTGGGAAGTAACACTGAGAAAATAAAATCCAGGCCTCTGACATCATCAGCTAGGTAACAAATACTTAAGTTCAGTGTGAAGGAAAAGAGAGACAGGACAGTCAGCTGAAACCAAGAACAACAGACTTACTAACAGAAAGAAGTGCTCTGAAGCCTGAAAGCCAACAAACTACCCATGAACCTCAGACACCTGAGGACAGATCTTCCCAATCTCTATCTCTAAAGGATTTTCTTTAATGAAGAAGTAATTAAAAAGGATAATACCCTCAAAAATTATCCTCATTTGTATGATAAACATTTTAAGTTTTCTCACTTAAAAGCTTCTAGTGAGAAAACATATTCAAAGGGGAAAATACAGCTGCTGGAACAGCTTACCTCACTGGCAGACATGTTCTTCACCTGTTCTGGTTTTAACTCTGTAAAAATAAAGACAGATGTGTGAGTTTTCTAAGAAAACTTTCATCACTTCTGACAACTGAAACATGTTAAAAGAACTTCTATTCTGGAAAAAAAAAAAACCCTGCAGCTAAAACTTAGACCTTTCTGCCTCAACACAGCCTCCTGTACAGAAAGGTACATGGTGTTTTTGCCTTCTCTTTCCTCATTTATCAGCTCCTAACCAGGCTCCTAGCTCAGTTACTGCAGATGCAGCACAAATTATTCCTTCTTCCTGAAGTATGGAAAACAGCACACAAGCCAGCAGAGCTACCTTCCCCCATATTATTCGTGGTATCCACAACTTCCCTACTGAACTTCAGTGAACAGAAAGTACAGTCAGCCAAGAACACTGAAATAAAATCAGGCAGGGCACATCAGAGTGCTTCTTGCCCATTGCTGCACTCATGAGATCTAAACATTCTTGTATCATTCACCAATTTCTGATTTATTTTTTTAAACTTGCAATGCTCTCATAATATCAACATGTAACAGGAAACATTTTGCTATGAGGGTACAAGAAAAAGAATCTAGGCAGGATTGGCAAGGATGATATCACAAAACACTATCCAAAATATATTGTTTTATATGGAATACAGGAGCAACTGGAAGAAATGTGTTGCACAGTGTTACACAGTCTCTTCTTGAAATGGACTTGTGTGTTAAGTGAGTTGTCAGCAAAGTAAAGCCTGCATACCTAAATGCATACATTATTAATTCCACCACTCTAAATAAATATATTCAAATTCTTAGGAGACATGATGTCTCTTATAAGAGCCATTTAATGCAGCTCTGTGTTTCCCAGTTATTATGCAGGATTGTGAAAGACGTGCTTTACAAACTCAGCAGCTGAAAGGAAGTGGGTAAAAAACATTACATTCCAACAGCTGCTTTCAAAAGAGATTGTGCACTGGCAAAAATGCATGCTACAGGATTTAAAAAAATAACACAAACACACTCACAAAACATGAACAGACCTCTCCTCCCCATAAATAATTTAAGAGAGTTGCAGCAATTTTTCTTTACACATAATAGGCTGATATTATAGAACACTTCTGCTCTGCCTGCCTTTAGCACCTTTCTGTCAAGTAGGACAACACGTCTACAAAACACAAAAAGAAACAATCAAATCTTCACAATCTTTTCTACACAAAAATCCTGCTACTGATCTCCACTAAACAAGGTCAGTTCCCTCAGATGTGACTACTGGACACATAACCAGCTAGTTAAACAGAACAAAGAGAGGAGGTGCTGGAAAAAAGTATTCACATTAAAACTGAGGGGTTTTCCTAGCTGGACATGTCCAAGAAAGAACAAATATAAGTAAAACTCTAGTTCATTCACAGTTGTCATCTGGATCATAATTCAACATTAAGAGTTAAAAACACAAAAAGCTGTGCCATTCAAATTGCATCTAAAAAAAACCCAGAAAACTGCTTGTTTCAGTTTTCCTTCCCTTAGACTTGAAAGAGATTTGACCCATTTATAAAGACAAGTAATGCAATCAGCAATTGCTATTTAAGTAATAATTTAGCTACAACAGAACTGACACCAGCCTCAGAAAGATACTAGTTAAAAACCCTACAAATCAGTGAGAAACACTTCAAACTGCTCTTCCCCTATGACACAAAAATTTTCTGTTTCACATGGTGAGATGCTGAAGGGTTTTGTGTAAGTAAGTCTTATAAAGATGCTATTATGAGGAACAGACTAAAATACAATGTAAAAAGTTAAATTTCGGAGGTTTGAGAATTATAAAGATGTAAGAAAATATATCTCTAATGTCAAAACCTCAATAAAAAACTCTGCAGCTTACCTCGAATGGGGCCTAGTGCTGCATCCTTTGCTAATGCAGTTAGGTCACTTCCAGAGTATCCATCTGTCATTCTTTGTCAAAGGAAAAAGTGGGGTCAAGGAGGAAGGAAAAAAACAAAAAAACCTGCTTCAAACCACATCAATTTAATTGCAGATCATCAAAATGTTACTTAATCAGAAGTATTACTTTGATGTTATTTTGCAAGTTTAATAAATCAGAAGTGCATTCACTATAAGTGATCTATATTTCACTGTAAGTGATCTTTCACAGATTAAAGTACAGATATTCAAGTCCCAAATAACATTCTAGAAAAAAAAAAAAAAAAAAGTAGCAACTAGGATTTGTAGATGAAACAAGCACACTTACTATCTCTTAGGAGAATTCTGTGCCAGTAGTTTATCAACATTTGTCAATTACCGTAAACCAACACCTGAACTGTCCTGTACTCTTTCAATCCAATCAGTAAAATGAGAGAAACCAATACCATGAGTTTAATAAGAAACAAAGAAAACTGAAAGGTACATTCTGCTACCCACTAGGGTTGGTTAGTTTGTTTGTATTATAAACCTGGCAGATCATCCAAACCCTCAGAACTACATGGTAGGCAAGAAAAAAAAGAAAAAGAAGGAAAAAAAAATATCAAACCAAGGAGCCAAACTCTGTGGGAGCTGTTCCAGAATCAGACTTAATATTCCAGTTAACCTGTGAAACACTTTGGAGAATAAAGGCCTCTACTGAATCAGGAAGCCACCAATACAAAATGCCAATATAAGTGAAAATGAGTAGTACAGGTTACCTAAAGGAAAGCTGAAAAACAAAAACACCACTCTTGTAGAGCAGTGGCTAGCTGCAGCAACAAGAGCTCAGTCTTCTGGAGATGATGAAGTATGTTACAGTTTATAGAAAAAGTTGAAGAGGAGCAAAAGAACACAAAATCATAACAGAGCTTAAGTACTTCTCTCTTTCAAAACAAACAAAGATGGAAAAAGAAGGAGGCAGGATGCTGAACTTTTACATTTTCTCTAAATCCTTTTAAAAAGGTGTACTCAAGCTGCATTTTTAATTTGGTTCTTCTATTTGCAGTTAAAATACAGGACACTGAATGTGTCCTCCAGTTAGCTATTGTTGCAGCCTAAATGTGGCCTGAGCTAACAACCTTCAAGCACAGAGGGAATCTATTCAGTTGGATTACACATCAAATTCTGCAACGTTACTAACAGGCTGACAAACACAGCATCCAAGACTGTACTAACCTCTGGTGTACTACCACAAAGAGAAACAGACTGAAGTACATCCACCTGCCTAACTTTGCTATCTCATGCTCTGTTTTCACTCCTTCCTGCCCTACCTGCTTCTTAGTCTAATCTCCTTCACATCCATTATTAGATTTAGGTGACTAAATGATTAGATTTAGGTACTGTATCAATCTCAATGATGAAAAACATATTAACCCACATTTTCCCAATCAATTTTGAAAGTGAAGACAACCTAAAATTATCCATTGCTTGCTCTGCTATGTTGGTAATACATTCAACAAGCCTAGTGAGGCACCAGCAAAGAGAACTTGCCTTTTATTTGAACTGACTGCAAAGTGTAAAACTGGTGCTATCTTTTTGCATCAGGGAGGAGAGCTGGACTCCTTGAGGGATGGGTGGAAAGAAGCATCCTCCTCCCTCCTTTGAGCTTTCTCAAAGGAAAGAGCTGATGAGCATGTTTCAACAACAGAAACCTGACTGGGTGTATCCTGTATATGTATATAAAAAAAAAAACTTTCATGCAGCCTGACAGGGAACCATCCTCCCTAAATGCATGCAATTCCTGCTGTCACTGTTGGATGATTTACATTAGTTGCATTTTGAATGAATTAAACAGTCTGAATGAATGCAGTAGAGGAATATGTTTATTTAGTATGATTACAAAATACTTACCTAGCTAGTTGAGCCAACTCTTTTTGGGTTAATGGACTTCCTTGCTTGCTTAGAAGATTTTTTAGCAAAATCAATCTTGTCTTAAAAGAAGATAAAATTACCAGATGTAAAACTTGTTTTCATGGAACACTTAAAATTGTGTTGCAAGAACAGAAGTACGCTTTTGTCAGTTTTGCTTTCGTGCTTCACCAGTTTAAACTTGCCTATAGTGCTTGTGCAATTAGATTGTACAGTATCATCTCTTCAGGAGCAGAGATTAAGGACTGGGTAAAAACAAGATCAAGAGCCTAACTACCAGTATCAAGGATAAGTTATTAGAATTTTCATCAAAAGTCCTGATCTCCTGTTGAACTGAAAAGCATTAGGAAAATTATTTTGTATCTTTTGCAATAAAACACTCTCCTTCAGCCAAACAAACATGCTCTTGTAAGTCCTAGTTCAGACTTGCCCAAATCTGCCAGTCTGTAAGCACCACCTCACTAGTCAAAAAATACTGAGTAGCTACCATCAGACTTGCTACTCATATGAGTAAAAAAATAAAAGGCAAAAACTTAAAATAGTTCCCAGAATTAATGCACAGTGTATATGATCAAGGTAACCCAGAAGTTAGCCCATGGGATAGTAACCACCCACATGGGAAAATTAGGAATTGCCTATAAGTGTCTTAAAATTATGAGTGGAAAACAATACTTACTTCCTCGTTTGGTAAAGACACGTATACTCGTTTGGTGAATCGTCTGAAAAAAACCCAAACATGTATACATTGCTCACACTATTCTATAACAGTTTAGCACATACAAATCTAACATTTGGTTTGGTTATGTGACAAAATTTCACTTCCATCATTAAATTCTAGGAAGCAGAACTGGAGGTTTTGAAAAAAAACAACAACCAAACAGAAAGATATGTACAAGCCACTGGTGCCATCTTTCTCTTATCTGAAGTTATAAGACTCCTCCCAGAGGGGAAACACTCTAAAGGTAGAAATACCACTGACTACTAGCAATGAAATGAGGCATTTCTTAATTTTTACACAAGAAAGTCTTTGGAATCATTTCTTCAGGCAGTGCTGACATATCTATTTTCTTCAATCAAGAATGAAAAGAGAATAAAGTATGAGTACTTTAAACATAAAAGTCCTAAGGCAAATCTACAGCAAGATCTGTAATTGTATGGGATGTCAGAAGATAATGTTCACTGAGAAGAAATACTGGATTTTTGGTCAATCTGGAAAACTGAACAAATTTTCTCCTTTATTCTGCCATTAAGAACAAAAAAGTAAAATATTAAATTCAAGAAATTTAAAAAACACTGACTTGATCTCAACAGGTATTACTGTTTCAGACAACTCCAGGACCATGATTGTGCAGATGCATCTCAAAAGAAAAGAGTAAAGCCTCTCTCTGAGAGGTTACATAATATAGCTTTGCTGAACAGCTTTCACTGATTACAAAACTTCACCAAGATACTAGGCAAAACCTGTTCTTCATAATGACTATCCTCTTGCTGTGTATCCAGAAAAAGAGATGTTTTGATACCTGAGAACAGCATCATCAAGCTCCTGAGGCCTGTTTGTTGCTCCCATCACAAGTATTCTGTCCTCTCCAGAAGACTGCACCTATATCAATCATGTAGGAAGGCAAGACCTTTTTCAGTTTACCCAGTCTGCATTAAACAGAAATACAACAAAACCAGCTGGAGACTTGCCATGTATTCAGCAGACTGATAGGACCTTTACATATATGTTTTGGAGTTTTTTCCATTGAGGTAGGCTTAAAATATCCCTCAGATAAATGTAAAGTCAAACCAGTAAAAAGTAGGAAAAAAACCCCCCAAAAAAGTCTTCCTGGAAAGAACTGAGACTATACAACTATAAAAGGCACTCATAAGTTTAATCACCAAGAGATAATTATGTTGAAAAAGCCAGAGACTTTCTGCTATTCTGGGGTTTTAACACCAAACACTGTTTTGAAGCCTACAGGGTGAGAATCAAAACTTTAAACTAAAGTATTGCCAGAACCACAAAATCGGAACAGAGCTCCATCTAACACAGGCCTCGCACAAACCCAGTAACCAAAATAGGCTATACAATAATCATAATGGCAGAAAGACACAGCAACTTCCTTCCCAATTCACTCATTTTATACCCAAGAATATAGAGACTTAGAGCTTCCAAACTTCAGAGAAAACATTGGGCTATCAGAGACAACATTATTCACACAGTGCTCAATTCTTCACAGATTTAGGTTCACTGCTACCGTATCAAGTCCTAAAATATTGTGTGACATAGTTACACCTTAAATATTAAGTCAGCCAACTTTGCATTATGCTTACTTTCCCCCCTTTTCATTTTAAGGGAAAACTCTGCACATGTGTGTAATGATTTCTGCATATCACTGTCACATTGCATTATTTGTCCTGATTTACCCATTTTGAAGTTTTTCCCAACCTTGCTGTCTCTCCATGTCATTATCTGCTCCTCCTGTACCTCTTTACTATTGCTTCACCACTGTAGCAATATTCCATTGTGCTAATGGAAGAAAAACTAAAATTATTCAATAAAAGAACAGTGCTGTGACAGAAAAATATTCTGATACTCATTTGTGTGTGTGTCCCACTATGAAATCCAGTTCCTCTCCCTGGGTATTGCATTCATGCCTTAAATACTTCTTACTGAATTCTATCTTCTCTAGCTTATGATGCCAAGAAAAAAGTTACAGTTCAAAAAAAGGTGTGCTAACACAGAAATGAATTTTTCAGATGTGTCAGAGCTGTGTATACATGAGATACCTATATATAAAAATAAATATATATAAAATCTGAACTAGTCTGTTTGAAATCCTTGTCCTTCAAGTCTCACTCCTTGACAGTGCATGCTTGTGACACATATTCCTTTGAAACCAAAAACTATTTTAAAGCCATTTAATCTTGTTTTGCTTTGCCAGAAAAAAAGAGAAGTGATTCATCAAGCCATGCAATTGCACACATGGATTCAAGTCTCTGTGACCCTCAAACGTCCCTCTTGCCCTGTAAGAACAGTTGTCCTCACAGCTCCTTTACTACTGCCATCTGTTATCCTTTCTTCTCTGTCCACAATCTTCCAACATATTATTACAGCTCATCTCCAGATCACTACCTTTCAGTCTAGACTGCATCTTCCAGAACACCACAGTAAGCAGGTAGAAAATGAACACCAACCAAAAAGAGCTGTTTGTCAATCATGGTGAGGTGGGACGGGGGCTGAGCTAAGCCCCATCAGCCAAACCCTTTGTAATTCACTTATAGGTTGTACTGGCACCCACCACATGAGCCAATTTAGCTAAATCAAACCATACCAAGACTAAATACTTACACCATCAAATTCTATTAAAAATTCTGTTTTAAGACGCCTGCTAGCATCATGTTCACCTTCTCGTCTTTCACACAAAAGGCTATCAACTTCATCTAAAAAACAAAGAAATCCATCTTAATTAAGCATACAACATCAAAGTCTTTGTACTTGCCTAAATTCCTTTGCTAGTATAGGGCTTCATTAAGAAATATCAGATCTTCTTTAGGAGACAGGCAGATCTTAGGAAAGTTTAAAAACTTGCATGATGTGTTGGCCTTTGAATAGGTAATGCCAAGCACAGATGAGAGGGACAAAAAACCCCCAATCTTTCTGATGATAAACTGCTACTCAGGACAAGCAAAATGCATTTTCGTGTTTGAAGTTTAATGGACTTACTCTGTAAAGGCAGTACAGTATTTTTCTTTTTGAGAGCACCTCTTCCCAGTATTACCACCAACTAAATAAGGTAACAGTAATCTAACATAGTTTTATATGAACTACTGATTGGCCAGCAGGTTGTATCTGAGACAGCTGTCCTGAGCTGCAACATTACCCAAAAGAATTACCCAACTATTCCAACAGTTAATTACTTACTAATCCTTGGTAAGTGAGATTATTTAAGAAAGTAAATAAAAGTTAACATTTAAGGTCTTACCAATAAAAATTATAGAAGGTTGAAGTTCTCTGGCTACTGCAAATAGAGCACGCACCAGTTTCTCCCCTTCACCCACCTAAAATAACAATAAACTGGTTTTATAGGGGGTTAAAAATTTTTACTACAAGACAGTGAACAGAAGGACCTACAGAAAATCTTGCTGATAACCAACTACACTCAGTCCATTTATACATATTCAGGTTATCACCAGTTCCATACATACAACGGTATTGTTTACATCTTAAAAGAAATGCTACAACTGCTCTTATGATCACAACTGAGTTAACTGTCAACAGATTTTGGTGCCTAAATTACCAGAGTGTAAGAGAGCTGGGACCCAACTAATTCACTTTTTAAAACCCCACAACCACTCATCTGCATTACTGTCAGTGCTATTGCTGAGCTGAAAAAACCTTTGACATTGATTTATCACAAGCACAAAATAGAATTTTTTTTACTTCACAAGTCACTTTTAAAAAACTATGTTCATTATAGGCTAACAGTTCACCAAGAACTCATCAGAAGTCTCTGGCTTTCTTAAGCCCCAATTAAAGCATGGGTGTTTTCAAATCAATGTAATTTACAGCCACTACTTACATATTTTGAAGTCAGGCTCGCTGCACTGATGTTAAAGAAAGTAGCATTTGATTCTGCAGCAACTGCTTTGGCCTAGTAAAGGGGGGAAAAACAAAAGTACTTTTAAAAACTATCATATTGAAGAAACTTCTCTGCATCTTTAGTGACCACTCATGTCCTGATGGATGGTTTTGAAAACCCCTATTTCTTCAAAGGGAGCACCTTGTAAATAGTACTGAGACCTGTTGTCCAGGCCACTTACAAATGAGGACGGCTATGCAGTCAAACTAACAGAGAAATTTCCAGACTCCCATAGACTCCTCTAATCCCATTAGCTCCATAGCCAACTACAACTTGCTTTCAGAAGAATAAAAGCCCTAATTTCCTTTCAATTTATCCTGAATTGACATCTAAGCTAGTTTTAACTAATTTAGGGTGGCAATTTAAGGCATCAGTTGGATCAAATCATGTAAAAAATGATGGTGGTTTTTTTTGCCCTCCTTTATCTATGCAAAAGCTGTTTTTATAGGAAAGTTAGGGAAAATAATCAGTTGGAATGCTCATTCAGACTACTCTCTTCTTTAACAGTTTCACCATATTCAAGAAATTATGATTCCCTGGTTACAGAGTCTAATTTTAGTGATTAGCAATTATATTCCAGTATGTCAAACATAACAGATGAGCCTAGCTGAGCTGCTCTCCATTCACACTCCTCTCTCCAGAGCTGATCCAGCTCCAGTGTCAGCAGAGTGTGCAGCTGCAGGCACACCATGTGATGAGGACGATGTGCCTGGCTCAGCCGCGTCAGGACACTCAATGCTCCCCGGCTGATGCACAGCCACCACACTCCAGCTACCTGCATCTAGCACATCAGGCTGAGAAAAAAAGCTGGGGCTAGGCACTCCCACAGCCCTTACACTCTTAGCACAGCAGTGTGAAAGGAAACAATCCCTTTTTTTGCTACTGTGCTCCCTCCCCATTTCCAAAATGTACATCTAGTATGTTTCAGTGGAGAGCAGATAGCTTCTGATTAGTCACTGCTGTACTAAATAATAAACCCCCTTCCTTTTGCTCTCTCTGAAAATGAAATCTGGACTTGCTGCTTTAAAAATTAATTTAAAATATTACTTGTCATAATGAAAATAATTAAAGAGAGGACAGTTTAGAAATTTCCTCCATAAAATGCAGGGTTAAGAACAATTTTGCATTTTTATACATAAAATGACACGGTAATACATATTCTGTAAGAATGTACAGTTTATCAGTGCAAGCTCCAAAGTGACAGCCATCCCTTGTGGTCACATTTTAAGCCCACCAACTCATGCATAAAGTAATTTTCTCACCAACATTGTCTTCCCATTTCCTGGTGGGCCAAACAGCAACAAACCACGTGCAGGAGCTCTCAGACCTGTAAATAACTGAAAAGGACATCATCGTAAGTTATCATCAAAGACTTGAATAAAACATTGCTTTACCTTTGTAAGAGAATGGTTTAAGATTGAGGACACTGGCTAGCACTGATAGTAATAGCAGCACTGAGCACCACAACAGTACAGGCTTTGAGAGAACTACACTCTGTTACTAACTTGACCTAATGCACATCACTATTGTTTCCCACACAGCAGTTAAATTATGTTCTAATTGTTCTGTGCCTGGATGCCCTGTGAAAGCAGTTTAAAACACTTTCTACAAGACAGACTAGCCTATCAAGTTTAAAGCATCAATTCCAGTAAAAAAAAGGAGTAAAGCACGTGTACAGTAGGAGACCTCAAGTAGTATTCTTACTAACTCCATATGGAAGAAGTCCATCTTTCCTTAGTAAATGAAACTTGAGAAGACAAGCTTTCAATGAAATGACTTCAAATATTACATAACAACCACCTACTCTTCTCTCTGCTATTGATACTCATCTCCCCTCTCTCTCACTTTGCACTACTCATCTTTCCTACTCTATAAAATTGCCCTCACCATATGTAGCATCATAGCAAGCAAGTCTACAAATTCTCCCAGAATATATAACTTTTAGTCATTACTCTTGCCTATTTTCTCTAGCACTTTGTCTTTACCCCTTCCCTCAAAAGTTTCAGAGACTTTTGGTCTCACCCTCACCCTTTCCTTCTAGCTTCCAGTAATTCCAATAAACAAGCAAAAGCAATTGGAGGCCATCTCATATACATGCCATGTGTAAACAGCACTGTTGGCAGGCATTTCTTTCCACAACATCAATGACAACAGATAGCTCTATTACCAGTGTTGTAATTCTGTCATGACTGACCAACATGTGTTTTCTCTATTATTTCATCAACCACAGCATTTTGCTCGCGCTTGACTCTGATCCCTACAAGTAGTTACCCAGCTATTCACTGAGTGAACACTCCAGTGTTTCTGTTTCCATGCTGCATACCACCATGTACATTTTTTGTCTGACTTCTTCTGTTTGAAATAATTATTGGGGAGTTCCCTCATTTTCACATAGCCCAATCTATAACTCTTCCTCACCTTGATCATCACCTACAGTTCAGCTGCACTGACATTTAGTACTTGGATATAGGAAACTTTACAAGGTTTTGTTAACAGGCTTATTATACTGAACATGGTCTGAACTAACTGCTAGCACTTCATTAGCATCTTAGCACTGAAATGGTTGCAGCCCATGTTTCCTGTTTATGTACTTTAACTTTTGTTCCCCTACAAAAATACCATTGGCTTGTTAAATATGAATTTGAGTTCAAAACTGATTAAGATTAAAACTGAACTAGTGTGAATTTACTAAGTATCCCCCTGTATTTGCCACATCTACTGTGTTAATTTACAAGGAATAAAATCAACCCTTAAAAATTCATGGGATTCTCTTTCCTTATTACATCTCAACCTACACCAAGGTCAGGCCCATTGCTAGCTACAGTAACATGAGATTATTGATCTGGAAAAGCTACTCCAAGCCTCCCATCTCCAAGTCCTTCCCACCCAGCTCACAGTACTGGTGTCACTGAACAACACACTTGACATATTATTGCACCATAGGAACAGAGGTGCTACAATGACATCTTCCTTCTGCAGAACAGCATCTGAGCACACACACTTCTTGCCAAAGCTTTGCTCTCCTTACAGCTCATATTTCTGTGATGCTATGCCAAGTTTAGGGTTTCTCCCCTATGCTGCTTCAAAACGAGTAGCTGCATTAAGGGGAAAACCACAGAGCAACTCCAGTCACCTGTCCATGTAACAAATGAGACCCACAAGCAAACAAAAAGTACAAACAGCAATTTTTCTTCAATAATCATTGAGTCATAAAGTGGGGCTGGGTTGGGAGGGACTTTGAAGATCATCTGCTTCCAACTTCACTGTCACGGGGAGGGACATTTTCCACTAGACCACATTTCTCAAAGCCCCTTCCAATCTGGCTTTGGACAACTCCAGGACGGGGCATCCACAACTTCTCTGAGCAACCTGTTCTAGTGTTTCATCATCCCCACAGTGAATAGTTTCTTCCTAATATCTAGATCTAAATCTACTCTCAGATTGAAGCCATCTTTCCCTTGATCTGTCACTGCCTGCCCTTGTAAACAGTTCCTCTTTTAGGTCTCCTTCAGGTACTGAAATAATGTAATAAGGTCAGCCTGGAGCCCTCTCTTCTCCAAGCCTAAAAACCCCAGTTCTCAGCCTTTCCTTACAGGAGAGGTATTCCAGCCCTCTGATGATCTAGCTGTTCCTCCTCTAGACTTGCTCCAACAGGTCCATGCCCTTCCTGTGCTGGGGACCCCAGAAGTGGAGACAGCACTTCAGGTGGGGTCTCATGAGAGCACTGCAGGAAATCATTGCATGTAATTTCCTCAAAACTACTGCAACTTTTATTAAGTTCAGCCTTAGAAAATTACCAATTTAATTTTTTCTTAAAAGTAGCTCAGAAAATTCCAGTAGTATGCAGACTAGGCCTGAATCTAGGCAGTCACAGTAGTTGAGGTACCATCTATGATAAATAAAAGCCTAAATGATCAACTTCCATACAGCCAAATAAAGAGGAACTCTGCCCTCAGATGTTATGTATCTCAGTGTATTTGTTTGCTACACTTTGCATCCTCTCCATCTGTGAATGAACTATTCAGTGTTTAACTAACACCCTCACAGAGAGGATGACCACAATAACAGTAACGTTTTTCTACTCAGACAATGTCACAACCTCATTTACCTATACAAACCTCTCCCATTTCACCCTTCCAGTTGTGGGCTTTGTCCTTTCCATGGCCATACAGAGTTGGACACACAGCTATAGCTATCTAGAACAGTCAGGCTGACAAACACTGAGAAATTGTATTTGTTAGCTTTTGCTGTTTGTTTGTTTTATGGGATTGTGGGGCAGTTGTGGTTTTTTGTTTGGTTTTTTAGGGGTTCGTGGTTTGCTGATTTGATCTGGGCTTGGGGTTTTTTGGGGGTTTCTTTTTTTTTCTTGCTCCAATCATTTTCTGCTGATTACACTGATTAACCAGAAGACAAGGAATTACAAGGAAATTGTTTTTTAACACAAAAATCCTATATTCTCCTTTTTCCAAGATGGCTAGGACCCCGCAGCTACCCATAGCAATCATAATCAGTCAAAATAGGATTCAAGAATCATCATTTCACGTGTGAAGCACAGTACATTTCTTTGATCCTGTCCCAGATTGATAACAACACCCAGTTGCTTACCTCAGGTCTAAGTGAAGGAAGGATAACAATTTCTTGCAAAGCTTGTTTAGCCAGTTCCTGCCCTGCGATATCATCAAATTTGACAGCTGGTCCACTAACAAAGAAATGGAATAGTAATTAGTCTAACAATGAGATACTCTTTTTCAGCTGCAGCTGACTAATTTAATGCATCTGACTATTCATACAGAACCCTTTTGAAAAAACCTACAACTTACATTGTTAAGTACTTTAAAACATCCTTTTGCCAAAGTGACAAAAACAAACAAACATACAAAAAATCCTCAAAAAACCCCCAACAAAGTAGAAGCAATAATTTCATTCCAAGTGGACCAAGACTGTGCTGAATGCAAAACTGATTTACTGGATTGAAAAGCCTGCTTTTCTTCATACTTACCTATCAACAACTTCATTTAGGATAAGATTAGCAAGATTGCTGTCCACATTCCTAAATATCTTAGTGTCTTTCTTTTTTCGAGGAGCAGTGGTAGGAGTAGAAGGCTTATTTGTTCTGCTATTTTTAGGAGCAGCCTAAAGAGGGGGGGAAGAAAAAAACCCAAAAATCCCACATTAATACCTTGAAAGTGCAGTGTTAAACAAATTAAGATGTATATTTCATTTGCCCCAGTAAAACACATATTAACAAATATCCAATATTCTAACGCTGTATTTTGCTACAAATCATACTATCATATTAGTCAGCCACAAGTGGAACATTTTAGGCTCCAGTGGAGAAGGGTTTTTGCTTTGAGATTTTTTTGTTTGATAATTCATTTATTTAACTGCAGTATTTCCCTCTGGCATGCTCTGGAAATAAGCATCACAAAACCATCTCAGGTTCTCAATACCTATAAGCAAGAATTCCTACTGCTGTCATACTTAGTAACAGGCCACTTCAAAGTCTTCATATTATTTTAAAGCAGCAATAATGTTTTAACAGAACAGTTATGTTCAGTCCATTCTGCTCTTTATTCTGCTTTACTGGGTGATAAGGATGGAAGGGAAAAAGATGGGTCAACAGAAATGCTGCATTTTTCTGTATTCCTACTACAGGATTTACTTCTGTGTTTCAGTCCCAGCCTAACCATAATTTGCTTTTCAATGTGGTTGCAAAACAACATGGAAAAGCATGCATGCTTTGGAAGAGAAGAACATGTAGGGGGAAAAATTTTGTTGTTCTGGAGTAAGAGGTTTTTCCCTCCATCTTTCACATACTAGAAGTAACACTTATTTTTCTTCTAGGTAACTTTCACTCAGATTCCCATGCAACTTTAAAAACAAGTAGTAATTATTACTGTGATTATAGTTAAAATCCTTTTGCCCACGCACCCACCTGATGCCCTCCAATTTCTAAAATCCACTCTGCAGCATACCCCAAGAGCCCTGGCTAAAAATTTGGAGTTCCAGTTTTTCCCAAAACTCTCTGCTGCTATAATACTGCAATTAAGGCATTAAATCCAAAGCTGCTTCTGGAATCTACAGTTGATTTTTCATGCGTGTTCTTCCATATTTATCCTCACTATACCTTGTGAGCCGAAGGTGTAGGATTAGGTGCTGGTCTAGACACAGATGATGACACCCCACTGTAGCTGGGCGTTCTGTGGTGACCTGAAAGGCCTGTGGATCCAGTTTTTGCAACAGTCTTTGACCGAGGAAGGGAATTACTCGTGTGTGTTAAAGGGTCCTTCTTTTTGGGAACTGCTCCACTTTCTATAAAGAAAACCAGCATCATAAGAACATTCACAGCAGTCGTACTGCTACCATCAACTGCAGCTAGAAGATAGAACTGTTGAAACACAATACTACATTATAGAAGAATAATGCACATTTCTGAAGAGGTTTAGTGTTTTCAAGGGGATATTGACTACTGCTTTCACCTACAGTAAAATCAGAATTTTCAGCTCTCAAAATGAACCCTAGTTAGCCATTTTAGAAAAGCCAGAGCTAACTTAGCCCTGTTAGCAAGGGAAGACCACCATCTATGCCTTATGATGCAAAGTCTTCTTGCATGTGTTCTGCTGTATTCTTTCCCAAGAAACTCTTAGAAATAATCATTGCAATGACCCCCAAATTTCAAGCCTTTAGATTCAGAGTATTGATTCTCTAAGTGATGTTAGCAGGCTAGTTAATTGGATGCCAGCTAACATTATCAGCACCTTCCACACAGAAGCTCCACCAAGGCATTTTCATCTGGAAAAATTACAATAGCAGTTATACTTGCAAGTGACTGTCAGGTGTTTTATCTTTCAACTTGCTTTCGCTTTAGGAATCTTTGAGGTGTAAGTAAATTCTGAACAGACAACTCTGAAGCAGCTTACCTTCCTACATTAAAAATTAAGTCTTAAAATATATTTAAACACCACCAGACATTCCACTCAGACTACTTATTCACCTCCATCATGAAGCAGGAAAGTCTCAAATTAAATGACAGGTAAACTTGAAATATTAGCCACAGGTCATGAAACTGCAAAAAACCATTTTGGTCTGGAGTAAACAAACAGCACTTAGTGTCTACATTCTCCATATGGGATACATGATAAAATAATGTTCCTTGGCACAGAAATGATAGGTGTAAAACATCAAATCAGAGATTAAGAGGTAAGAAGATGATACAGCAAGCAGGCAGGTTGATCAGGCTGGTTAATGATTAGAGCATAGCTTTAGATTAGGGTACTTTTTGTGGTGGGAATACACTACTGGAAACTGTCTAGCACAGTCCTGTTGTCTGCGATGGAAACTATAAATACTGTCTTATTTTATAACCTTTTAAAAGGATTAAGGAGTCTTTTGACTAGGTAAGTGAAATAGGGCATCAGAGGTAAGTAAGCTCAAAATAGATTTCACCTACAAGCATCTTCACTAGGATTGTAGAGACATGCAACTCAATCTGACCTGCTAGTCTTAAGGAACAGGCCAAAGAACTCTGATTTTTAAGGAAATCAGTGACTCTATGAAGAATTTTTAACTTATAACATTGCAGTTCAATGAAAAATACTTTAAGTAAAAAGCCTCCTAATTTTAAATGCTGTGTTTAAAAAGTTCAAAGAATACTTCAGTCAAACAGTATTATGGAAGGATCAATTAATTACTGCTACATTCTCAGCCTCTTTAAACATACTACCAGGACCAAATCGCTACACAGCCTGCAGGTATCCTTAACAATTCAGTGAAAAAGTCTCCAAAGCCCTCCTTCAGTAACAAATCTACCCCTTTTTAGAATTACAGAAACTCTGCAGCGGTCACCATAAACAATGGAGATGTATCAATATGCAAGAAACAAAGCAGCCTGAAGAATACAATTAACTATATTTACCTGTAATATGTTTCTTGTTAAAAACAAACAAAAAACAAAACAAGAAAAACCACCAAAACTGGCTACTGACTAAAACAGAGCTCCAGAGCTGGATACATTTACTTAGCCATTCCTGCACAGGCATTTCCAAGTCAAAAACTCTTTAAAATTAGGCATACTTAGTAACTTTCAAGTTCAAAAAGCAGTAAATGAATCTATTAACACATCTAGCTACTCAGCACTTTGACTGGTCCAATTTAATCAAAAGGTGTCACTCACTTTGGTTGGGATTTTTTTAGCCTGCCTCAACCTCATTTGCACAGCTGGCTTGAAGTCAACATGGGAAGGCTTCAAAAACCTAAATTAGTTTTTCTCCATGTCCTTCATCCTAACAAGCTGCTCAATTACCTCACTCTCCCAGAACTACTCCCACACATCGAGAACAATACACAGATACTGGAATTTTGAGGGTCATAAAATTGCACAGGTAAGGAGTATTTCAGGAAGCTGGAAACAGAAGGGAGGAAAGGAGAAGAGACAAGGTTTAACACAAATTATGATTTACTCTAACAGCACCTCCAAGACTCAAGGTCAGTAGCTTTACATGTTTTGTTGTCAGTCCTGATGGGTAGCACATAAAGAAGCACTGATGAACAGCTCCTGAATGTAGTTGTTTGTTGAGTGTCAATTCCAGAGGGAAGCTTCATTTTACATATAAATTTTCATTGAAGCAACAAATAAAAATGTTATCAAATTGCTCAGAATTACAGTTTATCTAAAATTTACCTATTTCTAAAGCATGAGGTGTTTAAGTGAACATCACGTGTCCAACAGCTCCTACTGTTCCATTATGCAAGATACATACTCTGCCATAAAAAATGCAAAAACCCCCAAACATGTT
>VYXF01009407.1:61709-74577 GCA_013397295.1 Polioptila caerulea
AGCTAAATAAAAGAAAAAAAAAAAAAAGAAAACAACAATCCACAATGAAAACAAGCACATTTGAGGGGAAAAAATATAGGTAAATTGTTTTACATCTAATTTAGGACTGCTATGAGGAGAAGAATGATGAATAATAAATAAATACTACTTCCAGTAAAGATTTGGGTCAAGGCTACTTGCTATTACTCTTTGGACAAGTTACTGCATAGCCCTCTGCAACTGAAGGGCAGCTGATACTACCACTATGAGGTCTTGAAAAACCTCAGTATAAATCTGGAAGATAAACTTTCAAGAAAAATCTCTAGCTATTCAGGGAAGTTTGGAAACCACAAATGCTGAAGACAGGGACAGTCATTTGTGTGAGAATGAAGTAAATTGGGCAGGAAGGCTAACACCAACAGTATCTTGAGAGAACAAAGAATCTCAAATCAGTAGCACTTTGGAAATATAGAAAACGTGCAACATAGCTGTGAGAATAGAATCTTACACAAAATTATGAAGCAAAAACATCTGTAAAGACCTTGGCCTTTAAAGGCAAATAAAAGAAAGCAATGTAATTTTAGACCAAATGATAGGCAAAAAGACACTTTCTTTGTGCTAAAACTAAGAATGACCATGTTTCATACTTTGTTACATAAAATACTGAACTTTTTAAAAGCCCAACCTGATTAGGCAACAGGGCAGGTAAAACTTTCCACACACAGAAAAGCAAGCTTATGCCAGAGCCCAATACCTGTGGCTCAATACCTGTGAAGTACCTCTACCTTCTCAGGTAGAGACAACAGTCCTCTTACCTGAAGTAGCCTGCAAACTGATTTTGTAGTTTTCTAAGAAATTCTATCATCTACTTTGTGCTTTTAAATTATTAAAGCTGTCCATATGAAAACTGTATAACATACTGTATAACATGTATAAAGGAAGAACAACAGCAAGATGATTATCAGACTGAAGCATAACCACGTTTTCACACTGCTTTTAAGAAAAAAGTGCATTACTAGCATGTTTTTACAAAAAATACTCCCTCATCTCACACCCCAGAAAGACAGAAAAAGCAAGCACAAGAGCATAGGCACTAGCCATTTAAGAAATCCAGATGCCTGTTAATAGCCTGACTTTCATGGTACTATATCAAGGATCCCACTTTCAGTACTTTGGGTAAACCTTGGACTTCCACAACTTTACACCTTGTTTATGGACAAAAAAAAGTTGATTTCTGCTATTTCAGTAAGGTTGGTTCAGTCTTCTGGGAAAGGATTAAAACAACCTTCTTTGACAAAATGCAAGAGCTGTTGTCATTTCCCCCTCATTTAAATTGCACATCACTGTCTTGATGTAAAAAACCCCTGAAATTTAAAGTTGCTTAATGCATATTCACAATATCATAAAGGAAGAGCTAATTAATATAGGCACAACATATAACCTATATATCCAACACTGACACCGTCTAAAACAGGTTTAAGGCAATTCCTTGAAGAATATTACACAAGAAATATTTTCTAAAATGTTGCCTTCATAAATAGATTTGAATTCTAGGACAGTCATAAGAGAAAACTGAATATTACAAAATAAAACAGTGTTGTCAAAGCCATGGGAAGGATGGAATGTACTTTATATAAAGCCTTTAAAAACATTTTAAAGCTGGTGGGGCCAGAATCCAGCATTGCATTATTTTGCCTTGTAATATACCAGGAACTGAGAGACATCCCCTCAATAGGTGCTGGTAAAACCAAACCCACCTGACTGGAGATGTCCATTGCGGCATGCCAGGTTAGTACTGTCATTATAGACCTCCATTTGCGGCTTGGAAATTTGCAAAACTGCCTGCAGCTTCTCTACACAGTAGAACAGAGGGGGAGGGAGGAAAAAGGACAAAATAAACAAACAAAAACCAAAAATGAACCAAGAAAATTTATGTATGTTGAACATAGAAATGTCAAGTTTGGCTTTGTTATAGTTAAAGATAAAAGGAATACTTCTATCTATTCTACACATTCAGCAAATGTGTAAGAAAATTCTGTTAGTATGAACAAGGCTGAAAACAGCTTTAAAACTCACCCTTTATGGCTGAGTTAATTACAACAATCTTTCCAGTCCAGTGATTGCAGTTACTTCTCAAAAACAATGTTCAAGATTAACTCAATTAAATTTAACAAATATTTATGTTGATAACACATTTCTGAAAGTCCTCCTCAAGCTGTTACTTTTGACCAGCTGCAAGGAGTCCTTACTTCTCTGCATAATAAAAGCTCCACTTAAGTAGTAACAGCCAGTTGACATTTTCCAGAAATCTTCAAGCAGAACACCTTATACACATTATAATGATATCTTTTAAGATCTCTATTTAGGTATTTAATTGCCTTGAAATTAAGTCAATAAAGTTGTCATACAAATTGTGTTCTTTAGGAAGATTAACTTCAGAAACACCTAAATACAATATTTATAAAGCTAAAGATTAAGGAGAAAGAAATTTATTCTGAGAAGTAATGAAAAACAGCCAAACCGTAAGTCAAAGAGGTGTAAGGCTGCAAACACAACAGAAAAGTTAAGGAGTACTTGTTCTCTGTAGCCCAGCTACCATTCCTGCTTTTCCCACTGCAGTTAAAAACCTTCAGGCTGTACTTTTGGGGCCCTTTACTGCCTCTTCCATCTTTATTTCACGTGCACCCCTCTTGTTTTAAAAACCAACCACGGTCTGTATGGATGCAAGGTATACACTGTCAAGCTCTCTCAGTCCCTCCCCTTTATTTTTCCCTTCTACTTCCTCCAGAAGAGATAACCCAACCAAGAAGCTGCAAGCAAAGAGATGCCAAATAGAGAAGCGATGTCCTCTGGTAATATGAAAGCGTCTATTGCAAAAGCAGACAAATTGTACTGAAAATATACAATGAAGATCATAAACAACCTGGCTGGAGGAAGAAGTGCCATTCAGAGCCTGCAGATGGTACAACCAACAAGCATGAGCACTTCCCTCCTTAGGCTTCTTTACCTGTTACAGGTCCTTCTCTAATCTTTCTGCTTCGTTCCTTTCTTCTTCTTCCTGCTCTTGATCAACCACCACTTAGCTTTCCTGAACAGTATCTCTACGCCTCCAGAGTTAAGGTGATGCCTTAATAACATTTCAGTTGAACCAGATGTGGTTTAGAATGAAAACTTGGTAATCATGGGCAAATATGAAATGCTAAAACTCAAGATTAGTATGTGTACACAACGTTTACTTCATTTGAAATTGAAAGCTTTGAAGAGTCAGAATAAAACAAACAAAAAAAAAAATTCAGTCACACAAGAACAACCTACAAACAACCGCAAGCTCTGCAACTTCCAAAAAGTTACCCCCATAAGCTTTCCTCTCCCAAAGGGAAGGAAAGTCCTTCTAGTATGACTGACTGCAGAGAGAGTACTACTTTAGTGGACACAGCACTACCAAAGGAGGCAGCAGAATGGTCTTCTCCCTGCCCAGGGCATGCAACCTAAATGGAAAGAACATGCAGGAAGCTTAGGAAACAAAATTAGTATTAACAGACCTTTAAGGTATTAGATAATCAGCTGAGTTTTGGAGAACATTTCTGAGCTTAACAAAAAAGACTTACTAGTGAGTGACCATAATAACATCAATTGGCTTGTGCAGGATTTCAGGAAATGCTACTTGCTTCAATGCTACAATTTGATACTGGGGTTCTACTACAATTATCAAGGCTTAGCTATTTCCACGTATTCAGGAATGTCAGAACTCCAGCCAAAGAAAAAATATAATCCAACTGTTGTCCAGTTTCAATTCAGAGTCCTCTTATCACATTACCTATTAACATGTCATTTTAGTATAGCACATAAAATTTCAAAAAGCAAATATATCACCTTTCTTTAGGGACAGTATAGCTGTAGGATCCTCTGGAATATCAAAAATAAATTAAATTGAGCTTTTAAATATTATTCCAGGGAATTACAGGATACCATCATCTTCCATTTAAATGCTTTCTCCCTATTTTTCCAGGCACTGACAGAAAGTGTACAGATTCTCATTCATTATTTCACCTTGATGATACAATGCTGACATAAACCTACCAAACAAAGAGCACTGCAGCCACTGTCTTATTTAGGCAACTCTAGAGCTTGAGTTCAAGGAAACTAACTTCTACTAAGAAAATGCTACCCTGCAACATAAGCCTGAAGCAAAAAGCACCATCTCCTCCAAGTAAATGAAGTATTCCCAAAGGTGTCCATTGAAGACCGTATCTACACAGGCAGAATAGAGGAATATTAATAACTTACAAAGAGGATACTAATGACAGATATTTATGTGCCACAAACACCATTAAACCAAAATACTGAAGCTACACTAAATTCCCAGGAAGGCATTTGTTGTGACAGAAATCTGTGCCCCTACAGAAAGTCTCTCTGAAACGGGAGACCACAGATAGGTAAAACACAGAAATGGCATTGGAACTGAATAGTGTTGCACTGGCCATTACAGCCATCTATCTTTAGGAACAACAAGTCGCCAAGTTCTGTAGAAAACAAATACCCTCCTGTCATTCTAAAGAACATCAAATTTAATGACTCTAACATGGGTGATCAGTCATCCAGGAGAGACCAGGTGTGCCAAGACCATCAAAGCAAGGTTTAGTCACGTAACTAACACACCCTAAACCATGTCAAAAATGGGGAGCCATCACCAAATCAAATGGAAGAACTTTCGAGTCCCCTGACAGCCAGCACAACCCAATATTGTCAATGGACTGTCAAAACAATCAATTCCCCTTGAGGTGACCTGAAACACAGCAGCAGTCACTTCAGCTTTCAGACTGTGTCACAGTACAGCTTCACACAGAGTAAGATACGTCATTTGGACTCAGGATGAAAACAGGGCTCAAAGTAGAAAACCCATCATCCACAGTGGGCATCTCCATCCTCTCCCAACATTAAAAGGCATCAGTGGTGTGATGACAGAGTGGTAACACATGGGTGTGATCAGACATCACATGCTCACCAGGGGAGTCAAACAGCCCCATCAGTGGGGCCATGCAACTTCAACTTACACTGATGTAACAACACTTCAAAAAAAGGAAAAAAAAGGAAAAGTTAAAAAACAAAAAAACCCCAAAACAAAACCCCAACAACAACACTGAGCACTTTCAAGGGACAGTTGTAATCAGCATGATTTAATTTTCGCTTTCTATGCACTACCAACGTAACCTGCTTGACTGGATGGCATTTGAGTCAGGCAGTCTGCAATCACATCTCTGTCTAGCAAGCAGGATGAAATATTTGGTAATATTTTCTGGTTTATCTTTTCAGCTAATGCAATAAAAGACTTGCCTATTCTGACTTAAGAAAGGGAGAAATTCCACAAAGCTAGCAAACAACACTCTTATGAGTTCAAATCACAGGAAAAATCACTTCATTCAACTGTAATAGCTTCAAGAGCCTCGTGCTTGATTCAACTACAAAAGGATCTTTACTCAAAAACTTCCAAATATCTGTTACTATAAGAAACAGGCTAAAAGTGTGTTTAGAATGGCACACGGAATTCAACTCTAGATTACCTTAAATTTCTAAAAAATTCATGTAAAATAACAGACAAAAGTAATAAAAAAAGATCCTGTCAATACTTCAAAGATGGTATAAAAAATATTACTCAAATAGAACCCTAATGATCAAACTTGTAGAGATTTAAAGCCATTGAAATATCTCTCCAAGCCACATCTTTTGTCTTCCTAAAGGGCACATGACTTCACTTGCTCCTTTTTATCCAAACTGTACTTTTAGGTACATTATATGAAGCATAGCCTCAGTAAAAATTAACAAGAACCTAGGCAGAACAAAGAACTAAACTGATAATTTAAAAATAAAGCACTATTTTACAGCAAGTAATGTAAAAAAACACTACTCTGTTTACCTTTCAATCTGCATTCTGAATGAAGCAAACAAGTAGCATCTAATCACACATTCTGGCAGTAGAGAAGAATATACTTCAACTTTAGGTTTTTTTGTGAATTTTACCCTTTGTTTCTTTTCAATCAGATCACAGCAAGTAAGCAACTTATCAATATAGCAATCACTACTAAAGTAATACAAGCAAAGATGAAGCACTGTCCACAAAAAGTGTTACTTCAAGCTTTGAGGAACAGTAAATTCTAGAAAGAAATTCTAGTTACTTGTCATCAGGATGTGTGCAACAAGCCATACCTTATCAAAGATTGTTAGCATGTAAACACTTTCACTCTATTGCTCCCTGGTGAGTATTACCTCTAGAAGTCAGCCTTTAACCCTAGCAAGTAGAAAATATCTTTTCTCCATATACTAAAACCATAAGCAAGAAACACTCATATTAAAGCATAGAAGACAGATGCCTCTTTCACCTCCTGTCCCCTTCATTTTTTTTTCATAAAATACTAAAGACATTAGGAACACAAGGGAAACAAAACGGGCTCACTTCCTTGGGGTTGTCACAACTTCCCTGTCAATCACTAGTGAGAACCACAGAACCACGAAGAGTAAGAGGAGAGAAGAGCCCAAGTTTTCCAGTCTGTTCTATATGCTTCTAGAAGAATGAGTTAGTAGAACTCCACACAAGAGGCTAAGATTAAAGCTGAGATATGCAAGTTACAATCAATTTGTTAGTGTACCCTTAAAGAGCAATTAGAAAAATAATCCTTATTTTAATTTTACTGACTGAACTGAAAGAATTTTCCAAGTTTTAAATTTAGAGGATGCACTACACAGAGCCATGGGTCTGTTGTTTGATAGGAGGATCTTTACTCTGTTAAGAGCTTATATACAACACTTAATTTTAAAAAAGCTGAAGCTATACAATACTATGCTTCTGAAATAAGTGACCTTCCCTTCTAATTTTAAAATAGAACACTACCAGAAAAGAATCAAGAAAATTAGAATTTCACAACCTTATGGTCTACATGATGTTAAAGAATTATCATCATCATCATTATTTACCAGTAATAACGAAAATTGTTAATATAAGTGACAGCAAAATCAACAGAATATGAAGTAGTTACACCTACAGGAAGCACACTTGGCACTCATGATAAGGAATATATCATAAATTTCACTACAGTACTAACACAAAAATCCTGAACAAACTCCATCAGTAGTTAATCAAGACTTCTTAATTTTGAGTCAAGTGTGCTATCATATAAAGACTTTTCAGTTACTTTTATACCTGAAAGTGGGTCATGAAATTCCATTTTCAAAATTCAACACCACTTACTCTCAAGTAAAAATTAAACTAAAGAGACCCTACAAAGATAATGACTCCTTCACTTTAAAAATCAAAATAATATTTTAGAAGAACACATTAAATGAAGTTGTGCAAATAATTATAAACTTTCCAAAGTCATGAATTGTAACGGGTACCTAAAAGCTGCAACCGATCCTTGGCCATTGCCAAATTTGTCATCATTTTAGATTGGAGACGTCGAGCCCGTTCACACTGATCACCTTACAAAGAAAAATCCATGTTAAAACACAATTCAGTAAATTAAGCGCTAAAATACTGATACCCAGCCTTCCCTCCTCCTCCCATCCCTTATCTATCCCCTCCACTATGGAACTTCATTACAAAACTAATGAAAAAAACTCAAAAGCTTCCTATTTAATCAAGAATTTAAAGTGAGTTGACACTCTCTGCTTTACAATAGTGTTTACAGAGTGATGGGAACTCAAACACTGCTTTGCATATTGTCTAGCATTTCATGCTGACCTAATATGTCCCCTGTCTCTTCATTTCTCTGAAGAGAAATCAAATTAAAAAAAAAGATTTTTAAAAAGCTTGAAAAGTGACTGAGAGGCAAGTACAATTTGAAATAATTCATTTTGGCAAAATTAACAGATTTAAATTCAGTTGACTGTGTCCCTTTACACTTCAAAACACACAGAATTAGACATTAACACCACCACTTCCTAAAAAATATTGTCTGTTCGAGTTTTTTTTTTTGAACTGTGCAATTTATATAGGTTCTATCAAATGCCACTGGTATTGCCCCCTAAGTAAGATCACCATATACTTCTAAACACAGCTGAGGAACAAAATATAAGTCTGCAAAAACACTTACAGATTTAGGTTTGGGGCAGGTGATTTAGCTTGTTATTATTACAATTATAATATTGAGGACAGAAATTCTCAGCAAGTCCTTCACTACACCTTTATTTCTATGGTACATATCTGCTTCTACACTAAAAGTTAAAATGTTTCCACACAGAAAGATGGCTTTCTTCCTTTGTTGGAAATGTTCAGTTATTCTGGCCTAAGTTATTCAGAAACACAATGTCAGGCCATTCCAAACTGGGGGGTTTCTTTTTAGATGATACTGAAGGGAATGTAAAATTCTGCAGGAGTGAGAACACGAACTGTCAAGTTCAGCAAATCAAATCAAAACTCAGTATTTTGGCACTCCCATTATATAAGAAATCATGTGTTTTACTTAACAGTATTCATGAACTCCTTATGATTTTGCAGAGTCTGAAAATATTTGGAGCAAGATTTGCATGTGTTATGGACCAGAGTATTAAGGTGGAACAGAGAAACGGATCAGTGTTTACCTACAGCTAAACCAGAAAAAAGAGGGAGCCTTATGAAATAATTCAATTCCTACAGCAGACTGCTCCTAGCCCCTACCATATTCAGTAATATCGATTTCTCACTTCAAAAGAAGCCATAAACCAAAATCAGTTGCACAAAACTCAAAACTGGCTTACCTTGACCAATTACTAAGACAGCTATTCCTTTTTCCAGTTCTTCAATTCCTTTCTTATACCATTCAACAGCTTGTTCCTTTTGTCCTGCTTAAAAAGGAAGTGAGCCCATTATTTTCTTGAAAGAATTAAAGTTAAGGAATGGTTCTATATAACGCTGCATAAAACAAGTAAGAGAGAAGAAGAGATATTTGAACAAAATTCTGTGATTTAAATAAAGTCTTAAAGGGACACTGTCAACTTTATAGCTATTTAAATATCAAATAAGCTTTTCTATTAAAAACAGGTACTACACCAGCCTCAAATCACTTTTGCCTGCTTTAAGAACAATTCCTCATCTGCCTTAAAGAAATAAATCCCACCCTCCTCCCACCCTCCCCCCCAAAAAAAGACAAAAAAACTCACCTACTCTTACTCACTCCCAACAGAAATGGTGAAATTAACAGTTTTACTTCTGGAACATCAACTAGAGATGTGCCTCTTAATCTTCAAGTGATAGCCAATATTAACACTAATAAGAGCCAAAATAACACTAGAAGCACAGAAACTCAAGAAGGAAAGCAACAAGTCTAAGACACTACACAAGAGAGATGAGAGACACTTCTCCTCTGGTTAACTTTTGTACAGCGCAGCTCATTTGTCATGAGGGCATTTCTTTGTTTGTGCTATTATGAAACTGCTGTATTACAGGTGTGTAATTTTCACATGAAGCACAACACAAGTAGAGTTAGAGCACAC
The DNA here is from genome assembly GCA_013397295.1 of Polioptila caerulea. Classification (NCBI taxonomy): domain Eukaryota; kingdom Metazoa; phylum Chordata; class Aves; order Passeriformes; family Certhiidae; genus Polioptila; species Polioptila caerulea. The sequence goes on from VYXF01009407.1 coordinate 71,154, forward strand.
CTCTGTACCAACCAAGCCCTGAATGGATATCACAGCAAACACAACCATGAACATGCCTGTGCCTGACCTAAGCTATGTGACACCATGACTGCAAGTCAACCACTGAAGACCTATTAATATCTACTTCAGATTGCTCCCTTTCTATAAATACTCTGCATTAAAAATATATTTCCCTGCATATGGAAAAATACGTTTGCAACATAATTATATCACATGAAGCATTCATTTCTACAGAGGAATACAACAGATTAGAACCTAAATTAGGTATTAGAACCTAAAACCTAATCAGCATTAACAAGCTACTAGTTGTAGAAAAAACTAAAAATGCCTACAATGAAACTTCAGATATCATTACCCTAGTTTCAGATGACATAATGTTTCACAGAACTATTCCTAAGTGCCAGTTACCAGTGGTTGTGTGCTTCTACACTCAAATCTTTTGATACCTTCAGTCCCAAACCTATTTTCTAGCAAATTTCAGTGCTAGTAAAAATATTTCAATACATTTCTAGTATCCTCTTCAAGGTTTTCTCTTGCTCCTCTTCAAATTAAAAAAAAAAAAAAAAATCTTAATAATAACATTTGTCAAGTTCCTCTGTGCAGGTAATTCCATGCTTTGCTCTTACCACCACAAACCACAGAGCACCTGCCTATAGCCACGAACACCACACACCTTGCGAGTCATTTCATTGCTGCCCTTTCTTCACCAGCCTCATATGTCCTGACTGTTAAGGACAAAGCCAGATAAATTAAAACACTCAAGGTGAGCATCTTCAATCCTCTCCTTAGACTTTTTCTTTAAGCTTCTTCTCTCCACCACCCTCAGAAACAGCTTTGACTGCAGTGTAAATCATAAATCTAATACTGATTGCAGCTAACTAAAAATCTGGTTTGAGATGATTCCAGCCATCTCTGCTAACAAAGCCGGAATTGCTTTGTTATTCTTAGGGGCAGCTGCAAACATGCCAAGGTCATCACTAAAATTTCACTTCCAGCTTTTAACTGAAAAAAGTTTTAAAAACACAATACCACACCACGATGTTTGCAAAGGTTGTGCTCCAACTCCACACAGAATGGTTGACTAGTTCTCAGTGATTATGACATGAAAAATACAATAAATGTCACATTCCTTGGAAGTTGCTGATTTGCTATATTGGCTCTGGCAGAATGGAGCTCATTTTCCTCAAACAGCCCTTATGGCACTGTATTTTGGATTTGTGACTAAAATAGCTGATAACACAGAAATGTTTTGAGCATTGCTGAACAGCACAACCTCAAGGTTTTCTTTTTCCCATCAAGATCCCCAACAAGTAGGCTGAGGCTGCACAGGAAGTTGGGAGAGGACGCTAGCAGGATCACTGACCCAAACTGGCCAACAGAATGTTCTGCATCATACAATATAATGCTCACGAATAAAAACCTGGGCAGATGAATAACTGGATAGGGGCTGTCTCCCAAGGCAATCATGGCTTGGAAAGATTTCTCCCTTTTTTTTCCTGCCTCACTTGAGCTCCTCTTATGCTCTCCCCTGTCTCACTGAGAAGAGTAAACAAACAGCTGTGTGCATGTTTAACTGCTTGCAGGGGTCAGCACACCACCTGTGCCTTCTTAGGAAAAGATATTAAGCTTAACTGTGAAAATACCAAAACAAGAATAATTGCCCCACTAATTCAGAAGGATAAAAAAATTACCAAAAGTGCTATCAAAATTATTGAAGTATGCATAGCTCCCACAACAGCAAAAATGCCACACAACTAACAGGCTATTAGACAATTCAGAAATTCCAACCATTTCACACACTATGTCTAACATACGGTTTTCTCTTTGAAGCTATAAAAAGCTTGTTTACAGATCAAAACATTTTCAAAGATGGACAACTATTCTGGTAAAATCAGACAAGCAAATTACAAATCTCTGAATTAAAGGGAGTTCCTTCTCAGTGGAATCGCAGTTGCAGGGCTGTAACAGTGGTGCAACTGCTCATATTAGCAGCAAAGATCATCTTACTAAATGTATGCTAATTCATGTATGATCACCCTAAAGATATCTACAGAGCAAGTCCATGGTTAAAACTGGTATTTAAGGGCTTACCCTCCAAACTACCAACAGCTAAAGGTCACAATAGTGGAACAGGTGCCTGCTAAGGTAAGACTTTACTAATCCTCACAGAGCAATCATCAACACCATCGAAGCTTTCAGCTGCTTCACCTTCTTCGAAGCTTTGCTCCTATGACCCTCAGTGCTCTCGCTGTACATCTGTGCTGAACTAACCTTGCTGCACATGTTGCAGGGTTTTTTTCTCTCCCAGAGCATACCACTGCCACTCCCAAATTGTCAACACAAGGGAGGACACATCCCACGCTTTTATGGTGCTCTCAGCATGCAGCTTCTATTGAAGGCCTACTCCTATATTTTTAATCTCCTCCTCTAGGATAGCAGTTTCATTAATGCTCAACTGCAAGTTTAGAATAAAGCATTCTGACTTTTCCAGAGAATTTTAAAAAGCAGCACAGCGTGCCCCCAAGGCCTACCTTTTGCATGCTGACAGAACCATGCTGCTGCATTTAGAATAAACGATTACATTAAATTCAGTATCAAGTGTTTTGTTTGGTTGGGTTTTTTTAATGCTCTACAAAAAAAAAAATAAAACACAAAAAACCAACCCTTCATTCCTCTGTTTTATTTCATTGAACCCTAAACGGCCTCGTTAAGGTCTTCTCAGCACACAGTCGTAGGAATTTAGAGTTTTTAAGACTATGCATATCAAACAATTCAAAAAACACATTTTAAAGAAACCGCCAAAAGACAAGTATTTCTTTCCTTAAAAGTCACACCACTCCAAATGGGTTTTGAGGGCCAAGTAACCCGAAGCCTCGGCTCAGCAGTCACATCATTTGTCAGGCAGTGCATTACAGGATGCACCCTTATTATTGTCCTTGGTGCTTTTGTTGTCCGGCTGGCTTGATGAAGGCTAGTTACAGACACACACCCGCCTGCAATTTTTAATCGCCTCGTCCAGACCTCCGCGGCAAAAACTCTTAAGTTTTTGGGGAGAAATACAAGCACTTGTATTGCTGGGGGAACGAGCCCGAGCCGCAGCTTTGTGATCTGACCCGCACCTGCGGGCTGCGGCAGGCACGGACCCGGCCGGCGACCAAAGCACCGCCACCGCATGCGGGCACAGCACGTTCAAGCCCCGCACACACCGTCCGCAGCCGCGTTTGTCTCATGGGCGGGTTTTGTTCGCTCTTAGCTGAAAGCGGTTCCAGGGCACGGGGCCTTCCCGCCCGCCCCCCGCACCCCGGGGCGGCCGCGGGCGCTCCCCCCCTACCTGTCTCGTCCTCGTCGATGCGCAGAGCCATGGAGATGCACTCGAAGGCCCGCTTGTGGCACGCCCGCACCGTCTCGGGCGCCCCGCCGGGCT
>VYXF01009408.1:16891-38742 GCA_013397295.1 Polioptila caerulea
GACACGCACCGACCGGGGACACGCCCCGGGATCCGCCCCGCCCGGGGAGACACGCCCCGCCCGCCGCCGTGGAGCGACAGACAGGGTGACACGTCGCGCCGTGTCGCGACATGGTGCGCCATATCGTGCCAGACAGTGGGCACATGGCCCGCCATCCCGGACCGCACCATCCTGCGTGAGGTCCGTCCCAGAGTCCTGAAGGAATTGGCTGGTGGAGCTGCCCAGCCGCTCTCCGGGATATTTGAAAGGTCCTGGCTGTCTGGTCAAGTCCCAGGTGCCTGGAAAAAACCCGGAGTCCTTGTCCCCATCTTTAAAACGGGTGGAAAGGAGGAGCCAGGGAAGCGCAGCTAAGGGCCCATCAGCCTCCCCTCTGTGCCTGGGAAGACCCTGGGCCAGACCCTCCTGGAAGCTGGGCCGAGGCACAGGGAGGGCAGGAGGTGGATTGGGACAGACAGCACGGATGCATCAAGGGCAGGTCCTGCCAGGCCAACCCAGCGGCCTTCTCTGATGGGGTGACTCCCTCAGTGGACAAGGGAAAGGTTATGGATGAGTTAATCCGGATTTCTGTACAGCCTGGACACAATCCCACCCAACAGCCTTGTGTCTGCATTGGAGAGAGCTGGATTCCATGGATGGACTGTTGGATGCATAAGGAATTGGCTGGATGGTCACATCCAGAGGGTCAGTGGCTCAGAGTGGCCATCAGTGGCCAGTGGTGTCCCTGGCACCAGTGATATTTAAGATCTCCATCACTGACACAGACAGAGGCACTGAGGCACCCTCAGCAGGTTTGCAGGACGCCAGGCTGAGGGTGCAGTGACATTCCTGAAGGACGGGGCCATCCAGAGGGCCCTGGACAAGCTCCAGAAGTGACCCATGGGGATCTCATGAGGTTCAACACCACCGAGTGCTGGTGCTGCCCCTGGGTTGGGGCAACTCCCGGGATCAATCCAGGCTGGGGATGAGCAGATGGAGCAGCTGTGGGAGAAGGACTTGGGGGTGCAGGTGATGAGGACTGGCCATGCCCCATCCCAGGTCTCCCCTGTGCTGGGCTGATCCCCCAGCATGGGCAGCAGGAGAGGGATTGGGATTGGGATNGGATGGAGCAGCTCTGCTGGGAGGAAAGGCTGGGAGAGTTGGGGCTGTTCAACCTGGAGAAGAGAAGCTCTGGGGTGACCTCATTGTGGCCTTGCAGGGCATGAAGGAGCCAACAAGAGGGGAAGGGCTTCAAACTGCCAGAGGGCAGGGTTAGATGTGATACTGGGAAGAAATTCTTGGCTGGGAGGGAGGTGAGGCCCTGGCACAGGTGCCCAGGGAAGCTGTGGCTGCCCCATCCCTGGAAGTGTCCGAGGCCAGGTTGGATGGGGCTTGGAGCAATCTGGGATAGTGTCCCTGCCCAAGGCAGGGGGTGGAATAAGATGGGGTTTCAGGTTCCTTCCCACTCAGTATTCCACGACTATATTCCATGCCATAGCAGGCTGTGTCATGCCATTATGTGCCACCCCAGGCTGTGCTAGTAAGATGAGCTGGAGCTTTTACTAGAAATTTAACATTTTAAATTTCTTAATTTATAATTATTTCAGGTGCAATTAAAAAACAAACCTATGGAGGAAGCCCTGCCATGGATTTCTCATCCCCACTGCCCAGCTCAGCTACCCACAGTGCCAGCCCTTTCCAGGGAGGGGGGTCCTGTTGCTGGATGCCCTCTCCACACCAGGTGGATGCAGTGCGGTGCTGGAAGGCTGCTCCCTCCAATCCTGCCCATTCCCTGGGAATGGTCCCCATCACCGTGTCCCCCTGGTCTCCCACATCCCCCAGGGGAGTGGGACAGGGCCCTGCCCTGCCAAGGGATGGGGAAACTGAGTCAGCCGCTGGCAGCTCGCCCAATTCCATCGGTGCCGGGGGGAGCTTGGAGCCTCATCCTGCATCCTCAGGCGCCGCGGGGCCCGGCATATCCGGCAGGGAAGGGGTGCGGGTGGCTCGGGTTAAGGAAATGGGAGAGACCTGGCCGCAGTCCCGCTCTCCTCCTCCCACAGCCCCACCTCCCCGGCCCGCTTAACATGCCATGGACCAGCCGCGGGGCCAGCAGCGCGTCCCCAGCGCGGTGCCCGTCCCCAGCGCGGTGCCCGTCCCCGGCGCGGTGCCCGTCCCCGGTGCGGTTCCCGTCCCCGGTGCGGGGTCCGTCCCCACGATGCTGCGGCTGCTGCTGCTCGGCGGGGCCCTGGGCTGCGGAGCGGAGCAGGCGGGTAAGGCAGGGACGCGGCGGTGCTTGGGGACACTTGGGGTGGGCGTGCGGGCACACGGGGCTCACGGCGGCTCACGGGGCGCTGGGTGATGTCCCACGTCTCCCGCAGCCCCGCTCGCCTTCACCATGCTCCAGCTGACCCGCGTCTACATGGGCAATTCCATGTTCCGGGGGAACGCCAGCCTGAATGGGCAGCTCAGCCATCTCCTGGAAGAGAATAATGTCACCCAGGTGCTCCCGCTGGAGCCTCCGGACGCCTGGGCCCGGCGGCAGAACGAGGTCATCACCTACCTGAGGAACTTCAGGCAGCTGGTGCAGCTCTTCAACAAGGAGAGACCCACCAAATGTGAGTGGTGCCCGGGGGACAGGGCTGGGTGCCCCGGGGAAGGGGAGCCTCTTCCGCGCTGCCAGGGCGCGGAGGTGGGCGAAGGGATGGGGACACGGCCATGTGCAGAACCTCTCTGTGGGCAAAGGGAGCCCCTCTGTGCAGCCGGGGAATTCTTACCCGGAGCACACCCTGGGAACGGGATGGTGCTCAACCTGTTGCTGCTCCTCAGGAAAAGGGCTGGAGGCTGCCGCCTGTAGGGGGGTGAAGTGTAGGAACTCTGTCTGCTCCCTGTCTGTGCTCTGCCTGCATCCCCCCTGCTCCCTGCCTGCATCCCCCCTGCTCCCTGCCTGCATCCCCTCTGCTCCCTGCCTGNTGCCCCCTGCCTGCTCCCTGCCCAATCCCCCCTGCTCCCTGCCTGCACCCCCCCTGCTCCCTGCCCACATCCTGCCTGCTCCCTGCCTGCATCCCAAAGCTTGTGGGAGCTGTGGGACACTGCTGGCCATGGTTTCGTGCTCCTGTCCACCCCGCTCCACAAGCCCTGTCACCTCTGCTGCTCCTGCCTGGGGTGTGCTTTCCTTTCCTTTCCTTGGATACCCCCAAACCGGGGGTTTTGTCCCAGCCCCCCATTCCTGTACCCTTGGGGAGCCCGGTGTCACCGCGGGGTCTCTGGCATGACCCACCCCACCCCTCCCGGTGTCCCTGTCCTGGTGTCTCGCTCCATCTGCGAGAGCCATGAGCAGCTCTGCACCCAAAACCTCCCTCTCTGTAAAACCGGAGCTGTGCTGTGTGGAGATAAGGGAGGGAAAATAATCCCGACCGCTGGAAAAGTCACTGCCGTGGTCAAACCGAAGGGAAGCAAAGCTGTGGGTGGGTTGGGTGGTGCGAGGCTGAGGCTGTGCGATCTCAGTGCCCAGTTTGCTGCTGGTGAGGGCCACGGGGTGCTGAGGGTGGGAGCGTGGTGACCCTGTCCCCTCCCTCTGCCCCCGCAGTCACCCAGCACCTGTGCTGCCACCTCGGCTGCCGCCTCTACCCCAACGGCACAGCCCAGAGCTTCTACGAGGTGACCCTCAACAGGACGGCGTTCCTCAGCTTCCACGTCCCCAGCGCCACCTGGGAGCGGCGCTGGCCCGGCGAGCTCCCGGTGGCTGCCTTCGCCCAGGAGCAGCTGATGAAATACCCCATAACCACCCAGGACCTGCAGTATTTCCTCAACACCACCTGTTTCAGCATCCTGCAGGCTCAGAGCGCCAGGACAGGTCCGTGCTGGGGCCGGGGCTGGGGACAGGGACGCGGCGGCGTGGCCCAGTCGTCACCTCCATCCCTGTCTCCTCTTGCAGGAAAGGTCAGCGGCCGATCGCGCACTCCGCTGGTACTGGGGCTGATCCTGGGAAGCCTCACCCTGCTGGGCATGGCCCTGGGCATCTTCCTGTGCACGGGAGGGAGCTGCTAGCATGGGCAGCTGTCCCATGTCACCCCATGGACACCGGGGACGGACCCGTCATCCATCACCACCCTGTGGAGGCAGGGGACAGATTCATCATCTCCCTATGGAGCCAGGGGATGGAGCCATCATCTTCCCAAAAAGCTAGCAACTCTCCATGGATCCATCATCACCCGGGGGAGGCAGGGGCTGGATCCATCATCCCTGCATAGAAACTGGATGGATCCATCATCCTCCATGGAGGCAGGGACCAAGCCCATCCCTCACAAGGGATGCATGTCCCCAGCGCCACAGGCTTTGCTCCCCAAGGACACCAGTGACTTCCCAGTCCTGTCCCAGCTGGACTGACCCCTCCAGCAGCCTCCGGCCCTGTGGACAGTCCTCACGCCGGGCAATGCACTGACTCCATAAAGAAACACTGGGCATGGATGGAAAAATGGAGGGTGAGGGGCATGGGGGGAAAGCAGCAGGAGAAACAGCTATGGAATGATTAAAGGATGGTGTTAAACCCTCATTCATCCCTGTTCCAGTGGGGATGGAGGGAGGACAAACCCTTGTGTAATAAAACCACCCATCAGCTCCCCCCACCCCTTTGGCTGCTCTTGTTCCCCTTGGCAGCAGCGATGTGGGGCTGTGGATCCATCCTGGACCACGGCTGCTGGGGCTGGGTGGGCTCGTTGGTGTTGCCAGCCCCTGTGCCAGACCTTGGGCTGTGTGCAAAGTTTTCCAGGTCTCTGGAAACATGCTGCTGATGTTTGCAGGAGGATGTTGCACCTCCCGAGCTCATTTCAACCTTCTCCCAGCTTTGGTTCAACTCAATTGAGTAATCGTCTCCTTTTTCATTTCTGTGTTTGGTGTGAGATGCTGAGGTCAAGCACACACAGCTGTGAGGGGGCAGCTTTCCTTTCTCACAATCCAAATCTGAGCTAAAAACTCCACTTTGCTTAAACTTTGATTGTGTTGATAAGAAACTCTTGGCCATGTTTCCCTTTCACCCAGAAGGGGATTTTGAGCTCTCCTGCATCTCCACTGCTCCGGCAGCAGGAAGGGCTGGGGATGAGCCAGGAGCTGGCTGGGAACAGCACAGGAGAGAGGCTTTCCTGGATTAGCTTCCAGCTCGATCCTTTCTAAACACCCTGCGAGCAAGACAGGGTGGGATGAGGGAAGATGGGAAAAGAGACGAGGGACAGAAGGGATGTGAAGATGACCTTAGGAGTTGTCCTCATGGAGGGATGGAGGAGCAGGTCTCCAAAGCCCACATCTCATCACCCTGGCCCCCAGCCAGCCCTGGAGCAGCCCCCACCTCCCCCGGGCTCCCGGGGCAGGGGCGCTCCCCACCCTTGGCGGGCTCCGAGAGGCCGGAGAATCCAAAACAACACGGCTGAGGCACGGGGACGTCATCGCTCGGCCCTTGGAGCAGCGCCCCTGGCAGGAGCTGTGCTGTGGGCCGAGCACTCGTGTCCCTGCCGCCGGCATCCAGGGACACCAGGGCACTGCCCAAGGCCACACGTGCTGCCTTTGCTGTCCACAAAGGGATTCCCTCCCTTCCAGCTGCGAGAAACCGCTGCGTTCCCAGCTCTGCTTTGACTTTCAGACTCACATCTCTGCTGCCTACAGATGTTGCACCGTGGTCAAAGCGACTTGGAGTGATTCCCACTCCCAGTCCCCTCTCCCTGGGCCGCAGCTCCTTGCTCTGGCTGGGATGTGGAGGCTGTGGGATCCCCATGGCTGCAATGGAGCAGCGATGGCACCCAGGACAGACCCAGGTGGCAAACACTGGAGGGCCTGGTTTTGATTTTTGCTCCAGAAATGTGACATCTTTTGGGCAGATGAGCAAGTCTGAGCTTCTCCACTTCACACAGCTCTGGAAAAGCCTTTTTCCTGCCCCCGAGCCCCTGTGTGTGTCTTTAGAATGCTCCAGAACGGAGCTGACTCCGCTGCTGCTCTTGAGTTTCCACAAGGGACTGGGCAGTGGGGATCCCCCAGAAGTGCAGAACCCCAAGGAACAGCCTCATCTCCATTGGTGTCCACGGGCAACACACCCAAACCTGGCACCTCCCTCCCAAGGTACCTCCCTGGTGGTGACCAGCATCAGTGCCTGAGCCGGACATGGTGGCCAGCAGCAGAGGGGTTATGGTGGCAGCATCCACCTCCAACACATTGTAGCCCCAAAATTTCTCTTCCTCACCCCAAAACCCCCAAGTGCCTCATGGCAGGGTCAGTGATGCCTGGCTGGGTGTGGCAGCTGGGGACAGTGGCCCAGCTGCCTCAGAACTGGGAGCTGGGCTCCCGTTCTGCCACCACTCCACCACGGACTGGCTTCCTGGCAGCCGGCAGCCACAAGCACAGCTCATCCTTCCCAAATTTGGCTGCTCTTCCCCGCCGGATTGCAGCTCGGGATGGGCGCCAGTGTGTATTCCATCAGTGAGGGGTGGCTTCAGTTTTCTCCTTGGAGGACTTCTGGGTTCTGCAGAAGGGTAAATGAACACACACAGAAGCCTCTGGCAGCTCTAACCCGCTGCCAGAGTGACCCATCCCTGTTATCTGCAGCGATTGCTGGGCAAGGCTTTGTTTTCCATGCATGGTTTCCATCAGCCCACTCCACTGTCGCTGTCTTGGATAAGGGCTCAGATAAGATGCCCAAGCCTTGATCCTTGTTCCAGTGAGGCAATGCCCATGTGCCAGGAGCCAGCTCTGTCCTTCAGCCCATCCCACGGGGAACTTGGATGGGCTGGGCAGGTCACTGCGTTTCCTTTGGACATCAGCTCCCTCTGCAAGGTCGGCATCTCCGTCCGTGTCCTTTGGGAGCTGCTGTGCCTCAGGACAAAGGGCTGGATGGCTCCAGGAGCTGCCCAAAACCAGTGATGGGCTCTGGTGCCTGCCGGGGTGGGAGAGGGGAAAAAAGTGGGGCTGATAGGATCCATCGGGCAGGAAGTGGGATTATCCCTGTAAACACTGGGAGCCTGCACTGGAGTCATTGTGGCTTTTCAGGACTAAACAAACCCTGTCCTTCCAAATTCTCAGAGGTCACAGCCACAGATGTTTTAATTCCTGAGTTTGGGACTAACGTGTACATTAGTCAACCCCGGGGGCTGCACTGGGGAGAGGGGATCCGCTTCCTGGCAGCCTCCTGCTCCCACATGGAAGCGAGCAGCTCCCTGGAAAAGCCTCCCAGCACAGGGAAGGGCCGTGCTGGCCACTCCCTCCTCGCAGGGCGGCCGGTGCCCAGCGCTGCCCCCTTCCCTTCCCGCTCACCTCCCAGGTCAGCCGGAGGAAACAGCAGAGCTGGCGGCTGGCCAGGGGCAGCAGGGGCAGGCGGGATGAAGGCAGCGGGTACCGCCCACCCCAACCCTCTGCCCTGTCCCTGGGGACCGCTCCACCAGCTCCTGCAATGCAGGCGAGCAGGAATGGGGGCTCCTAGCTGGCAATCACAGCCAGGATTCCAGCGAGGAATCATCGCTTCACCTTTCCTTCCCAGCTGGAGGCTCCCACTCCAAACCCACGTGTCCTCAGAGCAAACTTCTCCTGGCACCAGCCCCTTCTCCCTTCTTCCTCCACTGCCCAGCCCTGGAGCGAAAAGGTTCAGAGATAAAGGAATGAAAAAACAAGATTCTTTTTTGGAAAAACCCAGGCTTGCTTGCACTGTGCTTTCAGAGAAGTTTCCCTGGAAAAATGGCTGTTTGGGAACACTTCCACCCACTTCCCAGAGCTGGGAGCAGCCTTAGGTGTGACTGAAGCCATTGGGAACACAGCCCTGCTCCCAAGACCCCCACACCAAGGGCTGAAATTCCTTGGAGCAGCCCCCAAACTTCACCATCCAGTCTGGGATGGGGAATGTGTCTCTAGGTGCAGCCAGCCCAGGCTGTGGAGGGACAGAAGACACGGACAAGGCTGCAGGGCACGATGGAAACGTGGATCTGAGCCCTGTATTCCCTCCCATCATCAACCTGCTGTGGAATCCTCATCCCATCTGCTCCTTCCCCTCCCCTGGGATGGGAGGGATGCAGCCAAAGGGTGGAACACGGCGCTGATGGAGGTGATGACATCTCAAAGCCAGCCTGTGGTGGGGCCCTGAAGGAACACACGCAGCCCCTGGCGGAGCTGAAAACCATTCCCCTCAGGAATAAACCAGGAGCCCATTTCAGCCAGGCCTTCCAAAGCTGCATGGACTTCTGGGAGTGCATTCTAAGGACAGGTGTTTTCCTAGAAGACTTGAACCACATGCCTTCATCTGAGCCCTCACAATGCTCACAGTTCCAAGGATTTAGGTTAAAAGATTCCCAGGAAATTTGTGTTTATTTGTTCCAGTTTGGGAATGGCGTTGCTTAGAAAGGACTGGAAGTTCAAGCTGTGCATGACAGAATTCCCAGCCTGGAGGTTCAGTCAGGATCCTTGCTTGGTGCCAGACCAAGATGTGAACACCTAAACCTCGTGGGAAGCATTTCTATGGATAAAGGAGTCCATGTGTGCAGTGACTCGCTCCCACCAGCTCCAGATCACTGGAGAAGAGGGCAGAGGATGTCATGGACACCGAGCACCCTCTGCACCCAGAATCCTGGGAGGACAAATATTCCTTGATCCTAAAAAAAGCACACTGTGAGTGGGCCAGAACCAAAACCCCTGGGAACCCTTGAGCAAGCACTGCTGCTGCTGCTGGGCAAAAGCATGGAAGCCCTGGAAGCTTTGTCTGGAGGTGGGAAAGGCGTTGGACACCGGCTCCAAACACACCCCACAGCAGGGGAGAAAGAGTGGAAAGAAGCAGGGATGCTTGGTTGGAATTTGGGGCTTTTTTTCCTGTTTTTCTCCTTGCTGGTGTGCAAGCCGGGGCTCTGCAGCCATTGTTGTGTTCTCCAAAGAGTCTGGCCCCACAATGTAGTAAAAACAAACCACAGGAAGGAAAGGAATTAGCAGGGAAAGGAAAAGCAGCAGCGGGAACAAGCACTCAGGCCCAAAATAAACCTGCTGGCTGCAGCTGGGGGTGCAGGTAGGAGAGGTTACACCTTCTCCTGGGCGAGACTCGGAGCTTAGGGGTGGAATCCTGGCTTTTTGGGTTTATTGCTACAGGTAAGCAGGGTTGCAAGGGGCTGGAATAACAGGAAACAGCCCCATGCACAGGGATATGGGAAGGAATTTCTTTGAAATCTGAGGTTTCCTCAAACCTTGAACGAAAGGAGAGCAGAGGCAGCACCTGGAGAAGACTGGGAATCACGGGCAGAGGAAGCAGCCTCAGCTAAGGTTACCACTTTATCCTCATGGATTGTGAGGAGAAGCAGAGACCAAGGGTTTGGCATTGCAGGTTTGCCTCAGCTGCTCCCCAAGCCCCCGCTGTGCTCTGCCAAGGCAAACGCACACAGGATCCAACAGGAAATCTTCCCGGGGCTGCTGCTTCCCCTGCGTCACTCCCACTGGAGCTGCAGGGGTGGGTGGGACTTGCTGCACCAAGGGCAGCATGGACACAGGGGCTGTGCCCACCTCGAGCTGCTTCCTGCTCCCAAGGAAGGAAAACATGGAATGAACTGAAAACAAAACCACCTCGAGGCTGCATCTGCTGCTGCCCAGCAAACACTTCCCTGCAGGCAAACCAGAGCCCATCCACTTCCCAAATAGGGAATGGGGTAGGGAGAAGCTGGAAGGATCCCACTTCACAGCCCCCAAGATCCCTGAAGGAACTGGAAGGACCTAGGGGACGTTGGGCTTTTTTCCCAGGGAACAAGCGACAGGACAAGAGGAAATGGCCTCAAGTTGCTCCAGGGGAGGTTTAGATTGGATGACAGAAAATCCCTTCTCTGAAAGGGTGGTCAAGCACTGGCACAGCTGCCCAGGGCAGTGGTGGAGTGCCCATCCCTGGGGGGGTTTAACAGATGTGTGGATGTGGCACCTGGGGACGTGGGGCAGTGCTGGGGGAATGGTTGGTCTTGACCACAGAGGGCTTTTCCAGCCTTACTGATTCCATGATTTCTGTTGCTGCCTGGCACAGGGAAGCCCAGGTCTGTCCCAGAAACACATCACCAGGGAGGTTTTGCCATTCCAACTCCAACAAACACTTTATTCCCATCAGCCTCACCCGTCCTCACGGAGGACAGAGCTCAGGAGGGGAGGGAGCTTTTCCAGACTGGTTCCATGTGGGGGCAATGAGGGACAACCAAGGCCAGGAGGAGCCATTCCCAAATTCCACCATGACTGAGGAGTCTTTGCTAAGCTGGTGCAACTTCAAATTTCAAACCAAGTGTTGACTTTTGGGACTTGGTAGTTAAGAGAGCCCACAGAGGCCTTGAGAGACTCTTCCCAACCAATTGTGGGGCCTAACACAGCCCAGTGCAGTCCCAACAGCACCAGTATTCCTGCCCCAAAACCAGACTCTGAACCAATACCACACTCTGGACTCAGAGGGGAAGGGGAGGAAGGGCTGGGATTAAAAATATCACCCCAAAACAACAAGAATTTGGAAGAAATTTACACGAAGGACGTAAAAAGCAGGAGCAGCTATGAAAATACGTTGAGATGGCCAAGAAAAGTCACATCAAAATATATTTAAAAACCAGAAATTCCAATCTGCGTGGAATTTAAAACTCCTTTCCCCACCTGTGTTTTCCTGCTCAAGGAATCTCTATTGTTCCAGGACGTGGAACATGATAGGCAGCACCAGTTATGTCCTGAAAAAGTATTTCCCCAAACTCTGAGCACTTCCATAATTTACAAATCAAAGATGAGCTAAACCTCAATCATCGCCCCCCTCCCTCTTCCCCCTTCTACAGTGGGCAGGAGAAAAGACCGTGAACAAATCTGACTTTGCATTTCCAGGGAAGTCCAATTTTTCCACACATCAATATCCCTGCAAACCGTTGTAGACCTTCTGCACTGATCCTTGCTTCAACAGCTGCTTGAGACCTGCAAGGGAAGGGAGAGTGTCACATGCAGAGCACAGCAGAGACGTCAGGATGACTTTTTCCAACACTCCTTCCTCCCCATTCCTGAAATCCCGTACGCTAAACAGTCCAAGGAACTGGCGGTTCAAGGATCTGTCGGCATCAAATTCTGACCAAACAGGCTAAAAAGGAGTGAGTCAGCCCTTAAATCCATAATAGCTCATCTCCTGGGGTCGGCACGACAGGGAAGGGCTGGCAGGGCTCCACTGCTGCTGAAAGGGCAAGTCCACACGAGCAGAGGAAGCAGGGTGGCAAGGGTGGATGTGTCACTGTTTTTTCCAGAGATTACAGAGGGAGTCCCCTCTGATTAACTCAGCCTGGCCACTCACTGCCCTGGAGCCCCACAGGGCACAGCTCAGAGCAGCCTCAAAAACCACTGAGCCCAAAAAAGGAGCCAAATCAGAGGGAAACTCCCAATACTGTGGGTGACCTTCAAATAACTAAAAGAAGGACATTGAGGGGCTGGAGCGTGTCCAGGGACGGGAACGGAGCTGGGGAAGGGCTGGAGCCCCAGGAGAGGCTGAAGGAGCTGGAAAGGGGCTCAGCCTGGAGCAAAGGAGGCTCAGGGGGAACCTTCTGGCTCTGCACAACTCCCTGACAGGAGGGGACAGCCAGGTAGGGGTCAGGCTCTGCCCAGGGGAACAAGGGACAAGATGAGAGGAAATGGCCTCAAGTTGCTCCAGGGGAGGTTTAAATCAACGATCAGTAATGAAAGCAACCAATTTACTTGTACAGTAAAAAATTCCAACCTTTCAGGCATGCAAATCCTTCAGGAAATCCTGCTAAAAAACAGTTTGTCTCCCTGTAACCCTTGTCCTGCTTGTCTATCCTTAAACCTTTCTGGCTACACATTCTACTGTCCTGGAAAACCAGTGATGGGATGCATAAGGGTCACAGTAGCTGTGTTAAAATACTGGAAAACTGTCCTGGAATTAGTAACTGGAAGCAGGACGTCTCTCTGCCAGGCAAGAACTTCTTATGCTCCTTGCCTGGTGGCCAGAGATTCCTGAACTCTTTTCAGGAACACCAGGACAAAGTGAATCCCTGTCCAGGAGCTGCTCATTATAAGGAACAGGTCATTCTCCAAGGCAAATTCACTTCCTCTCTTGCATCCAGAGGAGGCTCCAAGCCACTTCCTGGCTGGTGGGTGAAAGGATGTGGCTCCTGGATGTCTGGTTCTTATAAAGGAAGCTGGAGAAAGGTGCTCCAGGAACCCTGAAAAAATTGGAATTAGCATCATCCCACACCTGACTTCCCAGCAGCTCCCACACCTCTGGCAGCAGCCTGAAGAACACCCTCGGGATATTTCACAGGATATTTCAACACATACCCGAGGTTTAATCAGGAATTCCAACCAGGAACTAACAATTGGTGCTACTGCACTCGAGGCACTTTTTACTGGAGCCTGAAGTCAATTTTTCCTTTGAAATGTTGCTGATACCAACAAGAAGTGACAGGTTACAGCACAGAGGGAGAGGCAGCTCTGATCAACAGTGATCAGTCCCAATGCAGGAAAGGAGGGATATTATTTCTGTGACTCCAAAGCTCAGGGTGGTGCTCTCTGAGCCAGAGTATGTTCTGACAGCCCCAGGAGCTGGACATGTGGTCAGGAGATAAGAAATGAGGACCACTGCCAACAATAAGGAAAAAAGGGATGTTTTGGATTCTGAAGTGTACACTTTTCCATTGAATGTATACACTGAACTGCTGCCACACACAGGGATAGACCTATCCCCTCATAAAACTCCTGAAATCACAGATGTTTGGAGATACCCAGCACACAGAAAGGCATCTGACTGCCTACCCAGTCACCTTCCCCTGGGAAATGTGGAATTGCTTTAGGAGGGAGAGAAACACCCAAGGCCTTGTGCCTGAACACACCCGTGCCAGTGCCATCATCTGTTCCCGGATATCCGTACAGGTGTGTGGGCAATTCCATCAAAAACATGGAGGATTCTGTCATTGCTCCTCTAAACTGCCAAGAGCAACAGCNACGTCAAAAACGTGGAGGATTCTGTCATTGCTCCTTGCCCAGTGTCCTCTAAACTGCCAAGAGCAACAGCTGGAACAACCTCACATCTGTTTCAGAGCTGCTGTTGCCTGATGAAGCTTCTGGAAGGGCAGCAGAGCCTGGACTGAGGCTCCACAGTGACGTGGTCAGCGTGCCCTGCACAACCCTCTTGGAACAAGAGGGAAAGCACAGGGATGAAAGCACAAACCAGGATCATTCTAAGCCCAGCCCAGAGGTACAGACCTCCCAGCCCAGAGAGCTGCAGGAAGAGCCTCGGGACATCTGGAGCTGCAGCCACCAACTGGACTGCACAGGGCAGCTGGCACAGTGCGGCCAAGGCAGCAGCAAGTGCCAAGGGTGGAATAAAACCCACCCAGGGCTTGGCTTCCCACCACAAACTGGAGGAGTCCAGGAAATCCACTAAAAGAAGTGAATCCACTTCAGGAGAAGCCCTGGAAGAAGTTCTGGGCATGGGGATTTCCTGAAGAGCTGCATTAGTACATGCCAGGAATATCTTTGTCCCGTGGCAGAGGATGAGGCCCTTGATTCCTACTCTGATGTGGAGCAGCAGAACCACAGAGGCTGCTGGAGCAAAGAATTCCCTGCTAGGAGTATAGGATTTAAGGATTTACCCTCCTGGCAATTTTAGGATTTCTACAAGGTTCATCAGGTTTCCATTTGGCACTGAAGCTGAGCAGCAGATCTGTCCTAGAGGGAGAGGGGTGGAAGGAGCAGTGGGGAGGAACAACCCTTCTCCTGACACAGTGTGACATTCCTCACCCCCAGCAGCAGAGGGATTTCCACAAGTCTTGCTTCCAAGAAAGTAGCAGCAGGGGCTGGAAAACCCTTTGTGATCCCACTCCAGCTGAGGCAAAGCAGACAGAGGCTGAGCCCAGCAAGGCTGTGGGGTCAGACAGATGGGCAGCACCAAAACAAAGCACCTGCAAACTTGCCAAGAGCTGCATTCCAGCAGCAGCACATCCCAACCTCAGCCACAACCACAGCAGCCAAGCTTCCTTGCTTCCAAGGGAAGTGGGAGTTAATCCCAGCCCATCAGCCAGCTGTGTCATGTTGGACAAGGGGCACAGGGACAGGCCAGCCCCTCCTGAGTGCTGCAGCCCCTGGCTGAGCTGTGCCAGGTTCAGGCTGAGGGCTCTGGACACGCACCTTCCCGCTGCTCGGGCGTCAGCTGCTCCTTGGGGAACTCCACGTCGAAGGTGATTATTAGGGAGCCTTTGATGTTGTTGTTATCAAAGTTTGGAAGACCTTCTCCCTTCTTCCACAGCTTGGCACCAGGTTTCGTGGTTTTATCCCGCCCAATGTGAACCTGGCAGGAAAGGGAACTTTAGAACATTACCAGCGTTACAGGATCAGGATCCCAGATCCCTGAGGTTGGGAAAGACTTCCAGGATCACTGAGTCCAAGCCATGACTGATTCTGACCTTGTCAACCACAACAGAGCACTGAGGGCCACATCCAGATGCTCCTTGGACACTTCCAGGGATGGGGACTCCACCACCTCCCTGGGCAGTCCATGTTCTGTGTGTGCACCCCAATGCTCCACCACTCTTTCCAACCCACTGGAAAGCTCCAACTGGCATTGATTCCTTGCCAACACCAGTGATATCCAGTGGGTCCAGGCAGTTTTACTGGGCATGTGCCAGAACTAACACCACCCACTGCTGGGACAGCCTGGAAGTGAGGCACACACAGTGCACCCCCTGTGGAGAGCCCATTTTAGCTCCATGGGAATTGGCCTGGAATGCTCCAACAGAGGGAATACTGTAGATAACCAGACCCTGAGCAAGCCAGCCCTCAGCACGGAGCTGCAGGTGAATTTGGGATGCACACAACACCCTGGGCCTCACCTTGTGCCCATCCAAGTGGGCAATATCCATCTCAAAGCCTGTCAGTGCCTCGACCAGCGAGATTGTCACGTTTGTGTACAAGTCATCTCCTCTCCTTTCAAACACTGGGTGCCTGTGGAAATAAGAGCCATTGAACTTTCCTCCTTCCCCAGAGGGGAAACAGGTCCTTGAGCTTCTTTCCTTCTATTTGGGAGTTTGGAGAAATCATAAATAGGAGGGGAAGTGAGAAATGAATCAAATTTAGCCTCATTTTCCTGTGTAAGATATGCACTGATAACTATCTTTTCTATTTCTAGGGCACTGAGTGGTGAGGTGTGGCAAGAAGTCCTGACTCACACAGCAATTTTCTTAGTAGTGCATTTCCTTACAACAGTGAGGTTGTGTGCTAGGAAAAAGGAGATATTTATTCTGAATCACACATGGTGAATTCAAGCCAAATAAATTAAGATACTTTGAGAATTCCACTTTTAACAGCATCAAGTCCAGCTCCTCCAACACCACGAGGGCTGAACATCCTGCACAGCCCTGAGTGCCAGGCTTGCACCTGCCCTGCTGAAAGGCAAGCTCCCTCTGGCCAAGCAAGAGCCTAACTAGGCCAGAGACTTACTTAAGAACTTTTATTCGGAAGCGCAAATCTCCTGGCTCCCCATCCACGTGGGGCTCACCTGTGGGGCAGAAAGAAAAGCTTTGTTTAAAGGAAATAGTTAGGAACGAGTGGAGAGACAAGCAGGATATTACAGACTTGCAGTTCACAAGTCAAAGGAAAAAAAAGCAGCTAATTGATCTTTTGATGAGCAAAATTCTTCTTAAACATATCGTAAAGAGCTTAGGGCTTCCTGAGTGTTGCCTCAGCAAGGTCCCAGCTCTGCTGTTCTGGGAGACCCGTCTGCATGTCAATGATGTCCTTTAGCCACTGAGGGCAGAGGGGATCCCTTCACAGGCTGAAGCCTGGGACAGATGCTCCTGCTCAGGTGTTATGTGAAACATCAGATTCAGAGCGGGTTTTGTTCAAGCCCCCACCCCCAGCTAAGGCAGTGGACCTGTGCTCTCCAGACTTAGGAACACGCTCCCGGATTCCAGCATGTGCAGAGGACACAGCACTTCCACCACTTGGGGGGCTTGGGCACTGCCAGAGAACCATGGAGGAGGAGCAGCTCAGAGCTGAGCCCACACTCACCTTCCCCAATGAAGGGATACTCCATGCCATCCCTCACCCCAGGCTCTATCTCCACTTCCAGCGTCCGCTCCTCATTCACCAGCCTGAAAACGGCAAGAGCAACCCAGCACTCAGTTTGCAACTTGATTTGTTTATTCCAGCTTCATCTCAACTTTTACTTTATGTCACTGGGGTAAGGAGAACACCCCCACAAGCTCACACTTGCTCTCCTTATTCACACATCTAAACCTAGAGGGTCAGAGGTGCCTTTTTGTGAGCTGAGACTCAGGCAGTAGAGAAGGTGAAGCTGAAAGCTCCCAAACACACAGCCAGCTTTAGGGTGTGTGACTGCAGCATGGCATTCCATACCCAGCTGTTCCCAGCTGTGTGCTTCTCGTTCAGACTGAGCTGTGCCACTTCCACTGCAGTGTGACTGTGCAAAGGAAGAAAAGGCTGGAAGAGGAAACTGGGGAGCTCAGGGGTTCCTTGGAAGTGAGAACCCGGTGTTCAACCTTCCCGAAAACCCCAATTCTTCCTGGGAACACAGGCGCGTTCCCCCACCTAGCGGCGGGTTTTGGAATGAACAGCCCGAGATCGCTACATCAAACCACAGGATTTACGATTCTGGGGAGCAGAAAAGAGCACCAAACTCACTTGACGTTGGGACATTCATCACAAACAACTTCCTGAGTCATCTGGAAGCGCCCAGGCCCCAGCTGGGTGGTTCTCATCTCCTGCCTGCAGTTGCATTTCCGTTTGCCAGGTGCCTGTCTTGCCACTGGCTTGTTCCTGACAACCTGCAGGGAAGAGGGAGAGGTTGATGCCAGCGTTCCTGGGTCTCCACAAGGGTCTGGATTGCTCTGAACAGAGAATGGTTTGGGTTGGAAGGGACCTTAAAGATCACCTCATGCCACAGGCAGGGACATATTGTTGTGTGGTGCTGCCACAGTAGCTCCAGATGTGGCCTCAGCAAAACACTGACAAATTTTCACCTTGTGATCACACACTAAACACCAGAAAAGCTCTCTCTGACACCACTATTGCCATTCTCTCTCCTTTTCCACACAGGAAAGGTAACATTGGGATGGAACACTCCACACTTTGGTTATGACACTTCCTTGTCCCACACAAGAGGGAAATTATCTGGAGTTCCCCCAAGAGCCACAAGACAAAATCAGCCAAAGTAAAGCCAACGTGCAGACAGGAGGGATTGTCAGCACCAGAGAGGGAGTTTGCTTAAAAGAAGATAGTAATGTTCCACAAACTCTTCTCAGTTATATAATCTGGAAACTTGCAGTGACACGTTTGGCTGGGGAAGGAGACTGAAAAATCCTCAATGTGGTTTTGCAAAGTGAATTTGAAGCTTATGAACAGCCCCTCAAATACCCCTAAATTCCACAGAGGGACAATTTACACCTCTTCCAACTGGGCTGCAGCACTAATCAAGGTGAGCTGGTGACTGACAGCCAATAAATCAGTATTATCACTCTTTAGGGAGACACTGCCAGATGCAAAAGGTGAATAAATGTATGTTTTTTCAGTAAACTACAGGAAATAGCATCACAACATCCTCCACTGCCAGACACAGAAAAGGAGCATCTATTTCAGCTCTAATTTTTTGGGAGAAGATATTCTGAGCTCTGGTCAGGCACCTCAAACCTGGAAACACTGAGACAAGTAAACTCACTTCTACAAAGTTTCCTGAATACACCTCCTCCAGCGTGACCTCCAGGTCCACGATGATGTCACTTCCTCGGGGAATATTCCTGTCTTGCTGGCGAGGGTTTCCTCCAAACATGAATCCAAAGTCCCCAAAGAAGCTGGAGTTAAGGACATTGAATTAGGTCAGGAAGGAATTCTAGGCAAATGTATCTACTCCACTAAAAAACAGCCTCCTCGCAGTCCTAAAGCTCCAGAGTAAACCCAGGAACCCCTTTTTGCTCCTGCAGAACACAACTAAAGCTTTCAAACAAAGTAGCAAGTTTGGCAGAGTTTTCTGAACTAAAGGAAACAAAATTAGGAGCAGAACACTCAAAATCTGAGCTCTCCACACTGCACTGCTGCTCAGCTGCCACCACCAGAAGATGTAAACTGAGTAGCACTGCAAGTCACTGCTAGCAGGTTGGCTTTCAGTAGTTTGAGGACAAGAGGGACAAAGAAAACTCCTTAGGAATCCTGCATATTGTCCCTCAGAACAGAGCAGAGCAGCAGTGCAAGTCCTTACCTAGGATTACAGGAGCTAAGCAGCTTCTGGAATTATTTTAGGAAATTTATCCAAAGAGGC
Organism: Polioptila caerulea; assembly: GCA_013397295.1. Classification (NCBI taxonomy): domain Eukaryota; kingdom Metazoa; phylum Chordata; class Aves; order Passeriformes; family Certhiidae; genus Polioptila; species Polioptila caerulea. Next base: position 35,151 of record VYXF01009408.1, read on the forward strand.
AGAAAATCAGGTTCTGTTCAAGCAATGTGCATGTGCCTTTGGTTTTTAGTGCTCCAAATTCTACAGGTGCTGTGCAAATAACCACAGCCAAAGGAAAAGTGTCCCCAAAGTGATGTGTGACAACAGGTTAAACCCCAATCACACACAGATAACCTGAGAAAGTTTCCACATGTTTGCAGCAGGTGCTGCACCTGAAAAATCACCCACAGTGCCCAAGTCTCTACTGGTTCCTGCTTGCAGCAAGGAGTGGGGCACACCAAAACTGGAAATTGCAGCTGGGATACCCACTGTAAATGTATCTCTTCAAATTCTCAACTTGCACACCAGCGACCCTGGGCCAGGTAAAATCCCCATCAAAGGTGTGCTCCAGCATCACAGAATCAGAGCAGCAGCTGTAGGACAGCCCAAAGGGTTCAGCCTCCTTACTGGGAGAAGATGTCTCCATGGGAGCTCTGGTGCCCATCCTTCAGGCCCTCCTCTCCATAGGCATCGTACTGCTTCCTCTTCTCCTCGTCTGACAGCACCTGGAAAAGGCAGGGATGTAGGAAAGGCTCACCTGGAGCTGAGGGGAGGTGTTGGACAAGGCTCTGAGGGCCCCCAGCACTTCTCACTGGAGACACTCCAGGAGCCCTGCTTGCTGTGCTGTCTAGAAAAGTTAAGACCATAACAAGCACATTTCGTTCATTAAAAAAAGCAGGAGCAACCTGGAAAATGTAAACATTGAATTTATCTTAAATATAAAAAAAAGAATCAGAATAACTCAAATCCTACAAAGTAGGACATGCTGAGACAAATAATCACAGACCACCATCCCTGTGTCTCGGCCATGAATTTTAAGCATTGATTTTATTTCCTAAGTTTTGCTCTTTGCTCTTTCCTGCCTCAGAGATGCAGAAGTCTCTGGTCACGTTTAGCCTTCCTCGCTCTTCCTCCCCCATTGATCATATTTGGGAAAGCCAGAGTTGGCAGGTTGGCTCTACAGGAGTGGGAACAGATGGAGAAGCAACTCAGCAGGTGGAGAAGCAGCTAAAAGATAAAAACCAACTGAATTTGGGGTGTTTGGAGAAGCTGTGGCTGCCCCTGGATCGCTGGCAGTGTCCAAGGCCAGGTTGGACAGGGCTTGGAGCAGCCTGGGATAGTGGGAGGTGTCCCTGCCCATGGCAGGGAGTGGGACTGGATGGGCTTTAAGGTCTCTCCCAACTCAAACCATCCTGAGATTCTGTGGAATTATAACCACTGATAAATGCTAGCAACAGGGAAAAAAATCAGTGGTGACTTCACTACTCTCACCCAGAAGGTAAGGGCTCAGTTTTCCCTCTGCCACTTGAGATTCCCATGGAAACTCCTCCCAAATCCATCCTGAGACTCTTGACTCTTTGTAGAGGAGTCTCAGCTCCCTCTCCTGGGATCAGTCTCCCTCCTAGTGGAAGCAGCTGAATTCAGACCACGCTGGAATCACCGAGCCTGTGAAAATGAAGAGACTGAGCAGGTTCACTAACCTATTTCCCCCTCAACTTTTTGGGGAAGCTTTGCCATAATCAGCTACCCAGATCTTCAGCAGCAGTGCTAACAGAAGCTTTAAGGTGAGGAAAATTCTGGGACACCCAATTCTGGTCCTATTTTGCCCAAACCAACCAAATCAACTCACTGAATGCCACAGCTAATTCAGCAGAAGGATTTCCAAGCTGGCCTGGCTAAACACACATAAAGACCTTGCAGGGAAGGCATCAAAAGCTTCCTCCAAAGCCCACACACATCAATAGTGGATTTCTGCTGGCAAACACTTAAATCAACTGGAACTTGAGGAAGAGGCAGAGAAATCCTTTGCCAGCAGAAAGCACCAACAAGGTTCCAGCTCAGCAGCAGCACCAAACTCACAGCTCCACATGCATCAGCCCTGAGGTGCTGCAAATGTTAGGGGACTACTTTTATCCACAAAAATCTTCTTTAGATTAATTTTGCCTGTGTTAATTAAGCCAGTTCATTTAAGTCTGAAGTAAAAAGGGGTCTCAGCTCTGAGACAAAACTAAAGTGAACAGTTTTCTTCCTCAACACAGAGAAATAAATGCCAGCTGGTTCTCTCACTTCATCATTTGAGGAATATTTGCATATCTGAGGAGCTCCAGGGATGGAAGCAGGAGCCAGGCTACAAACCCTTTCCCCTGCAGCTGGATTTTTCCCAAAGGGCCCCAACCTCCCACCCAAAGAGCAAATCACTGCTAGGAATTTTCACTAATGGAATTTTTCAGCACCATCTTCCTCTGGGTCTCCCTGCTGCACAAGGGGGAGCAGGAGCAGATGGAGTCCAACAGTGGCAGAAGGAGGACAAAAAGGACAGAGAACATGGAGGAAACAGCCTGAATTCCATCACAATGTATGTACAGGCAAGGAAGGCAGGCTTTGACTTCAGACCTTTGGGCAATACAATAATCTAGATTTGATTTATTTAATGCACTGTGCTGTTGGTGTGAGGGATCATTTGCATGCCACAACATCATCATGGAATAACAGGAATCCACCTGTGACCCACAATTACTTGTCTCACTTAATATCCTCTAAACCCAAGGCCAGCACCTTTCACTTCCCATCAGCTCAGACTAATCCCAGCCAGGCCCTATGCACACTTGGAGCTGCTGCACCTCCACTTCTCCCTTGAGGAACTGGGAATAAATTCCAAACAATTTTAAGCTGGTGCCTTGGCTTCCTCCTGGCTGACAGAGCTGAGGTGTTGGATTGTTCTCAGGCAGGAGCAGCTCTCCAAGCAACCTGGTATGCTCTGCATCTTTGTTTTTCATTTGGGAGAGTATCTGGAGTTGGATGTATTAACAGGGGCAGGATGGAATTTGGTGTAGTAATAGGAGGGTGGAAATTGATGAGAAGGAGAAGGAAAGAAGGAAGGGAATTCGGTGTGGAAGGTGTCCCTGCCCATGGCAAAGGGATGGAATGAGATCATCTTTAAGTCCCTTCCAACCTAAACCATCCTGGGATTCTGTGATAAAAGGCGCAGGATGGAATTCAATACATTAACATGGGGAAGATGGAATTTCATAGGGTAACAGGGGAAGGAAGGATTCCAGCTGCACCTTACAAACCTTTCCCATTCCCTGAATGCTGCAGGGTGAATCGACTCAAGGAGCCTGTTTCACTACGAGCCCCATTCACCCTTCCCAGCCCAGGGAGGCCATTCCCGGCTCCCGGCCTCACCTCGTAGGCAGCGCCCAGGTCCTGGAACTTCTCCTGCGCCCGGGGGTCGTCGGGGTTCCTGTCGGGATGGAGCTGCAGCGCCAGTTTGCGATAGGCCTTCTTGATGTCCTTGATGGAGGCGCCGCGGGACACCCCCAGGATCTTGTAGAAGTCTCTCCTGCCACGGGGAGAGAGAGAAGGTGAGGGAAGGGGGAGGGGAACGGGGAGAGGAGAGGGAGAACGGGGATGCGAGAGAGCGGGAGGGAGAGGGGAATGGGAGAGAGACGGGAAGGGGAAGGGGCGAGGGGAAAGAGGAGAGAGGAAAGCGATGAGGAGAAGGGAGCGGGGTCCCGTCAGCGCCGCGGCCGCCGACCCTGAGGAGGAGCAAGGCCCGGTGCTGAGGCGGAAT
>VYXF01009408.1:41508-94008 GCA_013397295.1 Polioptila caerulea
GGAAGCTGCAGCTGAGCCGCGAGATCGCCTGGCTCTACTTCGAGCTCTTCCGCGGCCTCCTCGGGCCTGCCCCGCCGCTCCGCCTGCGCTGGGCCGAGGCTGAGGCGGCCTGCGCCAGCGCCGAGGAGCTGGAGCGGGAGCGCAGCAAGGCAAGAGCCCGCACCCGGCCTTGGGCAGGGGCAGCCCCGGCCCCGCCGGAGGGGGAGCCCGGCCCAGCCTGACTCTTGTCTGTCTCTCCGTGCTCTCCAGCTCTCCGTGGACACTCTGCAGTTCCTGCTCTTCCTGTACGTGCAGCAGATCCACAAGGTGTCCCTGCGGCGGTCTCTGCTCGGCGACGAGTGGCCCAGCCCCAGGACCAGGTCTCCCAGCCTGACTGGGAAATCGGCCGGCGGGAATAAGGTACTCGTGCCTCTGGAATTCTCCGCCTGCAGGAGCTTTTTCGTTCTGCGGAGCTGCCTTGAGGGTGCTTGGAAAGGGGCTGGTTTATTCCTGGGAGGGTTTCACCTGTAGCAAAGCGTGAGCAAGGGTCCAGCTGCGGAATTCCTCTTCCATAGTAAACAAAGTGAAGTTCCTGTGATCTCTGCAGTTTATAAAAAGGTTTTATAAAGCTTTCCATGAGACTTTCCCGGAGTCCAAAGCTGACTGAATATTCCCTAAGAGTCTTGGCAAGTCCCCTTTTAAGAAGCAACAGCCTTTTTGCTTTATTAGTCTGGCAGGAAGCTCTCCTCCTGCTCCTAATGCCTTTCCCGTGATCCAGTGGGGAGTTTGGGATGCCATGGTGTTCCCTGGCATCAAGTTCTGTTTCTGAGAGGGGAGTTGGTTGTTCAGCTGTAGCTCAACCACGTGGAAATGCAGTTTCCCTTTGAAATACTGCCGGGTATTTAGGAAGGAGTGAGTTGGATGTGTCCCATGGGCAGCTCTGTGTGGGGGAATGGATTACAGTTTGCAGCCCTATGTAAGGCCATGCAAACCTCTGGAATTTGGGCACAGATGTGTTGCTGTGAGCAGGATAAACTGGTGAAATGTAGCTTGGGCAGGCTGGAATAATTAAAAATAGGAGCTGGGTGACTTTATCCTGAAACGCTGAACAAAAGTGGTGAGGTGTAATCAGAGCCATGTGGTCCTTCAGCAAAACTCAGCCTTATGAGGCTCTGCCAGAATTCCAGTCTCCTGCTTTTTTTGGGCTGCAGCCCTTTAGGATTTGAAATAAGGATGCTTTCAGAGGGTTTGGTTTGTTGGTGCACTCGCTGTGGAGAAATGACCCTCTGCTTTTTATCCTGGAAGGTGGCTCTGGATCCTGGCCACAGGTCTGGCCCAGCTGCAGGGATTTTCCAGTGGAGCAGCTCCAAGACCTTGAGTGTCAGCTATTGATTTGTTCCCTCCCTTCAGATGCCAGCAGCAGCAGCCTGCATTTGTGTAGGACTGTAGGAGAGCCTGGTGCTGCTCTCTAGGAGGAAGTACTTGGTACTTGAGTTGGACTGAAATGTTTTGAGGTTTTTGGGGGGGGTGTCTTTCCAGCTTTGGGAGAGCAGAGCAGCAGGAGCGAGCAGAAATGAGCACTGTATCTGACTGGGTTTCCTTCTTCTAGAAGGCTTCTAAGCAAGGATTTGCATATATGATGTCCCTGAAGCTTGTCAGCTCGGAAAACTCTCACCCCCTTGTATGTTTTTGCTGCCCCTCCAGAACTGGAACGACCAGGAGCACCTTGCCTTTGTGCAGAGCCACCTTTTGGATATGTTGGAGCTGCTGCTGGAGCCAGAGCAGCTCTCAGCCTCTTCCCATTCCAGCTGCAGCAGCCTGGTGTCCTTTGAAGCCGTGTGTGCCCTCAGCTTCCTGCTCGAGGGCACCGTCAGCAATTCCGGCTCCGTCCGGCCCCTGCACGAGCTGGCCCTCAGGCAGCCCTGCCACAGCCACAATGGATACTCCAAGGTGAGGGCTGTGGAATAAGGACTTTACCACTAAAAATTGCAAAGGATATGTTTTGTTTCCAGCTGGGGACCCCTGGGGGGTGTTTCCACCAAAACACGTGTACCTGTCTGAGTGAGGCAGGGTTCAGGTATAAATACACATCAGTCCCACAGGCCCACCCCTCCCAGCCCACCCATCTTTGCCCTTTCTCTGCTTCTTTGCACTTGTTGCCACAGCTCCTGGGCAGGGCTCTCCTGGGGCTGTGATGAAGTAACCAAGCTCTTCATCAGGTGTTTGACCTCCGTCTCTGGGCAGGTGCAGTGGAGGCTTGGTCAACTTGTTCTTGCTAAAGTTAAGAGCTGGTTTTTGCTGGCCTTCTGTTTTATTGAGTCCTTACCATGCTTAAGTCCTGCTTTACTGATTTTTTACAATATACAACACCTAAGATGCATTTCATCTCCATGGTCTTCACCCAGCAACTAAATTCCTGTGTTCTCTTACAAGTTGTTATTGCTACGCTTTAATGTGTTATAAGAAAATTGTTAACTGAGCTATGTGTTTTTTCTGCTTCTCCTTTCGCCTGCTTAAGTGCATTGTCTGCTTCTCAAATGAGCTTTCACATGTGTGTTTTCTGTATCAGGTGTGCAGAGCCTTCTCCCTGGCCAAGCTGGAGAGCTGGCTGCGCTCCTGCCTCACTGCTAATCCCTTGGGAATGACTGTCTGCCTCAAGGCTGGGAAGAAGCTGGCCTGGGCACAGCAAGGTGGGAAAAACTGCTGGGAAGTTGTTCTTAGAAAGACAGAAATATGGGGGAAATGGGCATGTGGGAATATGTGGGCAGAATAGAAATATACAGAAATATGGAAAAGATAGAAACAGAAGTATATGGAAATATAGAAATAGAAATATGGAAGTGTAGAAATATACAGAAATATACAAGATATGGCAAATAGAAATATGAGAATACAGAAATATAAAGAAATGCACAGAAATATGGCAAATAGAAATATGGCAAACATAGAAACAGAAGTATATGGAAATATAGACATATACAAAAATATGGCAAATAGAAATATGGAAAAATAGGAACAGATGTATATGGAAATACAGAAATATACAGAAATACACAGAAATATGGCAAAAATAGAAACATGTATATGGAAATATAGAAATATTTAGAAATACATAGAAATATGGCAAATAGAAATATGGAAAAAATAGGAACAGAAGTAAATGGAGATATAGAAATATACAGAAATNTAGGAACAGATGTATATGGAAATACAGAAATATACAGAAATACACAGAAATATGGCAAAAATAGGAACAGAAGTAAATGGAGATATAGAAATATACAGAAATAGAAATACAAAAGTGTAGAGAAATTGAAAAATAGAAATTTAGAAATACAGAAAAAAATGAAGAATACAGAAAATAAATTTAAAAATACAGAAAAATAAATAGGAAAAAAACCCAAAACAACCCAGAAATGAGAACTTGGCTCCTGTTGCTGATCAGGGCTCTGGTCTAGATTTCCTTGTCTCCAATCCAGCCCCTCTCCATCAGGGACATGGCAGTGGAGCTCAGGCACTTTCCCCCTTAGGATAAGGAATTTAATCCAATGTTTTGTTTCCCTGACTGCAGGATCCCAAGAGGGGCAGTGGGTTAGGGAGGATAGGGAAGGGCTTAAGGATTCTGTCCTAAAGGGAGCGTTTCCCTTTTTGAAACACACAATTCCTGCTTAAAACTTGCCCTCAGGATCTTCCTGTTAAGCTGAGTCTTGTGTTCAGGAGCAGGCTTGTGGAACTGGAGATTCTTTTCTCAGGGCTGGCTGGAGTTTGTGGGAGGCTTTGGCTGCTCCTAAGTAGTCTTGAAGTGGTTTTGATCCTTCAGTGTCTCTCAGTTTCTGAAATTTCTGGTGCCTCGTGCTGCTGACCTGCCCTGGAGGCATCAGAGATGGTGTGAGTGGTGTGGGAAAGTACCATCCTTGAACTTTGGGGCTGATTATTTTCCTGAGGGATTGCTGGAGCCAGAACTTTTGTTTTGCAGTGGAAGGAACAACCAGGAGAGCCAAGATTGCCTGCAGTGCCCGGGTGGTGCCCGAGGTGTCCCCCATGGTGATCATGAGCCAGGTGTACCGGCAGACCCTGGCCAAGAGCTCGGACACTCTGGTGGGGGCTCACATCAGAATCCATCGCTGCAACGAGTCCTTCATTTACCTCCTGTCCCCTCTGCGGTGAGTTTGGCTTCTCCTGGGACACTGCTGCACTCCTGGCTCGCCAGGGGGGGGTCCTGGGGGCCAGGAGGCCAATGGGATCCTGGGGGGCACTAGGAAGAGCATTCCCAGCAGGTCAGGGAGTGATCCTGCCCCTCTGCTCAGCCCTGTGAGGCACAGCTGGGGTGCTGTGTTCAGGTCAGGGTTTCTCAGGAGGGGCAAGGAGCTCCTGAGAGGGTCCAGTGACTGGTATGGAGATGATGAAGGGACTGGAGCATCTCCCTGACAAGGAAAGGCTGAGGGAGCTGGGGCTGGTTAGTCTGGAGAAGACCATATTGAGAGGGCATCCCATCAATCCATAGAGAGATCTCCAGGGGGTGCCAGAGGCTAGGCCAGGCTTTGCTCAGAGGTGCTAGTGACAGGTTAAGGAGCAATGGCCATAAATTAAAACACAACAAGTTTCACCTCAACATGAGAACTTCCTTCCATTGAGGGTGGCAGAGCTCTGCAACAGCTGCCCCAGGGGGCCATGGAGTCTCCCTCTCTGGAGACATTCCAAATCTACCTGCACACATTCCTGTCACCTGCTGCAGGTGACCCTGCCTCGGACTAGATGGAGGGTCCTTCCAGCCCTAATGGTTCTGTATTTCTTTGGCAGATCTGTGACCATTGAGAAGTGCAGGAACAGCACCTTTGTCCTGGGCCCTGTGGAGACCTCAGTCCACGTCCAGAACTGTGACAATGTCAAGGTCATCGTGGTTTGCCATCGCTTGTCCCTTTCGTCCACCACCGGCTGCACTTTCCACACTCTCACACCCACACAGCCCCTCATCCTCTCGGGGAACCAGGCAGTCAGCTTTGCCCCTTTCCACACCCATTATCCCATGCTGGAAGATCACATGGCTCAGGTGGGCTTGGCCACTCTGCCAAACCGCTGGGACAGCCCCATGCTGGTGTGCAGGGACAGCGGTGACACGAGCGTCTTCCGCCTCCTGCCCCCCTCAGACTTCTACACCTTTGTGATTCCCTTCAAGATGGAAGGAGACACCACAGAGACGCCAGGGGGGCTTCCCCAGGAGTACCAGGAGGTGCTGAGCCAGCGGGAGCAGAAGGTCCAGGTGTGGCAGCGCATGGTGAAGGAGGCAGGGCTGACCAGGTGAGGGCAGAGCTCGGCCACACGGACTTGTTTGATGGGGTTCCACAGAAATCCTTCAAGGGTGGGTTGGGTTGTGTGAGCCATGTCTTGCAGGCCAGTCCTAGAGCATTAGTAATTTGCAATCCTGGGATTCTGCTTGGTAAGGTGGGAAGAGTAATGCTCATAGGTATAGCTGAGAATTGTAGAATCCCAAAATGCTTTGGGTTGGAAGGGACCTTAAAGCTCATCCTATTCCACCCCATGGAACACCTTCCACTATCCCTGGTTGCTCCAAGCAAGCCCTGTTCAACTTGGCCTTGAACAGTTCAGGGATGGAGCAGGCACAGCTTGTCTGGGCAATCTGTGCCAAGGCCTCAGCACCCTCACAATTTCTTCCCAATACCTGATCTAACTCTGCCCTCTGGCAGTGTGCAGCAATTTGTCTATGTTCTGTCTCTTCTCCAAAGTCCCTCTCCAGCTCTCTTGGAGCCCTTTTAGGCCCTGGAAGGGGCGCTCAGGTCTCCCTGGAGCTTTCTCCAGGTGAGCACCCCCAGCTGTCCCAGCCTGGCTCCAGAGCAGAGGGGTCCAGCCCCTGGAACACCTCTTGGCCTGCTCTGGATTCCAGCAGCAGCACATCCTTGTTATGCTGGGTATCCCAGAGCTGAAGGCAGCTCTGCAGGTGGGGCCTCACCAAGTGGAGTGAAGGGGGACAATCCCCTCCCTCACCCACGCTGCTCCTAAGGAGGTGCTTTCTTATGGCTGCATTTTCCCAGCTTGTAAGACTCCAGGAAAAGCATTCCCAGATACTGCTGAGGTGAGGGATCCACCCTGGCAGTGGTTTGGGCCAGGGCTGGGTGTGCACCCTGAGCTGCACCTTAGCCCAACCTTCACCTTGAGATTGAAGCTGTCAATGGCTGCCCCAGCCCTTGTTGGGGCGAGCTGGGAATGTGCCTGTGGATCACTGCAGCAGATCACCTTGTGGGCAGCAGCTTTTACATTCCTCTGGAGCAGATCACGTGGGGTCCTCTGCCCAGCTTCCTTGGCAAGCACAGAATGGGGATAAAACCCCATTTCAAACATCTCTTGTTCTGCCAGGGCTGCTGCTTCCCACCACAGTTTTGGGAAGGTGGCCTGTCAGAACCTTCCTGTGAAAGAAGTGTGAGGAAATAGGGCTGATGTGCTTGGATTTGCAGTCACAGGAGGCAAGAGCTCAGAGACAGAGGCTGCTTATTCATAAAAGAGGGGAAACTGGCAAGTTTAGAAGCTTGTTGAAAAGAAACTGGGCAGCTGACAGTAGGAAATGGCTGTTGTCTCCTGCAGGCAGGGAAACAAGAAAGGAGACAAGTAGGAAGCTTAGAGCAAACAGGATATCAGGCTTGTAGAAAGAAAAAAGCTGCTGTGCTCAAGCGGGGAGGTGAAAGAGAGTGTTAGAAATAAGAAGACATCTTTCAAGAAGTTGAAGTTGTCTGATTGAGGAAAGTGGGGCAAAAAAAAGAATGTAAATCCTGCCAGGCTGAAAGTAAAACCCCCGTAAGACGGGACCAAGAAGACAGCTTGAGGAACAACTTGCAAAAGCATAAAATCCTGTTTATTCATTTTCTGAGCGTATCAGACAGAAAGTCTTTCAGGGTCAGTAGCAGATCAAGGTAGAGAAAAAGCTCTTGGAGAAGATAAATCCACAAGGGAAGAAAGAAGTGGCTGCCTTTGTGTTCACTGGGGAGGAATCTGGGTTAGTTTGTGTCCCAGAACCCTGCTTTTTGGGGAATGACTTGAATGGAAGAGAACATACAAACAGCAGCCTTAACTTGAAAAAAGGATGTGGCTGCTTGGAGCCTGTCTGAGGCTGAGTGGGGCAAAACTGAATAGGATGTCCTGAATTGGAAAGGACCTTAAAAACCCCACCAGATTCCACCCCCTGCCATGGGCTGGGACACCTTCCACTAGCCCAGGTTGCTCCAAGCCCCATCCATCCTGGCCTTGGACACTTGTAGGGATCCAGGGGCAGCCACAGCTTCTCTGGGCACCCTGTGCCAGGGCCTCTCCACCCTCCCACAGAAGAATTCTTTCCCAGTATCCCATCTGACCCTGCTCTGTGGCAGTGGGAAGCTATTCCCCCTTGTGCTGTCACTTCATGCCCTTGGAAAGAGTCTCTCTCCATGTTTCTTGTAGCTCCTTCAGGCATTGAAAGGCCACAAGGATTTAATCCTGAAGCTTCTCTTCTCCAGGCTGAACAATTCCAAATCTCCCAGCCTTTCCTTCGAGGAGGGGTGCTCCATCCCTCTGATCACCTTCCTGGTCTCCTCTGGAGCTGGTTTCCTGCTTTTCCCAGCACAGAATGGGGTCAGCACATCAGATTAGGAATGAGTTTAAAGCAAACCCACAGAAAATCTCGAGAATATTGAAAAATGTTTATGTTTCATTGGTGTTCAGAAATGAATTGTGTAAACTCCTTGACAAAGTCCATCAGGAGCTACTCAACACCCGTGCCACCTTTGGCTTAAGAAATTCCAGATGTGAGCTGATCCTGGAGGGCTGGGATGCTGTTCTGGAGATGCTTTTGGGCACCTGAGCAGTGCCAGCCTGAGCTGAGTGGCCCACCCTGTTACTGCCAGGCTTGCCAAAAACACCCCAAAAGTTCATCATGAGCAACAGGAGTGATGTGAGGTGTGTTTATAGGTGCACTTTTCTCCTGATCTCCATCCTCTCTGGTGCTGCCTGAATAGAATTTCGTGTCCTTTGTGCTTAAGCACTGGTTGCTAATCTTAGTTTTCTCCCTTTCCAGACAATTTTTCATCTGTGCCCTGAGGGGAAAGTGAAGGCAGCCCTGGAGCAGGGTGGTTGTAGTGGTGGGATGGGGAATTTTGTATGACTTCTCCAACTCCACCAGAGTCTGCCTTTGGGGTTCATCATCATGACATTCACTTGGTAAAAACCTTTTCTGGTTGCCTCTGCAAGGTTCAGGAGCCAAGCCTGGCTCTTCTGATACATCTGGAGGCTTGTTTGGTTAGTGAGGACATGATAAAAGTAAAATACTGTAAATGAATGTGATTTTCCCATATTTCCCTGCTGATGTTTCTGTTTCAGGGATCAGAGGAAGCAGTTCCAGACTGTGGTAGAAAACAAATTCTGTGAGTGGCTGGTCCAGACGGGGAACCGGCAGCAGCTGGACAGCCTGGTCCCTGCTGCCTTTGGCTCCAAGCAGGCAGCAGGATAACATTCCTGGGCAGGATAACATTCCTGGGCAGCAGAAGGAAAGGGAGGTGAGTGAAAGGTCTCCTTCTCTTGCTTCATCTCTCCCCTCAAGAATTGTCCCATGTTTGTGTGCACAGCCAAGGCAGAGGTAGGAGAAGCAGAGTCTGAGTGAATGTTCTTGGAAGAGCCTGGCATTTGGGTTTAGTTCCTGCTTTCCTGTCAAAACCCATTCTCAGCTGAAATCTCACTGCCTTGTTGTCAAGTTTGATTTGTTGGAGGCATCTGTAAGGCAGATGGGCATATTGCACATAATGTGATATAAATTGATTGGAATAGCTGCTCTTTCAAAGAAATTCTGTGTATTGATGTCTACACGTTTCACTTTTTGCTAAAGAGAGTTGAGTGAGACTTTGGGTTTTTTTTACAATGAAACTTTGGATAATTCTCACTCTTCCCAAGCAGAAGTGGTTTAGGAGCTGGAGACCTACACTTACTGTGCTCCTCTGCCATGGCATGCTTCAAACCATTAGAAAATTGTTTTATTTTTGATTTAACCTTTGAATTCCTTTTTCTTTGCTGGTGTTAGAAGTACAGTTGCCTCCTTTTATTTTGTTCCAGAGCTCTGGAAACGAGCAGTGATCCACTCAGCCCAGTTCTCATTAAGACTTTGTGGCTGTCCCACCTGCACCCACTGGATCTGACACCCAGCCCTGGTGTGGATTCCTGAGCACTGATGCCATGGGATTCCTGAGCACTGCTGCCTTCCCAGGAATGTGCTGGGGGCATCCTGTTGGTGACTGAGAGGTGCCTGGCACTGGGAAGATGAAGTGTGCCCTATTGCAGAGCTGTCACCACAGTCAGTGTCCATGGTGAGCAGGTGTCCTGGGACAAAGCTGGGTGCAGGCCCTGGGCATCACCTGCATCCTCATGGTACAAACCAGCAATGCTGTTTTTATAAATGTGAAAAAGAAATGTTTAATTTTTAATGAATGAAATCCAACAGGGTTTTTTTTAGTATGAGGATAGCACTTTTTGAAGATTAACTTTTGTATATGGTTGCATCGTTTTGAGATATGTCAATAAACCAGATTTGTTGGATAAACTTGGCACATTCTTGGGGAAGGGATTTTACCTGTACAGTTGGTCTTGGAGGTGCACAGCACCTTTTATTGTAGTGAAATGTGAACCTTTCAGAGAGAGAAACGTCTAATTTATGAGAAAAGTAGGGCAGAAAAAGAATGCCAGGCTGAAAGTAAAACTCTGTAAACTTTAGCCATGGAGCTGAAGGTTTTGAAGGTTGCCCTGGCACAAGGCTTTGGTACAAACCCTATTCCTATCTCTCATAGTTTTCATAAAGATTATCTGCTTGAATAAGCACCATTCTCATGTGCTGGTGGGATGTGTTTTGGGGAGATGTGCTCATAGCCGAGCACCTAAATAAGCTTGGGAAATAGGCAAAGGCATTGCATGGATGAGTGGAGGCAGCAGCTGGTGGTGCCTTGGGAAGAGCTGTCCAAGCTGAGAGTGAGGGGAAGGCACAGTGCTCTGGAGTGCACAGCCTCAGAACTCCTCTGAAGGTCTCCCTTGGCTCCTGGGCAGGCAGGTGAGGTGAGTTTATGATGTTTCTTCTGTTTATGTAAGATGAGTGTGTTGTGTTTAACCAACCTCGAAAGGAAGGATGTGGGAAGTGACCACAGCTTTGAGCTGTGAACCTGCTGATAGAACCCAGCTTGTGCTTGAACTGTGATCTTCAGGAATTAAAAACTAAATCAATCCAAGTGGCCTCAGTGAGAGCAACAGCTCTGGGTGATTCAAGGCTCCTAAAATGGGAAGAGGAGAAGCTGCTGAGTGTGTGTGCCCCGGGCTCTCCCATCTGCCTGCATTTACAGAGCTGCTGTTGCGAGAGTGCTTGTCCTGACAGATTTGAAAGAGGGGCTGCGTGTTACGGGCACTGCTGTGCCAAATTCGTGTCCCTTTGTCTCACTAAGCCTTTGGGCTGGGGCACTGAATAGCTGCAGAGGTGGTTTTTCATAATGCACTGGCGGGGGGGTGGCTGTGGAAGCCAGGGATCCTCGGCCTCCCCGCTCCGAGGGCCAGAGCGCGGCCCAAGGGAAAACTGCTCCAGCTCAGGTGCTGGGCTGAGAGCTGGCACTTGAATTTGTGACATTTGCAGAGACAACCAGAAAAGTGGGCATCGTTTGATGTGTGAAATCACCCACTTTGTGGAGAGTGGGGAGGTGGCCACACATCCTTCTTTCCCTCAGTATTGAGGTGTTTGGAGCAGTGTGGCTCCAGGTGGGGGTGTCCCAGGAAAATCTGCAGCCTCTTCGCTGCACAAATGTTTCCATTGAGAGCTTTCAATGCAGAGCTGGTCTTGCAAGCCTCTGGTGTCTGCTGGGAGCACTTGTTTATCATTCCTTAATTGCATCCTTCACTGCTCCAGAACATGCCCTGATGAGTATCAAGTGCCCTCCTTACAAATGGGGTGGGTCTCGAAGAGCCAAGGAGGATTCCTTCTTGTTTAACAGGCTTGGGAGGGAGGGAGCAGCCACATTACCACCCGTCCTCCTGGACTTGGCAGGGGGCTGGGTGTTTTGAGTGCATTTGGCAGAGTTTTGGTGTTCTGACTCAGCAAATGGTAACAAAGGGAGGATGGCGAAGCCTTCCTTTATTCCATAATCCTGTTTGCTTTTCTGGAAATCGGCTATAGCCTCAGAATCACTGACTCAATTTTTGGATCCTATTCTCATGACAAAGCGGCTGTCTGGTTTAAAACAAGCCCGTTATAAAAAGGGCACCTCGGATCCTGGCTGTTTGTAACAGCTGCTGACATTCCTCCGGCACAGGGCAGCTTGGCTGGAACGGAAAATGTCCAGAGCTGGAACCAAGGTAAGTTTATTTGCAGTGTTTTTCATGATTTTGGCTAAAAGTGCAGAATTTCGCAGGGATGAATTGTGGAGAAACTTTGTTTTCTTTCTTCTGCTGACAGCTTCCCCCTCTGTCAGCGTGTGGGCAGGGGGAGATGCTTGAAATCCCTCCTCCTGTGGAGGGAAGCTGGAGCTGAGCCCTCCCAAGAATTTTCCCAGGGTTTGGCTGGTTCCTCTAGGTGTGGCTCTGCCAGAGGATGGAGTCAAGCGCAGTGACTGGCGAGGAGGCATTTTGAAATGGCCCTAAATCAGCAGGATCTGATGCCCTGTAAGTTGGGGGTGGAGTGGGCTGTGCCAGCTGGGAATCTCATGGAAGGCTCCCTTGGAGCCTTGGGAGAGCCTGACCCCCAGCACTGGCAGAGCTGCCACATCCCTTTTCCATGGTGGAGCAGAGGGTGGCCACGGCTCCGAAGGGAACAGCGTTCCCTGAGGGACACACACCAGCCTTGGGATTCGGTGCAATGGGCAGGGCTGAGCTGAAATTGGAGAAGGAGCTAGGTTGGGAAGCTCAGCTGCAGCTGGAGTGACACCTCAGGTGGAGATCCAGCCCCTCAGCAGAGCTGAGCTGATCCCACAGAACTTGTACTGGGTCTGTGGCTGGGCAGGGAGAAACAACTGGGAAAGGGAAGGAGGGCGAGGACTTGGGCCAGTGTCCCCTGTGGAATGTCAAACACTGTTAGGAGGCTGCAGGAAGAGCTTCTTCATCTGAGTTTAGCTTTTGGGCTGGATTCCTTTTAGCCTATGAGACCCAAGGGGCTTTGGAAGCACAGTGGGTTTGGAGGCACTGGGCAATGCCATGGGAGATCCGGTCTCGGCTTTTCCGTGTCCTTCAGCTCTGTGGCTCTCAGGGGCTGGGCTGTTGGTCTGGGAAGCTGAGGAAGGTGGGCTGGGGGTTCCTGGTCCCTGGGCTGCAAACTCTCTGTACCTGAGCCTAAAAAAGGTGCTGGGGAATTGCGACTGCTCCATCCTTGAGTCTCCTGTCAGCTCGGAAAGCCTTGAGCACATTGTGCCTTTCCCCTGCCCAAAGCCGTGTCCCCTCAGAGTGTGCCACGGAAAATTGATGGAATATGTGCTGCTGAGGGGCAGCAAGGTGGCCAGGAGGAGTTACCTCCTATTTCTCTGTGCTGCGCTCTTGTTTAGCACATTCCAGGGAGAAGAAAAGGGCAAAGTAGGGAATTAAACACCATTTCCTCACAACGCTGGAAAGATCACAGCGTGATCTGCCCTGGAAAGGGATCACTGCTGACAGAGGAGGCTCTACTGGATATTTTTAATGAGTTTTCTTCTACCTAAGTGACTGTTAAATATGTGATAGGTGAGGTGACCAAAGTGAGATTTTTACATTCCTGCAAGGAAGATCTGCTCTGGCAAACGTGGTAACCTTTGCCTGGTAACCCCCAAAAGGCAAGGGTTGGGCAGGGAGAGTTTAACGGGAGAGTGCTGGGAGCAGAGCTCCTGGAGGGTTTGGCTGAAGGAAGGCGATTTCCCTGCGAGTGAGAGGGGACAGAAACAAAGCTGCAAATCCGGAACTGGAATCTGTAATTCACCTGGAATTATTCCAGGGGTGAAAACATCAACCTGCTCTGTTGGTGCCCCAATCCAGGCAGGAAAGCTGGGGAGCAAAGATCTGAAATGAGCTGAGGGTGTGTCTGAAGGGCTGTGCTGGAGAACAGGTGGGCAGGACCCCTTAAATTCTGAAATTAAACCAAGGAGCAGCACTTTGGATGGACACAGTTCTGTAGGAACAGCCATATCCTTAACGTGCCTTTGGATTTATTTGGCTTAATGGTTTTGGAAGTACAGGGAAAATGCCTCCCTGGAAAGATCAGGAAACTTTACTGGGCTTCAGTTTGGTTGTGTTAGGCTGGGTGGGGAAGGAACATCACTGAATCCCAGAATGGTTTGGGTGGGAAGGGACCTTAAAGCCCATCCAGTTCTACCCCCTTCCCTGGGCAGGGACACCTTCCACTATCCCAGTTTGCTCCAAGCCCCGTCCAACCTGGCCTTGAACTCTTCCAGGTTCCCTCTGCCCAGAAAGCAGATCCACATTGGGCAGAGTTCATCATCAGCCATGCTGGACACTCACTGCAAGGACAGGAGTGGGACAGGATCAGAGCTTGGGGACAGATGTGGAGAGAGGGATCAGCCATCTCAGCAGAAGATAATGCTGAACCAGGAATAAATAAATCCCTGCAAGAAGTTTCCAGGGATGCTGTGGCTTCCTTGGCCACTGGCTTCCAGAAGAGGGTGACTGGTGATGCATGACAGCCAAACTCAGCAAGCAGAGCTTTCGGTGTTGCCTTTGGGTCTGGCTGGCAGATTTTTTGGGTGATCCCTTCAGGGACAATGATCCAGAAACAGGATCTGGAAAAGGCAGGATGTTGTGGCTGGGAAGACCTGGCCAGTGTGGTTAGCTGCCCAAGAGTGGGAAAACAGGAACTGGGCATTTCAGTGCTCTCCCTCACTGCTGGAAAGGTCAGAGTGATTCCCAGCCCTCCACTGAAAGGTGGGAAGAGCTTGCTCAGGATGTTAGGGGACAGGTTGTTTTGTGTGCACCAGCTGCTTTGTGATGGCAGATCAGGCCTTGAAATTAAGAGGAAAATAGCATTATCCTAATAAATGCCCAGTAACAGGCCAAAAATCAAGAGTATGAATCCTCTGGCATGATCAGTGTGACTCTCCAGATCCCTTGGTCAGGCTGGTGGGACATGCTGACCAACCAGCTGCAGGAAAACTCTGACTAATTTGATTTTTAGCAAAAAACAAATGATGAAAAATAAAAATGAGTGAGTTGTCCTGAATTTGGGTTGAAACACTGATAACGAGGGATTTTTAAGAGCAGGGAGATTACATCAATACCAATAGCCAAAGCACTGTATGTGAAGTAGAGCAGATGGGGGGTGTATCCTAATCCTCAAAGTATGGACAAAAAACATGGGAAAAATGGACTGTGGAACACTGCATGTTGGGTGTGGCCAGAAAGATTCTCTCTAGACCATCTGATGTTGTGAGCAAGGGATGTAGTCAAGATGGTTTGGGAATCCTCTTGGAGAAGAGCAACATTTGATGAGTAATTGTCACCTGGGAGGATCTAAAAATGGGGCTGGAGAAAGGCCTGGTCTGATCTAGGGCTTGGCAATATTTCCATGAAGGGATTTTTGAGGAAAACTGGGTCTCCTGTCCAGGGCTGGCTGGGTGGGTGGAGTGGGATTCACTCATCAGCTCCCAAGATCATTTCAAGTCAGATTGTGATCAAGGATCAAGTGCTCCAAGATAAAGTGCTTTGGCATCAGCAGCCTGGCTGTGGAGCAGCTCTTGGGAAAGAAATGTGGGGATGGATCGTGAATTTGTCAGAGGTTTCGTGGACTTGCAACAGCCAAAGCAGAACAAGCCAACTGCAAATACAATCCCTGGATATCCATAAAACTGCTACCCACCACGCACATGGAATGCTCCCTTAGTTTCTCCCGGCACAGGCAAAGCTTGTGTGATGTCCAGCTTTGAGCAGTGAGTTTTGAGAAAGGAAGTTTTGGGTTGTTCAGGCAGGAACAAGGATGGGCTGGAAGACACAGCCTGGGAGGAGGGAGACTTCTCCTCCCCCTTATCAGTAAAGATCTTGCTGCAAACACTTGGTTAAGTCGAT
The DNA here is from genome assembly GCA_013397295.1 of Polioptila caerulea. NCBI lineage: Eukaryota > Metazoa > Chordata > Aves > Passeriformes > Certhiidae > Polioptila > Polioptila caerulea. The sequence goes on from VYXF01009408.1 coordinate 56,527, forward strand.
ATAAAGGAAATAATGGAATCGTTAAGGCTGGAAAAGCCCTCTAAAGGCATCAAGTGCAACTGCTAACCCAGTGCTGCCAGACCCACTCATGTCCCCAGAAACCTGCTTCGTACATTCCATTGACTTCTCACAGCTCTCCAGCCATAATTTAGTAACTCCTGGTCTAGAGAAGGTGGAAGGGAATTATTTTGATAGTGTTTTGCTGGAAAAAGGACAGGGACTTCAGCGTGGGAGTGTTGGGCTGGACTGGGACAGAACAAAGGTCTGGGAAGGGCAGAGCACTGGTGGCAGCTGGAGGCATTGGGGCCAGACAGGTGAATTAGTCTGACTGACTGCAGTTGGTCCCGTTCCATTGCTGGGCCTGATGATTTCTGATATCTCGAGGGCTCTGCTTTCAGACATTTCCTGCCGTGACGTGGCTGGAATATGGAGACAACGTGCTGGATGAGGCACCTCCCCTCTCTGCCCCCTCTGCTCATTTCAGATCACCTTCTACGAAGACAAGAACTTCCTGGGCCGTTACTACGAGTGCGACAGCGACTGCCCCGATTTCCACACCTACCTGAGCCGCTGCAACTCCATCCGTGTGGATGGAGGCACCTGGGTGGCCTACGAGAGGCCCAACTACGCCGGGAACATGTACGTGCTGACCCACGGGGAGTACCCCGACTACCACCACTGGATGGGCCTCAACGACCGCCTGGGCTCCTGCAAGTACATCCAGATCGTAGGTGTCAGCCCTTCCCAGGGCACGCTGCCACCCACAGCCATGGTGGAAGGGGTTCCTGTGGGGGGACACGGTGCCCATCCTCCTGGGGAGCCACGGAGGGGGTGGAGCAGGGGGTTTGCTCCCATGGTCCTGCTCTGGGAGGAACAGGGTGTTCGGTGTGGGGAGAAGGTGAATCTCTGCCACTCTGGGTTGTGGTGGGAAAAGGCAGATCCCTTTGAGTGTGGGTGAGTTTCCACAGGAACAGCAGTGTAGTCTCTGCAGCATGTTCTGTTAGGGGTTTCAGTGTCCAGGCAGGTCGCTCCAAAGTTTACCTGTCTTCTTTTCCCTGGTGTGTAACCAACGGGTCCAACAGGCTCAAGGCCTGTGACAGTGGAATGTAGATTTTGCAGGAACATTTGGAATGAGGGGAAGTTTCCTCTCTAGCAAGCCAGGACTCCCTTCTGATACAAGGAACTGAATATGTGTCACCAAACCCCTGTGGGCATGGAGAGACCAAGCCCAGAGAGAGCCCTGGAGTGCCCAGAAGAGGGAGGGATGCCTGGAGCCCTCCTTGGCCATGCTTGGAGCAAGCTGGTGCCTCCTGGTATTAGAAAAGCACAGGAGGTGTGCTCATCCCCTCCTAACTGATGATGGGGAGAAAGGAACAGAGGGAATGATCCTTTTGGGAAGCCTGTGGGGAGGAGCATCCTTTAAGACTGGGATTGTGGGTGAAGTGTGGATTGGTGCTGCTGCTGAGGTTTTGTCAGTAGTGGGGCAGATCCATGCTGATCCATGGGTTGCTGACTTGGAGCATAGCCATGAATTCCCAGGGTATGGAGGGGATCTCACCACTGAGAATGGGAGTATAACGCCCCTCTGAGCCTGTTCTGTCTTTGATCAGGGTCTAAATCCCCATTCATGGGGCAGGGAGAGTTTACAGCCCGTTTGGGGCACTGATCTGGCTTAGGACATGGAGCCAAAACATGCAAGATGTAAGGGCAGCACAGCTTCCTCCACCAGGATGAAATGTGGGAGCCTTCTCCTTCCTTTCCACCTGGTACCTGGCTTTCCCTCCTGCCCGGGGGAGACCCCGAGAGCTCGCAGAGCTCGGCTGGGGCCGGGGGGGCGCGGGTGGAGGTGTCCAGGCAGCTGCAGATGAGACGCTGCCGCTGTGCCTTCGGGCAGGGAGCGCTTCCAGCCCTGGTGGGAACCAGCGCTGCCCGCAGCAACACGGCCCCGCCGGGGTCAGCCGCTCATGAAACTCCTCTCGGCCCGGAGGAGAGGGGGCTGGACGGGCTCCGGCTCTCTGATGCTCACGTGGAGCACTGAGAGGTTCAAAGCTGCCCGGGACAGCGAGGCCAGCACTGCCGACTCAGCCTTATCCCTGGAGGAGCTCTGCACGTGATGCTCTGATAAAATTTACCCCAGCTGCTTCTCTCTGTGCTTCTGGAGGCTGATGTGAGATTTCAGCCCTGTCCCGGTGGGCTGGGCGCGGTTGGTACCTGATTTGAGTCTGGCTGTGCCCAAACTCTGCCCCCATGTCCGAGCTGGGACATATCAGTGCCTCCATCCGATGCTGTGGTTGCCAGTGGAGTCACCCAAGGAAGCTGTGGCTGCCCCATCCCTGGAAGTGTCCAAGGCCAGGCTGGATAGGGCTTGGAGGAACCTGGGGCAGTGGGAGGTGTGACCACCCACGGCCGGGAGGTAGAACTGGATGATCTTTCAATCCCTCCCAACCCAAACCATTCCATGATTCGATGATTTTTCTCTCCCTTTTTTAATCTTCCCTAGCCAAGCGGAGGCAGAGGCCACATCCAGGTGTTCGAGAAGGGAGATTTTGGCGGGCAGATGTTCGAAGCCACCGAAGACTGCCCTTCCATCATGGAGGAGTGGCACATGCGTGAGGTGCACGCCTGCAGGGTGCTGGAGGGCGTCTGGGTGTTCTACGAGCATCCCAACTACCGGGGCCGGCAGTACGTGCTGCCCAAGGGGGAGTACCGCAAGCCCGTGGAGTGGGGCGCGGCCAGCCCCGCCGTCCAGTCCTTCCGCAGCATCTCCGAGTGAGCCAGCCCCGTGGCCGGGCTGCCACACCCCCCCAATAAAGCAACTGAGTCGCTCAGCTCCGCCTCGTCCTGCTCATTCCCGGGATTTGCGTGCGGGATGTTCGGTGTCCGGGGGGCTGGGGTGGAGCGGAGCCTTCTCGGAGCAGACCTCCCCCCGCCAGCCCCTGATTGTCACCCCCTTCCCCATCCCCTGCCCTCTGTCCCGCTGCTCCTGTAGGGAAAAGCCATCCCGAAGCTGGAGCACAAGCTTGGCCGTTCCGGTGGAGCGGCGGGACCGCGCATCCCTGGATTGCGGCTTTCGGTGGTGGCTGTGGGTGGCTCGGTCTGTCATGTCCCTGGGGAGTCCCTGCCTGCTCTGTTGCTGCTCCATGGTGGCTTGGGAGAAGGGATGAGGTTTTAGTCAGTGCCATGCGTCCTCCTGGACACCCTGAGCAGGCAGCTGCTGTCCTGGCACGGGATGAGTTTGTCCTTCTCGTGATGGCTGGGGTGACAGGGACATGGGACTGGGAAAAAAATGGAGATCCCAGATGGAGCAGGAGGGGGACGGCCGTAATCTCCATGGGGAATGCTGGGGCCCCTGCCAGCCCGGTGTGTCACGTACAGGATGTCCCCTGGAGGGGTGAGCCAAGGGACTCAGCCGCCTAAACTGGGGCTGGGCACCGCCTGGAGCCGAGGAGCTGGAAGCAGGGGAGCAGGCTGGATGTGGGATAGAGGCAGTGAGTGCCTCTGCGAGGTGGCTGCTGAGTGATCCTGAAGGGCAGGAGGAGCTTTCCGGACACCTGACATGTGCAGGGAGCAGACGGAGCTCCCAGTTAGCCCAGTTTGCCACCAGGAACGTCCCATTTTGCCCGCTGCTGCCAGAGGAGGGGCAGGTCCCAGGCACAGCCTCTGGGGCAGGAATAACTGATGGCTGAGCACTCTCTTCCCGGGAACGCCGGGGCCCTGCAGCCGGTTTGCACACGGAGCCCAGGGGCTTTGGGACAATGACGCTGGAGGGGGAAGCAGAGCCCTCCCAGCCGTGCTCTCCAGTCTCTTCCCGTTGATGTATGAGGTTATTAAGGAGCAGGGAGCCAGGGTAAGTGATGCTCGTCAAGCCACGGGGCTGCCATCTCCCGGGAAAGCTGCTGCCGGTGGGGAACGGGAAGGGGCTGCCCCCTGGACTTCCTCCAGCACAAAGACGAGCCGAATAATCGCCTTCCCCTTCTTCCTCTTCCTCCTCTCCGTGCTGTCACCCCTCTCCCTTAGCCCCTGCCCCTTTCCAGCCTTTCCCTGCAAACGGTGATGCATCTTCACCCACTTCCATCCCTCCTCCCCTCCTTTCCATCACGGATCTGTAGGATGCAGATGACCCAGCAATGCAGTTGGGTTTCACTGTACATTTCCCCATAGTATTTCTCCAGGACCAACCAGCCCTCAGCTCCAGCTCCTCTTTTCCTCCTGGCAAAGTACCATGAGGGCAGCAGCTTGAGCACAGCCTGGCTCCTGTTTTTTTTGACATTGAGCCTGTTGCTGCCCCTGTTGTGGATGGAAAATCTCCTGTAGGTAGGCCAGCTCCACCCAATGCACTTCCAGCCTGATTTTGGGGAATGTCCCCCTGTCCCCATCCCACATGCCCTGCACTGGGTGGGGTTGGGATGCTCCAGCTCTGTGCCTGCTGATGTGCATCCACGCCAGAGCACTGGAGGAGCCAGACCTGGATCTGGTTTGCCCTTAAGGTAACGTTTTCCCACATCCTTCCCTTTCACTTCTGGTCTCCCCACTTTTAAAACCCAATTATCCCAAGTCTTCCCCCCTTCTCCTTGTCCTCCAAGCTCTCGTCCTTGGGTGAACGCTGTGTCCTCAACACTTGCAACTGACACAAACAACAACAAACTGCTACTTGGGTGGATTTTTTACCATTGGTTTTTATTTTATTGTTACTCCAGATGACTTTTTCCATTTTTCCCTTGCCACGGCGGAGCAGGGCGCCTGTGGAGATGAGCGGGGAGTGCAGCAATCCGAGCCCAGCCATGCTGATGCCGGTTTTTCCTTGACAGCTAATTTCCATTTCCCAGTATCAGGGGGTCTGCTCCAGTAATTGGCATGCAGATTGTGTCCGGTGGGCCTGTTAGACACGAGCAAAGGCTCTGCTGCTTGGAATAAGCCAACCCCAGGCTGATGGATGGGGTGTAAGGAGGTCATGGGGAGAGAGAATATCCAGATGCCCGCGTGCACACACCTACGAAATTTCCCATTCCATGCCCTCCCCCCATCCCTACTTTCTTTATCCAGCAAACTCTAATCTATCATATTACATTGAGACAAATCCTGCTCCATTTCTCTCTCTTTCCCTTTTTCCCTCTAAGGGAAATGTGATGGAACCTGCTCCTGGATTTAATGAGAAGATGGTGCGGCGTAGCAGGAATTAAAGCGGTGCCATGCTTCATTAGCAGTTGGGGATCACATGGAGCAGGCCCAGATGTTAATTACACTTTGGGAATTAATTGGTATAAGGCATTCCTCTCCTCCATCATCCGTAATCCGGTGTGTGTGTGAGAACTTCTGGAAGCAGAGACCTCCAGGCAGGTGTCTGTCTGTCTGTCTGTCCCCCCTCCTCAGCCTGCTCAGCACCGGCCGTGACTGAGGGGTACCAGGTGGTTTGGAAATTTTGAAGTCACCTTCATTTCCATTCCCTTGGTGTAAGGAACTGCTGTAATTTTTTCCTCTTTTCCTCCTTGTGCTGCTTTCCTCTAAATTTTTGCTCCAGTTGCTGCGGAAAGCCAGGATGGCCTGGGGCAATGGTGGGCGGTGGCACTGTGTGGAAGGAGGAAAGAACATCCCCCTCGGGGCTGGCCATCCTCAGTGGATTCCAGGACATCCTGCTCCTTCCTCCTGCTCCTTGACCTGTCCTTGCTGGCCCATCCCTTCCCTCCAGCTCTGGAGGCAGACAGGGGAGCCTCAATCTGCCCCCACAGCACCTCTGCTGCTGAAACCTCCCCAGTTTCCAAGGCCAATGGTCTCCAGTTTCCTCCCTTTTCCACCTTGGGTTCAGCCTGATGAAATGCAAAAGCTGCTAAAAAGCTGAGGGAGGGGTTGGTGTCATTTTGTCAGAGGACAGAAATGATATGCTTGAAAATGAAGAAAATTCCTCTGAATGCTGCCAATTTGTTCCTTTCCTGAGCTGGCTGGTGGTGGCCCAGCGTGGGGTGTGGATGTCACTGCCATGGAGCAGCACATCTGTGGGATCTGGCCTGGAATTTGCTGCACAGCCCCAGTGGGACTCTCAAACTGGGCTCTGTCCCCCCCCAAATTGCTCCCAGGCCCTGATGGTGGGACACAGCCACCATAGCAGCCCAGGCTCCCATTTTCCCTCCTCTTCCCGAGGTTCTCCGGGCTTTTTGGGTCTTTCCTTGGTGTTGCTGATGCTCCTTGGTCTCAAGGTATCAGCACCTTGGTGCGTCTTTGTTCTGCCAGCAAAGATCACCCCTGAATGAGAGCCACTGTCCCTTCCATCCCACCCCTGGGAGGGCTCAAAAAATGTGTGGATGGGGCAATTAGGGGTGGAGATGTGGCAAACCAGAGCAATTCAATGCCACTTGGGAGGAGTTAAAGAAAAAACACGTTTTCAAAACTCCAAAATTAATTGTTTTGGGGTTGGATGGAGAAAGGAGATATTTAATCCTTTCGTTTAAACTTTCTTGATTTTAGGTCTTGTTTTTTGGTTTAGGGGTGAGCTTGGTAGTGCTGGGGGAACAATTGGTGATTTTAAGGGATTTTTCCAACCTAACCAATTCTATAATTCTGTGATTTCACAGTTCTATGGTCTATGATCCTGTGAGTCTCTGCCTCCATTTTTCTGTGACTCAGGGCAGCACTTCATTGCCATCTGGTTCCCTTGGGGCCCTGCCACTTCAGACCCTGCATTTCCCACCATCTGCTCGCTGAACCCCAAGTCCCTGAATCAGGGATTCAGCCTCCACCTCACCCCTGCCTGAGCAGTCTGAAGGTCCTCCCCAGTGACTGCAGCCCCCACTTTGGTTTTGGCAAAAACCCTTCCCAGGTGTTGTTTTTCCCTGTTTTCATGTGACCCACCCTGTGCCTTCCCTGGTGGGCTGAGCTGCGGTTTCAGGATGCTCCTTCCATCCTGCTCTGAGCCTGTGGGGAAAGCCAGGCCCAAATCTGGGCGGGGAGAGATGGAGCTGGTTTGTATTTCTCACATCCAGATGTTCTGGAACCTCTGTCAGTGTCACTCATGTCCTGTCACCCAGGGCTGGCCGTGTCCGTGAGCGCGGTGCCGTGGGAAGGAGCTGACTCTCCAGGATGTGTGTACGGGCCTGGGGGATGCTGGCACCCCAAATGGGGCCCTGAGATCCCCTAGAATAGAGGGAAAGGAGAGGAGAGGACAGGAGAGAGAGAAAGAGGGAGAGAGCACTTCCCAGAGCGCCATCCTTCCCTTTGCCAGAGCCCAGCAGAGGGCAATAGAAGCAAATGGAAGAGACGAGACCTTGCGAGGGATGCGCGGGAGGAGCAGATTCCAAGGAAGAGCGACCTGGAAGCGGAGGGATGTGCCGGAGGATGTTCAGGCAGAGGGATGTGCAAGAGCGGGGAACGTGCGCCCGGAGCGCTGTGCAGGGAGCAGGGCTAGGAGGGGATGCTGAAGAGAGAAACAGAGCAATTCAAGGTTATTTTGGTAGGACTTAAAGCGGACCGATGCTTCCCTGATTCCCAAATTGAGTGCTTTGGGGTTGGATGGAGAAGGAAAAGGAAATATTTAGCCCTTTTGTTTTAGCCTTCTGGATTTTAGGTCAGTTTTTATGAAAAGCGCTGCGTGGCTGATCACTTCCAATGGATGATGCTGGGAGGAAAGGCTCTGAGAATTCCCAGCCCCGATTACATTCCACCTGGGTAATTGTGTGACTGAGCCCAGCTCAGGTTTTGGCTCTCTTGGAAGTCGAATTCCAGACGTCTGGAGCCTTCTTTTGGTTCTACCTGAGCCCTGGCAGGAGGGATGTGCTGGGCTGAGGCTGGCACTGCCCACGGGCTCCCTTCCTCCCTGCGGTGGAAAAACCACGGCAGGCTGTGGGGGGGAGCAGCAGGGAAGAGTTGGGAACAGCATCCCCTTCAGTTGGGAACAGCATCCCCTTCAGTTGGGAACAGCATCCCCTTCCACCTTCCTGCTCCTGGACCAGAGCTTGGGCAGGAGCCTCTTCTCCTGCTCTCTGTTACTGCCCCCTGCACGCTCCTAGGCAGGTGGTCCCAGGTGGATTTCCTACATATCCAGGTCACCTCCCTAAGGTTTTTAACCTTTTTTTTGTGTGTGTGTGTGTCCAAACTCTTTGGAGTCACACAGGGACGTTTAACAAGGAAAGCTTTCCATGGCAGGAGCGTGATCCTACAGCTGCCCTCGCAGCCGGGACAGAGCATCTGCAGAGGCACAGCGAGGAAAATCTCTCCTGGCAGATTCCCGCTTGAGACCTTGTCTTTTTGGGGGGGGAAACCAACAATTATTTCAAAAGGAAGGATCAAATCCCTGTGGCTGGGACTGCAGGTGGGCGGGAACAGGCAGGATCCTGCCTGGGTGCAGCATGCCCGGGAGAGCCGGACACCTCAGGAAGGAGCTGGAGGGGTTATTTGGGCAATAAATAATATTTGGTTATACTGCGGGGTGCATCCTTAAGATAGAAAGGATGGGTTTTTGGGAGTCTAGCGTCAGCTTTTTGTTGGGCTGCTGCTGCTTGCAGAGAGCACCCCTGGGCTCTGGTCTTAGAGGAGAAGAAGGAAGGGTCGTCCCCGCCTTCCTCTGCGGAGCCCCCCGCCCGCCTCATTAAGCCCGTCCTTGCCGAGACGAGCGCGATCTGCCCATCTCCGCCTTATCTCCCGATCTGCCTGCTCTGCTGCCACGCTTCCAGATGCTCCTTATCTCCTCTCACCTTCCCAGAGAGCCAGCGCGCTGGGGGCAGGGCCGGCTGCCCAGACTCCCCACCTGTGATCTCCCCGGCTCTTATCAGGCTCCCGGAGTCCTGATCGAGCCCCCGTCTCAAAGTCAAATGGATTTTCTGGCGGGGCGAGCGCGCCCAAGGTCGGGCGGTGGCGGGGAGGCTGCGGGCACCGCGCTCCCTCTCCCCATGCGCCCCGCTCGAACCCATTCCCCAGGTAGCGCCTCTCCCCATTTATTCTCCAACATTATCAATTACATTTGGATTATTATTCCTCATTGAAGCTCGAGTGAGCCGCAGACAGCTATTTCCTAATGGGGAAACGTTACAGGCAACTTATTAAGGAACAATGCGTCATTAAGGGGGGAGAGCTTCAAAGGCTCCTAAACGCATTTCAAAGGACACAATGCGGAGCGGATCCTGCCGCCGCATATCTGGGGGACATGGGCAAAATTTGTGACAAGGAATAGACCGGGCCCAATGTAATTAACTAATTCTCGATCAAAGGGGTTTTAGAACTGAATGGTCAGGGAATTCAATTATGGGTTTCCTAATGAACCACTCTGTGCCAAGGCAGGGGGATGTTTTCTTCTGGAAAAGCAGGGCTGAGGATCAGGGCTAGGATTTCTAGGGAGGTTTGGGAGAGAAGCACCAGAGAGCTCCTCCCGGGCGGATTTGGTGCGGGGGGACAGAGATCATCGAGTCGTGGAATCCCAGAATGGTTTGGGTTGGAAGGGACCTTAAAGCTCAGCTCATTCCAACGTGCCCAGGGCAGGGGCACCTTCCACGAGGTCGGGCTGCTGCGAGCTCCATCTGCCACCATCCAGGCCCTCCTTGATGGCCGTCTGTCCTGGCCATGTCCCTGTGGTGGGACGTGTTCCCCCTCCCTCTGAGTTTGGGCAGATCCACAGCTCTTTGGAGCCAGAGCTGCTGGAAGGGGCTGTGGGATGCAGCAGGACGGCTGTGCCCCGGCTGGCATCTCCTGATCCCCTCCCTGGAAAACCTGGGCAAAGAGATTTCCTCCTCTGCTGCCTGAATCCAGCCTCTGGCAAAAATAGCATGGTTTTCTGTTCATGAAAGGAGCATCTTCTAGTCCTCCACTAGTTTTCTCTTATTATAGAAAGTTGATTTGCTCACTTTACAAAGGGAAATGTATTATGATTTTTCCCTTCATTCTCCTCCTTTTTTTTGCCCCGTTTAACAACCGATTTGTGTGTTGCATGAAAGTTACACAGTTCTTTAGATGCGTTTGCTATTTTATTTTCTTTCATTCAAAAATATGTCAGTAATCTTTTTGTTAACATGAAAGATAAAGGATTAGTAATGCAAGATGCAGTTTTCTTGTAACCTTCTTGAAAGCAGACTATAGTTTCTTATCTGGCTCTAACATTCATTTTCCTGAAATGAAAAAAAAAAAAAAAAAAGAAAAGAAAAAGGACTTCTTAAAATGAAATAAACTATATTCGATTCAGACGAGCAGCACCAGCAAAGGAATTTATTGCAGCTGGCAGAATGGAGCAGCTGCACTGAAGTCGTTCTGCCGCAGCACTGGGGACCTTCCCAAGGAACAGTGCCTGGGAATGCTGCAGTGAAGAGAAACCACTGTAGAATCATGGAATCATGGAAAGGGTTAGCTTGGGAAAGGCCAGTAAGGTCATGGAGTCCAGCTGCTCCCCCAGCACTGCCCAGGCCACCTTTAACCCATGTCCCCAAGTGCCACATCCACACGGCTTTTACAGCTCTCCAGGGATGGGGACTCCACCACTGTCCTGGGCAGCTGTGCTTGGACTGGACAGCCCTTTCCATGAAGAACCTTTCCCAATGCCCAACTTGAAACTATTTCTTCTCGTCCTATCAAGAGCAAACCTTGTGTTGACATCGTGACGTCTCCCAAGATGTGCCTGTCCAGTTGACTTGGGCAGCCACCACGTTCACCTTGGGGACATCCAGGATGTCCCCAGCTGGAGATGGGACACCATTTCCTGGGCTTGGTGCTCACTGCTCATGCACAGAGAAGCTGCCAGGGAAGCTGTGGCTGCCCTATCCCGGCAAGTGTCCAAGGCCAGGTTGGACAGGGCTTGGAGGTACCAGGTCTGGTGGAAGGTGTCCCTGCCCATGGCAGGGGGTGGGACTGGATGAAGTTTAAACCCCTCCAAGCCCAAACCATTCTGTGTCTGTGATTCCATGTTCTTCCACTCGTGGCTCATGAGCAAGCAGGATCTGCAGGAGTTCCAGCTCCTGAGAATTTATTGGAGCAGGAGGTCCCACCTTGTATCCCCCTGCCTGTGTCGGCTCCTGTCCTCCCTGCCAGCTGGGGACAGGGCTCCTGCTTTGGGCTGTGCAGGCTTCTGGGGGCAGCCAGGGAGGAAAGGACATGGAAAAACACCAAGGAGGGGGAAAAAACAGAGATGGGGACAGTGTGAGGGGCTATCAGGGACCAGCAGATGTTTGAGAAGAAAACAGCTTAATTTTCATGCAATGGTTTGGGTTAGAAGGGGCTTAAAAGATCACCTCACGCCAAATTTGATGGAGTTGATTTCTTCGTAGATGCAGAGGATGAAAGGAAATCCCGGGTGAGCAGGGGCTGCTTTCCACAGCTCCAGTCCATAAAACCAGGATAGCAGGCAGGGAATGCCACAACCCAGGAGGAGAAGTGATCCATGTGGGTGCCCCAGGATGTCCTCCTGCCCTGCCCACGCTGCTGCTGTGCCAGCCAGCCTCTCCCACCAGCCTGACAGCTCCTCAGGGGTTAAATCCTTCTGTAAACCGCTGGATTTCTGTGGCAATCAGCTAATGGGTGCTCAGCAGCATCTAAACAAGGTATTTTCCCCCTATCAGGTGGATTTGCTTATTAATGAGTTGGCCTGGCAAGGAGCTGGCATTTACAACTTTGTTTATAGCCTGGTTTGCGGGAGAATACTTTGTTTTGCTCCAGAGAAACTTGATATTTTCTATTGTGGAGGGGAATTATGGTTTCTGTCCCACACAACGTGGATTGCAGGGCTTAATGATTAAATAAAATAAAGCATCATCCTGTGGGCTCAAATCTTTGCCTCCAATGTTTAATAGGGCTCTTGTCCTGTGCTAACAGATCCGTGGTTTCATTTGAGGGAAAAGTGTGTTTTCATATCAAAGGAGCCCCCCTGCACTGACCCAGCCTTCCCTTCCCCCTCTCTGCCCCGACACACATGCTATTTTAATATTTCATATATTTCATAAGCTTTTATGCTTCTAAAAGAGAAGTGAATTTGTGGAGAGTTGAGCTCTCCAGAGCTGTACTTCAGAGCTGGGAAGTAATTCAGGGTGAAGCCTGTATTAATCTCAGGTGAGAGAGATATTTAAATTCAGGCTACCAGTGTGAATATAAAATGGGGATCTCTTTACAAAAATTTCAAATTGTAATATGCAAAGCTTAAAGAAAAGAAACCCCAAGGGAACAGCTTTCTTCTAGAACATTTTGTTCCAACCATCATCTCTTTACCTTTATTTTTTTATTTAAAAAACCCTCCCTTTGCCATTTTGTATTTTTAAATTAAATCTTTCAGTTTTTAAAATGAAATTCTTTATTGCTGGGAGATGGTGATGGGGAAGGGGGAGTAGGATGTAAATGCCTGGCTGTGAAAAATGGTGCATGGACCCAAATTTTAGCTGGCACAGAAGGAATAGTGACCAGTGGGAAAATAAATCCCTGTTTGGTTGGTCCAAGGAGTGTGGGGCTGCCTCCCCAGTTGGGGGATGCTGCCTGAATGCTGTTTTTGGAGAGAAATCTCTGCTGGAAGGGAGGAGAGAAGCATCACAACCACGTCCTTGCATCCCCCTCTGCCCGTGCTGGGGAGCACTGGGATGAGCTGGTCCAGCCCATCAGCCTTCTCCTCCACAGATAAACTTCAGGAGGGATTTATGATCCTGGCCAGCGGTCACATTCTCCGAGTGCATTTTGGTAGGATGGGGATCACCTGCAGGCGTCTGTGCTGGGCGTAATGAGCCAGAATATCCCAAATCCCCCGGTGCCATTCCTGGGAGAGCCCCGTGTTTGCATCCGTGGCAAACACCTCCGGCTGCAACCAGCTCCCAGGTCAGGAGAACTGGTGACAGATGACATGCTATTATCAGCTCTGTCAATTAATTAAATTATACATTATGCTTATGAGGGTGATATAGTGAGCCACTCTAGATTAAGTGTCGCAATTAAGTCTTTAATTTCTGTTTAATAAGTAAGTTATTATATGTTAATAAAAGATCAATTAGTTGCAAACAGAGCATTGATCCAGGTACAATGAGTGTGTCAGGGAAACATCAGGGCTGACACGGAAGGGGCTGGGGGATTTTGTGTACGACATGTGTGCAATTAGGATTTTAATAAAGACAAGCTGGAGTGGGCAGGGGGCATCCAGGTGGGCTTGAGATTTTGCTCCATGCATGAAACCTGGCTCTTCCAAGGCCAGCAGGGCTCGGACAGACCCAGTCATAGAATCCCAAAATGGTTTGGGTTGAGACCTTAAAACTTATCCCATTCCATGTCCTGCCATGGGCTGGGACACCTCCCACTGTCCCAGGCTGCTCCAAGCCCCATCCAGCCTGGCCTTGGACTTCCCCAGGGATCCAAGGGCAGCCACAGCTTCTGTGGGCAACCAGTGCCAGAGCCTCTCCACCCTAACAGTCAGGAATTCCTTCCCAATATCCCATTTAACCCTATAGTCTGGCAGCGGGAAACCATTCCCCTTTGTCCTGTCCCTCCATCCCTTGTCCCAAGTCCCTCTCCAGCTCTCCTGGAGCCCCTTTATGCACTGGAGGGGGCTCTGAGGTCTCCTTGGAATCCTCTCTTCTCCAGGTGAACACCCCCAGCTCTCTCCCCTGCGATGTCAGTGACAGCAGGTGGTTCTCCTGCGAGCCCCAGGAAGGACCTGGGCTCCAAACCAGGTGTGTTCTCCGCTTCCTGCTCCGCAATCTGCACATCTCGGCGTCTTTGCACCCTGTACGTGCCCGTGGGGTGCCCTGATGCACCTCCCGCCAGGACCCCCTTCCTGCCCCGTCCCCATCCGAGCCCGCTCGTTCCCGCTGGGGAGTTTCAGGTGAGCGGGAGCAGCGGGGAGCCCGCGGCTGAGCTTCCAGCGGAGCCAAGATTCCAGCTGAATATGGATGACATCATTATACGGGTGATCCTTTCAGCAACAGCGAGCCGGGTTTTAAAGTAGCGACCTACAGCATACAAATGATGGGTTTAAAGGAAATAAAAAAAGAGATGATTTGAATAGCAGACATTTAGAGAAGAAAAGCTTCCTCCCCCCTCCTTTCCCATTTCTAATATCTTCCGACGGGGCAGGCGCTGCGCATTCGAAAAGAAATTAAAACACTCCTCCTAAATACACTCCAGGCAGTAACAATGGCAAAGTTAAGAAGGTTACGAGACTTAGTTGTCCCAGCAACATGTCATCAAGTTGGAATGAGCAGGAAACACAGATAACGGGGAGAAGGAGGAGGGGGGGAGGAGAGGAATAAAACCGCGGGAGGAAAAATGCCAAGAGATTGAGGAAGAAAAGGGAAACCCCTTTTTATTTGCTGTTTCGTTAGGATGAATCTGATTTTATAGTCCCTAAAAGAGGCTAAAATATAATCTCCTTTTGTGTAATGCGTGTGTTAGGAAAATGTGTCATCAGCAATTCTTCTGTACACTCCAGCAATAGTCAGAAAATTAGCAGGGATATTCAGGGTAGGCTACAAAGAAAAACAAACAGAAGACTCACATTTCCTGCCCGAGCTGTCACTTAAGAGTATTCCCAACTTTTTATTCACGTCTTTGATTGTCCCTTATGGTTTGTCTCTCAGCTGCAGCAGCAGAGCTTGGGATTTCCAAAGGAAGACAAAGCAGAAGAGGAGGTTTGGGATGTGGCTGTAACTGCCTGGAGAGCCCAGGCCTCTCCCAGGACTGAGGGCTTTTGTGCTCAGCGCTGTAAACGGATGTAGGGAGAAAGCACATGTGGTGCAGCACCTGGCAGAGGACAGAGAAATGGAGGAGAAAGGGAAATGGGAGGCTCATCTGAGCCATAACCCCAAATCTGGTCACACATGGGCCAGTTATCCTTATTCCAGGTGCCAACCTGGTGCTGAGGCTGTGTGGCACATGCACCCCAACTGCCTTCCATACAGGTGCAATCCTGTGCAGCTTTTGGTGGATGTGTCTCCAAAGCCTCGTGGTGCTCATCAGGGCCTACCACTGCCAGGTGTGTTGGTTTTGGGCTCCCCAGAGGGACTCGTGTTCCCTTCAGGTCAGAATCTCCTCTTGGAAGTGTTCCAGGCCAGGCTGGACAGGCCTTGGAGCAACTTGAGATAGTGGCAGGTGGCCCTGCCCATGGCAGGGGGTGGGATGAGATGGGCTGTAATGTTCCTTCCAAACTGTTCCATGATTCTCTGATTCCATGATATTGATGTTTGATTCCTGACTAGAGTTACAAGGCAAAACTTCAATTAAAATAGAAATTAATCACTCAGCCTGTGCTTGCAGCAGGAGGTTTGGGTGCTGCTTCCTCTGCTCCCAGACAGAGTGCACTGGAGTGGTTGGCTCATTTGGTTCTGAGGGGGTGATGATACTGGGAGAAATTGGGCTGAACTGGGAGAAACTTCAGCTGGCTGCAGCAATCAGTTCCTGGTGGCAGAGCAGGGGGCCTGGGGAGGAGCCCCTCCACCATCCCCCAGACTGAACCCTCCCTGGAGCAGAGCAAGGTTTGTGCTGACATGGGGAGTGAGGAGAGCATGAAACAACAGGATGAGGCAGGATGGACTTGATGATCCCAGAGAGTTATTCCAGCCCTGTGTCCCTAAACTGGACTGAGTACCCCAATTTTATGTGCTACTTTTAAAATCCCTGACCCATCTTTTTTGTGTGTGTTACCCCAAAACTCATGAGACCCCCAAGTCCCTCAGTTAATCTGGAATCTCACACTGTACCTTGTCTTGTTCCACACTGAGATATTTTTGGTGCTTGCATGTGACATACAACCACCCAAAATGATACTGATCTCTGACAAAAATCCCTCCTCTATTTCCCATCAGTTTCTTCCACAAATATTTATTTGTTCTGCCTTGGAAAAAAAAAAAAATCTCTCTTACTGTGGCTTCTTGTAGTGGATTATATTTTACAGCAAGCCTTGGTTTAGTTAATTGATGGGGAGCTTTGCCTGTGAGGATTCTGTAATCCTTGGCATTTTATCTTTGCAATAATTGCTGTGTTTGTGATTATTTCAAAGGACTCAGGGAAAGCAGACAACAAGAAAACAGCTCATCTACTCTTTTACAGCTTGTCCAGGCACCTGGGTGGGCTCCTCCTCTGCAAGATGTTCCCTGTGCAGCAGAGAAGGAAAACCAGGATGAAGACCTGGGGACCTGGAGCAGGCAGAGCAATGTCATGAGACCAGTGAGGGCCTTGGTGACACAGTGGCACTGAGAGTCATCTTTCATTGTAAAAAGTGGCCTTTTTGGTTAAAATGGTTTCATCGGAGTGTTGGTCTCTTCTCCCAGAAAAAAAGTGACAGGACAAGAGGAAAAGGCCTCAGGTTGCACCGGGGGAAGTTTGGATTGGTTAATCTAATGATTAAATTAATCACCAGAAGTGTTGTCCAGCCGTGGCACATTAGCGCAGGGCAGTGGTGGAGTTCCCATTCCTGGAGGGATTTAAAGGCTGTGTGGANTGTGAGCCCCTGTGGGCTTGGATCTGACGGGAGGGATGGTGGGGACATGCCACGTGGGGCACACAGGGTACACAGCCACTCCTGTGTTCACTCTGGGCCTTGCTGTGGGATGTCAGNGGCTGAAGGAACAGTTGGACATGGTCTCAGTCCAAGTCTCAGAGGACTTTTCCAACCTTAGTGATTCCACGATTCAGTGCTTGACACCTTTCTGGCTTTGGGCCAGCTGTGAGCCCCTGTGGGCTTGGATCTGACGGGAGGGATGGTGGGGACATGCCACGTGGGGCACACAGGGTACACAGCCACTCCTGTGTTCACTCTGGGCCTTGCTGTGGGATGTCAGGAACGGGGCCACACCAGAGTTCACCAGGGAATGTTGGACAGGAGGCCGCACTGATGGTGGCCTTGGGGCATTGGGCCTGAGGCCAAACTGGAATTCACCATGGGATGCTGGGGATGAAACCACAGTGGTGTTTGTTGTGTGGTGCCGCGTGTGAGGCCTCCCTGATGTTGGCTGTGGGTGATCAGACACGAGGCCACGCTGGCATTTTCATGGGATGCTGGACACGAGACCGTGGTGGCGATGGCTGTGGGACATCAGGCGTGAGGCCACACTGGCATTGGCCGTGGGACATTGGATGTGAGGCCACAGTGGTGCTGGCAGTGGGATGTTGAGGATTAAACTATGCCAGCATTGGCCATAGGACACTGGACACCAGGCCACCTTGGTTTTGGCCATGGGACCCTGGACACGAATGTTGGATCTGAGGCCACAATGGTCTTTCCTGGGCAGCTGGACACAAGACCACGTTGGTGTTGGCTGTAGGGCATTGAGGATGAAACCACACCGGGCATGAGGCCACCCTGGTGCTGGCTGTGGGACACTGGACACAAGGCCAAGGTGGTGTTGGCCATGGGACACTGGGGAGGAAACCACACTGCTGCTGACCATGGGACACAGGCCATGAGGCCAGGCTGGCGTTTGTGTGGCACTCTGGCCGCGCTGGTGTTGTTTGCCAGGTGGCCACTGGAGGCTGCTGCTGTCTTTGTAGTCACCGGCAGCTGCCCGTGGTCCCGGAGCACCCGCGGGCTCTGCCCAGCCAGCACAGGAGGCTGGGGCTCCCGGCTGTCCCCCAGCAGCCAGAGGCTGAGCTGGGAAACATCCTCCCTTGCCTTGCTGTCCTTCATAGGAAGGAGGGCAAGAAGCTGGATAGGGATCCCGGGCTCCTGGGAAGGAAGAGGCATTTCTGTGTCACACTTTAAAGCGGGATGATCTTCCAACCTCTCAGTGCCCAGGTGTGTTTTTTGTAAGAAATACAGACTTTTCAATCCTCTCTGGGCATTTTCATAGATCTAGAAGCTGTTTAAAAGGGAGGCAGCCCTGGTATTGTGGACAGCACTGGCATGAAGCCAGAGCCCTGAGTGCCCTGATGCCCTCGACTACCTGGGACCCTGCCCCAGACACATAGCTGCCCATGGGCTCAGGAACTCCATTTAAGCCCAGACCTGGGTGTTTGCTCCTGGCATAGGCCCCCCTGCAAGTGTGCTTGTCTCCAGTCTTGCCTCTCCCCTGCACAGGGCTGGAATATGTGTTGGGTTTAGCTTATCTTTGCCCTGTCTTCTGAAGGGTCTCTTGGGATGGATTTTGGACTGGTCCAGCCCCTCATTGTGTCAGGGGCTGCTGGTGGACTCCAGTTGCATCACTGGGTGGTCTCTGTGGTGCTGAGGGGCTGTGCCATCCTTGGTGAGGGCCCTGCTTGTGCTGGGATCATCCTTGGCTCTCAGCTCATCCCACCTTGGGCAGTAGTTGAGCTTCCTGCTGTGTGGTACAAATGCCACCTCACTGGAATGGCCCTGCTGTGTGTGACTTGCAGGTTGTCAAACTAAGGGCCTTCCCCTACTTTGGGATCTATGGATGAAAAACATAATCCAGATGGGACACCCTCTCAATGCAACTAAATTTAAAGCTTGTGTGTGAACCAAATTCCGAGTTGGACATCCAAACCACCATGGAATGGTTTGGGTTGGAAGGGACCTTAAAAATCATTCATTCTGTTCCACCCCCTGCCATGGGCAGGGGCACCTTCCACTATCCCAGGTTGCTCTAAACTCCTCCAACCTGGCCTTGGGCATTTCCAAGGATGGGGCAGCCACAGCTGCTCTGGGCACCCTGTGCCAGGGCCTCAGCAGCCTCACAGGGAGGAATTTCTTCCTAATATCCAACCCAATTATCTCTTATTTAGTGTAAGACTAAAGAGAGACCTGACTGGTCTGGACCTGACATGGAGAGACCTGACTTCTCCCATGGATAAGGCGTTACTCGTGCTTTCATGATCCAGCTGCTTTTTGTGAATGCATCACGCAAAATGTGATACTTCTGGTGACATCCCATGGGGAACAGAGGCCATTTGAGTTCTGTGGTGTTGTCTGGAGAAGGATGAAAGGAATGACATGCTGTTTTTTAACAACCTCCGAGGATTTGGTGAGTGCAGAGCAGGCAAATAATAAAAATCACAGAATATGTTTCAGCCATAGTGGAAAAAATGTCCTGAAAAGATTTGGTGGCTTGTAAGGGTGCTGGGAACGTGCATTTACCTGCTTGGCTCTTGGGATAGTGGGAGGCACAGTTTCCCTGAAAGATGGCAGTACACAAACCACATTTAAGAAAAACACTTCCATTCTTCTCCCTGCTGTAACTGGCATTTTCGTTTGACTCAGCTCTCTGGGCTTTTTTTTTGCCTGTTATAATTTGCTCAAGCCCTTGGAATACACAAGAAAACTCCTGGAGTTACACAGGTCTCACGCCTCACAATAAGATGTTTTCAATGTATGGGCTCTGCCATGCTCCAGCAATCACAGGTGACATTTCTCACCTTCCCTAGGTGTCCTGACAGTGCTCTCAAGCTCAGCCTCTGCATCATCGTGGTGTGATGTGCATCAGCCCTTCCATGCCCTCATCTGGGCGTGGGGGTGGCTGTGAGCTCTGTGCTGGGAGCAGGAGGGGCAGTGGGATGTGGAGTCTCATCCAAGCCCTCTGTGAGGCAGAACCGAGCAGGATTGAGAGCTCAGGCACAGGAGGGGGCCTTCAGCAGCCCGAGGAGACTGGATTAGCTCCTGGAGATGCCTAGGGGGTCATCGCTCGCCTGCTGCTGCTTCATAAACATATTCCTGGTGCTAAATCCAGGGAAGTGTCACGATTGCAGGAGTGGAGCTCAGCTTGATCAGTTCCCAAGCCTGGTTGCTGAGTTCTTGTGTTTTCCTAAACCTGTAAAGGCTGGAATTGCTCATGACACTCCTGAGTTTAAGACCTGCCCAACACCTGGGCAGCCATTAAAATCTTTAAAATCAGCTTCTGTCCCTGGAAGAAAGGAATATCAGGGTTCTCTTTGGGACCTGATCCTCAGGATCACCTCCCTCTAGTGTTGGCACCAGGGAAAGAGGTTGAGTCAACTGCTTGGCACAGATCCTTCAGCTCTGCATGAGACCAACAGACACAGACCCACAGAGACTGGAAACCCCCTCTAAGGTCATGGAGTCCAAACACTGGCTCTGGAAAAGAAAACTGGGCTTGCTTGAGGTTCCAGGATGCCTCGTTCCAGAGTCTTGTCAACATATTCTAGGAATCAGCCTCCAAAACCCAGGCATTTGGGTGCTGAAGGGTAGAAGTGGGTGCTGACACACAGAGGCAGGATTTGGGACAGAAGGAGATGTTTTCCTCACAAAGAAGGCTGGTATTTGAAGTGAGAGGAGCACCTTGGAAAGTAAATCCACAGGGCAAGTGGGAGAACAGCTGGTAAGGAACTGCAGGGTCTGAGGCCATGCTCTTGGCACACAGGAATGGCTGCACATTCCCTCTCCAGCTCCTCAGCTCGTAGGTCCCATGTGATGAGCACAGATCTCCAAGGTCGTTGATTCCAGTTCCTCCTGCTCAGCTGAAGAGGGATCCCAGAGGCCACTGTGGCCTCTGTCATGTCCCAGACTTGTTTCCAATCCCTGTAGCAAATCTGGGATGCCCTGAGGTCTCTGTGCACTGATGGTGACCGCCTGAGATTCTGGCTTTGCTCCCAGAGCTGATCCCGACTTGGATGTGACCGGGGAGGGATTTTGTGAGTAAAAATAAAATAGGCTGGTGCAATCAGTTCTGAGAATGACTAATTGTGACCCAGAGGTAGTGGCAGCTCTACCAAGGTCATGACACTCACCCCATTTCAGTACCTCCCTGCCAATAACACCATAACAGAACCACTCCCTGTAAGAAAAACCTGGCATTGGAGGCAGCTTCTTTTCTGGGAGAGCAGAGGTATTTTTTATCCCACAGGGGGAGAAATTTATATGCAAAATGAAGGGTACAATGGACTTCCTGCCTTTAGGCGTGTAGGGGAAGAGCTAAAAGAGGTTGAGAATGCAGCGGGAGGAAGGTGTGGAGAGCTGTGGTCAAAGTGAGAGAGCACTGCAGGAGCAGGTTTGCAACATCTTTGTGTCCCAAAAGTAGGGGAATTTGGGATCACTGCAGATGCAAGGAGACGCTAAAAAGGGAGCAGATTGACAAAGGACAGCAGGATGTGTTCCTTTGTGTGTCTCTAAGCTGCTGGCTCTAATGGCCCTGGATGGTCTGCCCAGGTCAGTGCTGGGTCTTCTGGATAAATTCCTGGGCTACCTTTGTGAGCTACTGTTCTGCTAGGCCGGGCTTGAGGGGATGGCCTCTACTAGATCCCAACAGTATTCTGAGTGTCCCTCAAATCCCTTTTGTCTTGGACCATAAAGGGGAAAACGCAATGAATTCCCTGGAAAAGCCTTGCTCTGCCAGCCCTGTCCCTGACCCCACTCTTTGTGTGCAGAACTTGCTGCTGGGAGTCCTTCATGTTTATGCTGCTTCATCTTCCCTGGGTTTGGATCTGGCACGAGGGGTGTGAGCCATTTCCTGAGAGCCTCCAGCATTTGGGCAGCATTTCCATCCTTTGGCTGCCAAGGTTTTCCTCCTGCCTGGGGAGGAGCACTCTGGAAATGACGGAGACGGGAACGCTGCAGTTTGGAAGCAGCAGCACTGAGAGAAGAAACTGTCCTTCCCTTCATCCACAGAGTCAATCCTTGATCACCTCCTGTTTTCCATATGCTAGCAAAGGCAGGGAGCAGGGAGAGAAATCTCATTAAAGACCTTGCTGTTGGGAATGGCTGGATAGCTCATTAGAGTGGGCAAAATGACTCGTTTCCTCTCTGCAGGTTTTTTTTTTCCCCAGGAACTCCACGGAGGGAAGGAGTTCATTTAAAAACAAATATTCACAGCAGCGTGCCTGCAGGACACGCTGCTCCAGCACGGGATTCAATCCCAGCACCCAGGGAAGAGCCCCGCGCTCGCTCCCCAGTGGAAAACCTCATTAGGCGCGTTGGGCTTTTTTTGGGTGCTGCTGGATTTGCCATCCCCTCAGACTGTGGGGATGGGTCTCCCTGTGCTGGAAACCGTGGCAAGCAAGAGGAGGAGAGGTGGGGAAGGGGGGTGACCGTCCTCTCCCAGCACCCCACCCCACGCCCGGCGCGCGCTCGCACACGCGGCCGCTGCCGTAGCGCCGTGCTCCTGCCAGGAGAAACTTGGGAAGGGGGGAGAGCCAGGCAGAGACAGCAACCACACTTATCAAGTGGCTTGGACCGTAGCCGATTTGAAATATTACTAACCTTGCATTTTCAAATTTGATGCACAACAACCAAGATGCTAATACTTTCCTTAGTTTAGAAAAAAAAATCCTTTCACCCATCTCTTCTAGCCGAAGATTAGGAGAGAAGCTTTAAGAAGATTTAAAAAAAAAAAAAATCAACTTCTGAGCAGCGGAAAAAATGGTTTGTGATTCAGGGGCTCCGGGCAATTCATCATGGAAATTGGGTTTCTTAGCCGACATCATGTGAATCCTTTCGGCCCTGTCAACTTTTTAATACATTACATTGAGAATGTAAATCGTGTTGGTGAGGGGGAAAGAAGAGGGGGAAAAAAAAAAGAGAGAAAAAAGAGAGCTGCTTCATTTTGGGTTTAGAGGGGAGGCAGCTTGAGGCCTGTAATTCATATTAACTAAATAATAATACTAAAAAAAGCCCCTCTCTAAATCTACAGATATGGATATACACCTAGGGAGGGAGGGGGGAGGGAAGTGAACGAGACAGCCCAAAATTGAAACCATTTTATCCTTTAGAAGGGTGACTATTTGAGAGGGGTTTGTTATGGATTTATTTTTATTTTCTTTATTTTTTTTCATTTGGGTTTATTTTATCCCTTTCTCAGCTTGAGCTCGTTCTTCCATCAAAGAGAAGAGCAAAATGAATGTTTTGGAGGTGGAGGAAGATGGAGGAAACAGAAAAGGGAAAAGCTGCAGTAATATCTGGGATCTTTATGGAGTTTGGTGGATTTTTTTGCTCACATTCAGGTGATTTGGATTAACTCTTTTATGGGCAGTGGAAGCTCACATTAATTTTTTGACTTTTTGGAGGGCGTGGAAATAAAGCTCTGGATGGAGAGTAGCAGGTAGTGCTGTGAGATCCCTGAGACTGGGCTCCATGGAATTGCAAACACGAACCTCTCGGTGCATTTACTCCCTAAAAATGTCCTTTGGGAGGTTCACTGTGAGCTAAATGGAGCACAAAGGCTCCTCATAAACCCCTGGATAGGGCTTAGCTGCTGCATGGGCTCCCAGCTGGCTGGGAGGTGGGGAAGCTTCACCAGGCATGATCTCGTTATAGCTGGTGGCTTCTGCTGTCCCTGAAATGCTCCTGGCATTAGAAAAGGGGGATTGGTCATTGAGGAGAGGCAGGGAGAACACAGAGTGTCTGGCCTTGCAGGGAAAATACCTTTATTTTTTCTCACTGGATCGTGATACACCGAGATTGAGACTTATTTAATACCAGTCACAAAATAATTCAGGGTGCAAGGGACTTCTGAGGGGCTGCACGTGAGTGTCCTCCTCAGAGCTGGGCTGGCTTCTGCATCCCAAACCTTTCTGTTCAAGGGCAACTCAGGAAGAAGACAGGAAAAGAGGTGGAAGGATGTGTCAGGAGGGATTATAACAAATAGGACAAAGAGTGGATTGGTTTCAACACAAATGATGAGCATTGACGCAGTTGTATGAGAATCGAGTTATGAGGACGGCTCCTTCAGTACCCCCAGAGAGAGGAAAATGGCTGGAAGTGGGAATTGTGGTTGGGGCACATCTAGAAAAATCAGGGAGTCAAGCTTGTTTGGGCTGCTAAGGACTTCTTGGAAAGCGTTTGAACAGTTTAAACCCCTCTCAGAAAGGCCAGACAGACGCTGTCCCTCTGGAATGCTGCTGCCAGTTTTGGATGCCTGCCACAGGCAGAGGCTGGTGGGGAAGGGAAAGGGCTGGAGCTCGAGGGCCAAGCTCCTGGCTGGGGGATCTGAGAGTGGCTCTGAGCTGATAACACAACGTGCTCGTGCCAGCAGTGTCTGCTCTGCAAAGTGACACCCAAGTGTGGTGTTGGAGGAGCCAGCAGTGTGGCACACGTGGCACTGGGCTGGGCCTGTCATCCCTTGGGCTTGGGGAGATCCAGCACACAAAAAGTCTGTCACCAAACTGCTGTGTGGGGAGCCAGCTCCTTTAAAAGGGTCCTTGGTGGCTATTTGGGTGGCTTAATCAGGCGAGTCCAGCTCTTCCCAGCTGCCCACATTTCCAGCATTTCATCCCTCTCCCTTTTTTTTCCCAGCCATAACAGGAAGGACAGAGAACTTCCCACCTCTCCCATGGGACAACTGGTTTATCACCAGTGCCTTCCTTGCTTGGCATCTGTGAAAGTCCTGAAAGAATGATGTAAAGCTGAAGTTGTTCCCTTTACTCCTGACTTACTAAGTGCAGTTTAACTAAAGAGCATTGTAAAACCAAATATAAACCCTGAATGCTTCTGTTAGGGTTAATAATCCCCAGGTTTATTCCTCTTTTGACTGCTGGATTTGGGTGCTGCTCTTCACTCCAGACTGACAGTGAACAACAATCCTGCATTTTCCTGGAGACATTTGCAGGTGAATTTGTGCACACACATGTGGACTATGCAGTTATGCAAATCAAGGGGGCTGATATTAATAATGCACAAGGAAGAGGTTGGGTGTTATTTTTATGCATAGGACTATTCCTGTGTGTGACTTTGAATTCCACAGTCAAGCAGTTGATGTCATCGATGTATTATTTAGTCTGAGGCTGGGCACAGCATTTCCAGAGGGGTTTTTGGGCCTGGTGTCCTTCAGAAATAATTAATTTCCCTTTTTGCTGCTTCCAGATCTGCACAGCTGCAGTTGGAAAACAGCCCTTCTCCTGTCTTGTTTCCATTTAGACCCTGCACCCATGGCCAGAACCTAATCCTGGATGCCTCCAACTCCTGCCAAGAGCCTGGTCTGCTCCAACTTTAAAAGGTTCTGGAAGAGTGAAACCAACACTCTTTGGGAGTAGACTCCAAAATACTGGAGTTCATTCACATGATGATGTTCAAGGACTTTTGAGCCCACTTCTCTATGAGGGAGGTGAGAGCCTGGCACAGAGTGCCCAGAGAAGCTGTGGCTGCCCCTGGATCCCTGGAAGGGTCCAAGGCCAAGTTGGACAGGGCTTGGAGCAGCCTGGGACAGTGGAAGGTGCCCCTGCCCCTGGCAGGGGGTGGAATTGGCTGATCTTTAAGGTCCCTTCCAACCCAAACCATTCCAGGATGGAAATTCCATTGGTGGGGTCACCTCTGAGGAAGTGAAAAAAGGATTTCCCACCTTCCTTTGTGACAAATCTCAGGCAATGAGAGACCCTTATCAACTGATGCTGTGTGGGCAATTCCCCTGCTCAAGGACACATCATCCCCTCATTCTGCACAACCTGGGTGCCTCTAACCTCAACACCTGCAATCCTGCAGGAACCTCCCTCAAGAGGAGCTTCCAGAGCCTTTGCACTCTCACAGATTCATGTGCACATTCCCAAGCCCTTCTCAGAAAGCCTTAGGCAGGTTACTTGGTTGGGGTTTTTTTCCCCTCTGGTGCTTCAATCCTCAGTTGCCACTTGCTGGGATGGTGGGAATGAGTTGTTGAGGCTGTCAGGGCTGTGCAGCACATAATGAAGTGCACACACGTACATCTATACATTCATACGTGGGCAGGCTTATGTTGTGATGCTGTAATACAGCTTAATTAGGACATCACTCAGGCATCTGGGACTATGCCTAAGCTGGAGATTTTTTTATTTTGGTTTTCTCATTTAGGTTTTACTCAGATTCCCAAGTGAAATAAACAAAAGGCTAATTGCTTTTGGATTTTAATTACCACTGCAATACCTGGGCTTATTGTATGAATTGTGTTTTATAGGTGGTGAAAGGACACCGCCAGCGAGTGACAGATTCTCAGCTGACAACAGCTCTGTTCAAACCAAAGGAATTCTTTGCAGTGGGATCCAAAGGACAGCACATTCATTTGCTAAACTCCTAATTTTTTTTTTTTTTGTTGTTGTGGAATGTAACTTCAAGACTTGGCTGACTTTTAAACATGATATAATTAAGCATGCCTGAAAATGCATTTATTAAAAAAAGAGACACAAAAGTAGAAGTACTTTATAATCCACAGTGTTAAGTCTCTTCAAAATTCCTTGGATAGTTACGCTGCTGCTTTAGTCGGGGTGACACAGCACAGTCCTAATACCCAGTCCCATGTGGCTCTCCAGGCAGTGACTCAGTTACCAGAGCTCTTTGCTTCCTATCTGGTTATCTTTAATACCTTGTTCCACACATCTCCTGTCTGCTTTGCCAGGAGGGTTACTCCACTAATTTTCAAGACTACAAAATAGGCAAACCCTCATTCTACATCTATTTATTAATCCTAAAAATATTTGACCTCTTTTTTCTACACAGCTGTATTTCCTTGTCCATGATGTCCTGATTGAACAATTGCAGAAGAAAAAAACTCTTCTTGAACCGCTTCTAAAATTTTTTTTTTACTAGTTGGAAACTCCAGATTTCCATTTTCATTGGTGGTCAAAGGAAACAGCAGCAGTCAGATAATGTATTTCAAGTGTATTTATTCCAAATATGTCTATTTGGGAGCAATGTTGGGTCTTACATAAATTTTTATATAACAAGCCTTGCACATCTGTAAAAACAAGGAAACTCCCTTGAACAACTTTGGGCTTTGTCCTTCAGAGTGAGAAGAAATAAGAGGTGAAGAGTGAATTCATAGTTGAATGAGCCATGAGGTCCTGAGAGCCCTTGGGCAGAAGCAGAATGTGGATTTGATAGGAATCTTGATTTTTTTGAACCTGTGGGTGGGAGGTTTGTGGAAGGACAAAGCATCTTCTGCATTGAGACCTCTTTGGACGTGTCTCCACAGTTAAGTTAATTATAATTTTGGAAGGATTTAAGGTTCATCTGTAGGGAATTCAGTAAAAGGGCCGCACAGATTTGAATCATGGTGGTTGCTTTCAGCAGAAGTCTAAAAGAAAGTTTTGCAAAACAAATTTTTTTCGAAATCATGGGATGTAACAAAATTAAACTGTGTTTCTTTGGAAGTCCTGTGCTGAAAGTATAACAAGTCATAGAATTACTGGTTTGGGTGGGAAGGGCCCTTAAGACTTCTCTCATTCCACTCCCTGCCATAGGAACACCCCCCACTAGCCCAGGTTGTTCCAAGCCCCATCCAACCTGGCCTTGGACACTTCCAGGGGTGGGGCAGCCATGGCTTTTCTGGGTCTCCCCACCCTCACAGGGAAGAATTTCCTTCCCAAAATCCCATCTACCCCTGCCCTGTGGCAGTGGGAAGCCATCCCCCCTTGTCCTGTCTCTCCAGGCCCTTTGAAATATTGTCTCTCCGTTTTTCTTGTTGGCTCCTCCAGGCACTGGCAGGCCCCAATTAGGTCATCCTGAAGCTTCTCTTCTCCAGGTGGAACAATCCCAGCTCTCCCAGCCTTTCACCTGGTTTTATTTCAGGACTGGAGGTGAGAGCACACTCAGGCCTGGTCAAAGAAGGGTTTGCTCACACCATTGTACAGCTCCAGCTGGTGCCTGTCTCATTCAGCTCAGGGTTTTAACTCTTTGAGAGAGGCTGTAGAAATCTTCTTCATCTTTGTTGCCTTGACTGTTTGTCCGAGAAAAAGGGACAAACCCTGGTTGTCCCAGTGTCCTGGGTTAGGGCCCCACATCAGGAGGAATTTCTGCATGGAAAAACTTGTCAGGCATTGGCAGGGGCTGCCCAGGGAGTGGTGGAGCCTCCAGTCCTGGAAGTGTCCAAGGAATGCCTGGATGTGGCACTCTGGGCTGGTGACAAGGTGGGGATCAGTCACAGACAGGACTCAGTGGTCTTGGAAGTCTTTTCCAACTGATGCCTTAGGTTTTAGCTTTTATATTTTTTAGATTATTTGCTCTTTTAGTGGGTAGTTTTAGGTTTTATATTAAGTATTACTGAGCTCTCCTCACGGAGCAGGGAGACAAAACAATTCCTTCTCTAGCTTGATACCAAGGGCAACTTTCAGGCCCAAGAACAAAACCAAGGGTGAAGTGAGAAGAATAAACCAGCAGGATGGAGCTTCATAACCTGAAGCTGTAATTGGACAATTAACTCCAATGTGCTGATGGACCAGAACTTATAAAGGTGTGAGACCTCATGAGTGGGTGTCCATTTTGTGACCATTTTGGGGCATCTTGGGTGTGGTCCAGCTGAGTTCTTGTGCAGCCCAGGTGTGCCCATTGAGGCCTTTTAATAAATCCCTACTTTACCCTTTTGCTCTGTCTGGTCTCTGTTCCAGGTCAGCCTCCAGAAGGCCTCACAACTTCAGGGATTCTGTGGTTTACATTTTCTGTGATTTATATTTCGCTGTGATTACTAAAACTGAGTGGGATTTATAATTATTATCAATTTTTATACTGGGGACATGACCCAAAGCCTTGGTTGATCTTGGCTCTGCTGTGTCAGAAGTGGGGTGTTTCTCTCCATCTCTTCTCCCTCATCTCTCCCAGTGCTCCCAGCAATGGTGTTGTGCCCCATTAGGAACCATGGTGGAATGCACTAATTCCTAAATGATGCTGTAATTACCACATGGTGAGGTTTATTCCTTTGGATATTTTCTTTTATTCCTCAATTCCTTTATGTCATCAGATTCTGGATTCTCTCTGACCAAGGGAAATATGAGAGCTGGCACAGTTTGTGTCAAGTGGATGAACTCTGAGACTAAGACACCCTTGAGATGAAGAGTCTTGGATAAGTGGGAACGATGGAGTGGGATATTCTAAGCAGGAATGATGGAGTGGGATGTTCTGGAGCTACTGAGTGAAATGAGAAGGAAAACCAGTGCCTGTTAGTGCTGTTCAATTAAATCACGAGGAAACAGAGAGTGGAATTTCAGCAGTTAAGAACAAAATGAAACACCAATTGTTTTGAATACAGTAGGGAAAACATTGAGAAGTTGTATTTTTGTTGAGAATTTACCTCAACAAGGATGGAGCTTGTTCTAAGGCAGAATTAGAAGAAATTTTCAGCTGTTGAGATGTTCACTAAACCAAGTGTTCCAGCTTTCAGAAGAGCTTAAGAGAAGGCTAAAAAATTTATTTGACAAGACAAAGATTGATGCTATCAATAAAGATGCAATACTTTTACAGTTTTATTATACTGGCAATATATGGCCTGGTAGAGACCAGTGAGACTAATCCAAATTATGTCTCAGAGACTTTTTGTACTCCTGCAAGGAATTTTTAACAAAAAGGAAACATTTGCTATGGGGGGAAAAAAAGATCTTCCCTAAAATCTCTTTGGTGAAGTTGTCTTGTAATTTAGAGAAAGAGAAAATATTTGAAGGGAAGGCTGGGACCTGCTGGGTTGCTGCTATGGGCCTTTCTGGTTGGAGAAAAAAAAATTGGTTTATTGAATTCATCTAGGCTGTAAGAATTGGAGAAATGTATTGATTGATCCAAAATGACCTGAATCAAACAATGTACTTTTCAATGCCATCAAATGCAAGATCAAATAGCAAGAAAGATTAGGAAGCACTGATGGGCTCCAGAAGGTTATAATTTAGAGGTATCTTTTTAAAAGGAGGCAGTGAATTTGAAAGGATTTTTGAATTTGGAGGGATTTTTTTGTGTCTTTCCTTTTGCTCTCCCCAGACACAGAGGGTTTTGTGACACCTGGCAGAGCAATTTGGAGCAAATAAGGGATATTATCTCCACTAATGGAGCTGGGATGATCCTTGGGAGGCAGGACTCAGATGTGGGCTACACACACTGAGAGGGGGCACAAGTGCATCAGAAGCTGTGGGTTCAGCAAACACCTGCAAATGAGATGGACTCAGGAGACCAAAAGGAAGCTCTAGAGCTCTACATTCTTTTCTCTCTCTGAGGGCCTCAGAGAGGCTTTTATTTCTTGCTCTCTAGCATCTCCCCCTCGTCTTTGAATCATGTTGATTCCCTTCATAGCTTTATTAATAATTTGTCGAATGCATTGGAGAAAACAAGGTGCCATGATTAGCATAAAAGGCCATTTTTACAAAGCCAAGGATTTCTAATTCTTGAGGTCCAAAAGATGCCTTGGGAAGGTGATTTGACTGTGATATCTCAATGTCAACACCTGTACCAGGTACTAGAGGCATCTTTGCTCTAATAGATCCAGCACTTCCCACTGAACTCCTGGAACAGAGAGCTCCTAACAGGAGCACTCGACTGGGCTGAAGTATGATAAATTCCCAAGGAAAATAAGATGCTGACAGTGAGAGCAATTAACTGCTGGAGCAGCCTCTCCTGGATCCCTCAGGACTGTTTGCCTCTTAATTCACAATGACAGGGCTCTCTGAAAGGTTCCCTCCCGTTCAGCCACTGCCATGGAACGGGCTCCAATTCTCTGAAGGAAGTAGAAATCCTTCTACTGCTGCACTTGGGAGTTGAAACCCTGTGATCCCCATGGCCAGGACAGCCTCCTCCAGGCTTGGCTCCCACTCACTGCAGGTAATGCATTCAGGCACAAACCCACTCTCCTCTTCACAAATGCCTTTGGCACAGCTGGAACTGGGAAGGACATGAAGCCACTGTGATTTAACACAAAAGGATTTCCCAGATCCTAGACCCACCAGAATTCCTGGGTACAAGAAGCCCCTGCTGCATTTTAAAATAGGTGTGACACAAGGAGGCTGTAATGCCTGGCTGGCCCTGAGAGTGGGAACACCCTGGGTTGCTTATTGGGATTGGAAACTTCTCTCCAGCCAGAAGATACATCCAGCCATGGGAAGTCATGCTCTTCCAACGCCACTTTCACACTCACTGTGCCTCAGCCTGGCTTTGAGGCAAGTGTTTCAAGTTCCTTTTTTAAACTTGGAGGTGTTTTCCTGCCTTTGGGATGAATTCTGCTGAAGATAATAAAGGCAGATTTCACTTTCTGACCTTCATCCATCCATCTCTTCCTGGCAGCTGGAGCAGGTTGTACCCAGGAGCCAGCAGAAGGAACCCTTGGCTGTGACAAAACAGGCACAAGGTGTGAAAGGTGCTAAGAATGAGGCGTCTATATATATGATAACAACTTGTTAGTACTTTCTTTACAATTATTTCATTCCCATTTTCCCCTCACTCATCTCCGCTTTTACATTTATTTTGATTTTTCTCTTTCTGCTTCTCTCTCCCAGTCTTGTTTTCCCTTCTCTCTATTCTGTCTTGCATGTTTCAGCCTTTCCTGCCACAAATCAACCCTATTAGAAGCTCCAAAGGGATTCTTTCCAATGGCCTCCCTTTGTGAACTCTGCCTTTTTTTTCTTTTTAATCTGCAGTGTTCCACATTACATTGCCATTGATTTAATAGACCACCATGAATTTTACTGCCTGTCAAACAACAGCACAATTATTTTGAATTCTATTGTGGCAGAGCTTGACACCCAGCTCTGGATCACCTTACACTTTTCACCCTTGCTAGAGTGCACTTGAAAATCCAGGATGATGTTAATGCCTGATCCCAGGATGGTATTTTGCAGCATTGTTTTAATTCAGCGTTTTAGGGGTTGAATGATTGGCAGTCGATGGATAAAGACTTCCACTTACCTGAATCAGGAAATGACACATGGAATGTGGAAGTTATTAGAGGGTGTTAAAAACCCAAACCAATCCCATTCTTCCCTCTCACTGCTCCCAGCTCTGAATAAACGAGGTGGGAGGAAGACCCATTGTGATTATTGGTTCATTTTGGGCCGATCCCAAAAGCTTCCCAAGCAGGATGCTGAGTCCTCTCTTGCTGGGCATTAATGGGTTGTTCTGTGTGGAAAAGAGGCTGGATCCATGTGCCTGGAGGCACATTCCCCATGGAGAGGCAAAAACTGTCGAGCACTTTGAGAGCTGACATTGGCACTCACCAGAGTGCAGCAGACTTCTTACACGGAACGAGTGGATTACAGCTGTATCCAAATAAAGAAAGGATTGGTTCATTCAGGAGGAATCAACTCTTTGTATCCCTGTTTAAAGAGCTCTTTCTATCATCTTGCCTGCCCAGGATAAATTGTTTTCCCGATGACAGGGATAACAGGTTGGGTCTGTGTTGTCCCAGGGGCTGCACATGCAGAAAAGCTCCAACTCTGACTCTGAATGTACTAAGGAATGATATCCTGTGAATATATCAAGGAATAGAAACAGGTTTATTGGTGAAAGTTTGGACTCAGAAGAATAAATTACTTACCAAGGGCAAGAGTGAGTCTGAATTGCGCCTGGGACCTTTTTCCAGTGTCCTACAGTTTTATTCCAAGATGTTTTCCTATCCCTGCTGAACATGGTCCTTCCCACAAAGAAATGTTCTCCTTGGGGTCTGAGGCAGATGGATTTGGATTGTGAGTGATCACAGCAAGCTGTTCTGATAATCCAGATTGATTATGGGCTTTTCCTTGTACAGAACTTCCCTGTTCCCAGGGGAGCTCCTGCTTGTGTTAAGGGTGTGATGTCAGTGTGTCAGTGTGAGGATGCTCATCCTTGCCCACCCCTGAGTTAGGGCTGTGGGAGACCTTTGCTCCACCTGTTCTCTGCAGTGGAGAAGGTTTGCTGTCTCCTCTCAGGAGCTGGTGGATGATACACACATCTCGCTGGTCTCCATCATACACAGGGCTCGAATTTGTCCTGTTATGGACAAAATTTGTCCTGTTTTGGTTCAGGGTGGGGAATTCATGGGCTGAATCAATCTCCCAGGGAACTCGTGCAAGATGTGGTGGCTTTGCAGTGCATATGCTGGGAACCTGGCAGAGCAGGCAGGTCTCTGTGCTTTATGGCCTGGGCAGAAGAAGGATTGATCCCAGGTCCCCAAAATTTAAAGTTTAAAAAGGCCAGTGCCCTCCTTCCCCAGCCTTGTGACAAATATGCCTTCTGATCCATTGTGGAGATCTCAGTCAGCCAGAATAATTAGGTGGCAACTCAATTTATTGCCTGCAGAGCTCTAAAGCTCAGGAAGTGCTCTTTCAGCCCTCAGCTGGTATTTAATCAACATATCATAACTTTCATTAAGCCTAAATGCAATGCTCTTGAGATACTAAATTTAAAGTGCTCCTGAAAACCAGGGCTGCTTTTGTTTGATTTACATATCACAGCATCAAGCAAAAATGGGGCCAGGGTGACAAGGAGCCTACATTACAGACCCAGGAGGCTCCTGAGAGTCTTGTCCTGCTCTGACACCTCTGATACATCACCAGGTACCAAAAAGGTGGGAGAGAGGTTGGAACCTTTCTGAGGCTCTTAATTACAGATTAAGAAATTGAGTTGTGGCGACAGTGGCTTCACCTGGGCATCAAAGGGCACCTCTGGGTCCTTGCAGGTCCACAGGCAGGGAAAAATGTTCACACCCTTCCCAGGAAGAAGAAAAGAAATGCTGTGTCCACACCCTGAGCTCTCCTGGGCATCCCATGACACATTCCTGGGAACATTGTCCAGGGCCATGCTGGAGTCCCCATCCCTGGGGGGGTTTAAAAGCAGTGTGGATGTGGCACTTGGAGACATGGGTCAGTGGGGCCTTGGCTGTGCTGGGGGAATGGTTGGACTCTGATCCTGGAGGTCTTTTTCAACCCAAAGAATTCTATGGTTTGGACACCTCCTTTGCCCTCTCACATCCTGGTCCAGCCTCCCCGGTGCTCCTTGTCCTGGGTGGCAGTGCCAGCTGTCCCCAGCAGTGTCTATTCTGTCACCATCTATTGACACTGGGGTGTGTGTGTGGGGGGATACTCCTCTGNATCACCACTGCACCTTCAGAGGAAACCTGCACCTTTCTGCAGGATCCCTGCTCCAGCAGAGCCACCTCTGCCACTGCAGGAGGGCTGCAGCCACCATGGAATGGCCCTGCCACCAACCCCTGACACACAGGGGGGCAGCTTGGGTTCTGACTCTGGCAGTGGGCTTGGTTTTTACTGTATTACTGCATTTTTATTTTAGTTCTCCGAAGACAGAAGGGTTATTCCTGTCCCCATATCTTTGCCTAAGAGCCCCTTAATTTCAAAATTATAATAATTTGGAGGGAGGGGGTTTCCGTTCTTCATCCCAAGGGAGGCTCCTGCCTTCCTTAGCAGACACCTGTCCTTCAAACCAAGGCACCCCTCAAAGAGGACTCCCCCCCTCAGTCCCCTGCCCCTGCACATGGGCAGGGAAGCTCTGCTTGTGCCTCCCTGCTGAGCTGCCTTTGCCAACTTCTGAGCTGGACAATTCCAGAGGTCCAAATGCCCAGGATGGGTGGTTGCAATTTGGCTCAGCCAATTTGTGCCCAAATCACAAATTAACACAGTTCCTGCATTTCCCAAAACTCCCTCTGTAACCAGTGCCACAAACTTCCCTGGGCTGAACAACGGGACACCCGTTCCAGCTGGGATGGATGGGAAGGGTGAAGGAGAGGGAATCACACCCTGGTTTCTGACTCTACGAGATTCCCAGGAGGTTTGCCAGGAACTGTAAAACTTTGGCAAGTGTTGGAGATTGGCTTAAAACGCTAAAGACAATATTTAAACCCCATGGAAATTCTAAAACAAGGATGTTAATAAAGTGGAATTAAGGACAAAGGAGTTGCTAATATCTACAAGAAAAGGGAGAATTAAGAATGTTTGGGTTTAAAATAGTATTAGAATATTAGCTGAAACCTAGAAATAAGGTTTATCTGTAAAACATTGTCTCTGAGAAGGTTTCAATTCATGGAAGAGATAATAACTTGATTTCAGACATCTCGTAACACATTCCCTTATACCAGGGCCATGGAGCTGGGGGGCAGGGTGCTGTGTGTTAGTCTAAATTATGAGAGCCACTCAAATGGCAAGGATTAAATCCCAGCATAAATACCCTTTGGAAAGAATATGAATCCTTGTGCCTCTAGGGAAAAGCCAAATTCAACTGAGAATAGGAAATTCTGAAAGGAAAATCTCCATTTTGAATAGGGAACTTTTAACCATGGTAAAACTTTTTTATTGCCTGGCTAGTTTCTAACCAGGGAAGGCATAGAGGAGCTATTTTTAATCTCAAAATTTAAAGATTTTCAAAGTATAGTATTCCCTACTCACTATGTTCTGAATGTGAGTTAGTTATGAATGTTTTACAGTTATCAAAGACTTTCCTTTTGTTTGCTTTTTTCTGTTTGTTTGTTTTTAAATTTAACACTGATGTAGTGGTAAATTTAGGAACTTGAGCAGGATAGAGTTGTATTCTAGGCTTGTCTGGAGACTGATGGCCTCACATACAGGTCTGGCCCTTGGCCATAATTTAGTTTTTCAGGCACAAAAGCTGCAGGCCCCAGGACATTGCCATGGCCAGCAGGCCAATAGAAGGGATATTTCTTCAACAATGTGAGGACACATCTGGAATACTGTGGGCAGTTTGGGGACCCCAGTACAAAAGATGCTGCCAAACTGGAGCAAGGCCAGTGGAGACCAATAAAATGGTTGTGGGATTGGAGCCCAGAAAAAATGGGAGGTGCTGGGACAGGGATGGAGGTCTGGGGGTAGTTCATTCTTTGGGGATATTCACTATTTGGCATTTTCCTCTTTGAAGTTCATAGAATCCCAGAATGGGCTGGAAGGGACCTTAAGGCTCATCCATTTCCACCCTCTGCCATGGGCAGGGACACCTTCCACTATCCCAGGTTGCTCCAAGCCCCGTCCAGCCTGGCCTTGGACACTTCCAGGGATGGGAAAGCCCCAGCTTGTCTGGGCACCTGTGCCAGGGCCTCAGCACCTTCACAGGGAAGAATTTCTCCCTAATATTTCATCTGCAATTGCCTCATCCAGGTTCCTCCAGATGGTGAGAAGTCCAGCCTGCCTTCAGAGCTCCCATGGCTCTGTGCACTGCGGCCCTCAGGCTGAGGTGGCTGAGGTGGCTGAGGTGGCTGAGGTGGCTGAGGTGGCTGCTGGACACCCACTTGGACCAGGGCCATCAGAATTAGCAGAGTTGGCTCCCAGTGTCTGGTGCTCCATGAATCAGGAGACACCTGGCAGCTGGAAAAGCAGTGAAGAGAGGAACAAGGACAAGTTCAGCTCTCAGCCAGAGCCTTCCAGTGGGAGAATGGTTGTCATGTGCAGAAAGCAGCAAAGTTTGGATGGAGCTGCTAGAATTTGGAATTTTTTGCATCTGAAGTGGCCTGGCTCCACTGGAAAGCCGTGGAGCAGAGGGAGACTGTGTTGTTTACCATCTCTGAATCCATTGCAGACTCCATGAAGATTCAAGAGACTTCCTTGCTGGTTGTCCATGAGGAATAAGGCATCACCTTATATATAAAGATAAGATGTTCTTCTCTCGTTAGAGATGGAAGGGAACCAAAACATCCTTGAGACTTGTCTAAAATACCCAATGGAGCAGCTCCCTGTGGTTCAGGCAGAAGGTCTGGAGGCAAACAGGCAGTGCAAGGTCATTCCTGCGTCCCATGGCTGTCTCCTATTCAGTTGAAAGTTGAATATCTCTGGCAAACGCTCTTGTCGTTAAATGTATTCTTTAGCACACAGATGATTGCTAAGCTAAGCTATAATTATTGGTGGAGCTGGCAGTTGTGCCTGCAATTCGGGTTGCCAAACATTTCCCATTAAAAGATTCTCTTTTCCAATGCTAAATCCTTGCCAACATGGAACAGTTCAGGCTGAAATTTTCAGTTGCGGGCTGTTGGCTCGGGCTGGGCTTTGTGTGTATGAATATTTGTGAGTGTGAGGAAGCAGGAGGGAAATAGAGTTTAACCAGATCCAAGAGTGTGATACGGGGAAAAGGCATTGTTTTACAGTTATTTAAGGAGAAAAAATCAGACACCCACATTGTTGAGAAATTCTCACACTTTCATGCTTTATTTTTATTTTCACAGGGACTTGAAATTTAGCGTTGGGACCGATCTGCAACTTTCAACTCCTTCAAACTCCCTGATTTTGGCCACGTCAGATGCCTCTGCAGATGTGCTGAGAAGAGAAGATTTGCTTTGAAGTTTGGGGCTTGTGCAGCCCAGGGCTTCAGGAAGGAAGGAAGATTCCTCCTTCCCAGGGCAGGTTGGCAGCCTGGTTTGTGGTTTGGCCCTGGAATAATGAGAATTCAGCAGTGAATTTCCTACCTCAGAGCATTTCTCAGGACAGGGAGGCAAACACACTGATCATGTGGGATAAGGGATTTCTGAGCAGAGGTGGGAGGGGAATAAAGAATGGGTCATCCATCCAAGGAGATGAATGGGGAAAGGGTGGCTGTCTATGTAGTGAGGCGTGTAAATCTTTGGAAAGTCTTACAGCTCCCAGTCTGCTCATCCCAACTGGTTGCAGGATCAGTCCATAGCCCTTTGTGCCCACATCTCCTTTTCTGGGATCAGAGGTGGGTTGAGGTGAGAGTCCTGAGAGTGGGAGCTTTCAGGAGCCATCACTACGAGCATCATTTCTACCCTGTCTCCGAGGCTGGGGTGACATTGCCTCTGAATCTTTTCTGTCCCAAAGCCCATCAAGTCTTGCCAAGTTTCCTGAGCTGTTTTGGCTGTACTGTCAAAAATTGTTCCCAGCTAGAACATCTGGTTTAGGTGTTTTGGTTTGGTTCAGCTTTGCAAAGGAAAGCACCTCACTGGAAATGGTTGGGGTTTAGACAGTGCAGGATCTGAACACGGTGCAAGCACAGATTGTGCACCTGTGATGCAACCAAAACTTAGAAAAATATCCAGGAGCTGCTGATGGAAG
>VYXF01009408.1:99008-103619 GCA_013397295.1 Polioptila caerulea
ACTATCTTTGTAAAAGCAGCGTGCCCAGAGCTGAGCACACATTGTCAGCTCATGCTCACCATTCTCTTCCCCTCTGAATGAGCAAATTGATCTTTTTGTGAGTGCATGGAGATGACAAAGTGCATCAACAATCAAAAAAATTTTAAAATAGGTTTGCAAAGCTGATTTGGATGTGGGGAGGTTGCTGGCCTTCGTGGCCTGTCCTTGTAGGAGCAGATAACAGCAGCTTACAGGAG
The DNA here is from genome assembly GCA_013397295.1 of Polioptila caerulea. Classification (NCBI taxonomy): domain Eukaryota; kingdom Metazoa; phylum Chordata; class Aves; order Passeriformes; family Certhiidae; genus Polioptila; species Polioptila caerulea. The sequence goes on from VYXF01009408.1 coordinate 99,245, forward strand.
CAACATCCTGCTTTGTGATGTGCCATTATCAGCTGCTATTTCCCAGGGGGTACTGATGGGATCATGATTATTATTTTTTTTTTACTGGATGATGGAACATGAAAGAGTCCTGACCCTCTTCATAGATTCAGTTTGTTGGGTGAATAATTCTTCTTGGCTCCAATTAATTTTGACACCAGAGTAAATCTGTCAACAGTGGAAACATCTGCAGGAGTCATGACGGAGCCAGGTTTTCAAATGAAGGGGACACCTGCAAGAGGTCCCTGTTGCCTTCAGGATTCCTTTTCCTGTGTGGATCAGCCATGAAATGAGCTGTATGTCCTTAGTAATTTATGGCAATAAATCCAAAATATGGAGTCAAGAAAGTGGCGCATTTAATGTTTGCTTCTCACATGGCGGAAATTAGGGATTCCTTTCAGCTCTTTGCTCTTATTGGGTACAATTCCTCTTCTCCTCTTCCCCACCGACTTTCCATCTTGTGGGTATTGTGGTACTGGTTAAGGGTTGGACTTTATAATCCTGGAGATCTTCCCAGCCTTAAAGATTCCATGACTCTACAGTTGTGCTGAAAGCCTCCTCCCACAATGAGGAGATCCTTCATGTATTTTGGGGACTTGAGGGCACTGCCTTGACTCCACTGGTGTCAGTGGACACCTTGGCACTAGAACATGAGTTTGTGCTTCACTTTGACTCATCTGCAAGCCCTAAAAGCAGAAAGTGGTGCTCTGCAGTGACTTTCTGGGTTAGTTACATGTCAGGTGACGATGGGCTTGAATATCTCAGCTGAGACCTTGTGTTCACCATCATGAGGGCCTAGACCAGAAGCAGATCCACCCTAATCCCACTCTTAGGTCATATCAGAGTGTTTTACATCCCCCTGGCTTGTGTTGGCTTTGAAGACATCAGATTCCCTTTTGCTGGTGGCATTCAGACATGGGACCATCTGAACTCTGTCCTTTCCTTGGCATCCCATGTGTTTCTGTCCCCAAAACCAACCCAGCCTTTGTGCCCTTGTGCAGACATTGTGTTATGACCGGGTGTCCTTTGTGCACAACCCCACCAACGGCAGCAGTTTCAGAGCTCTAATCCCAATAAGTTTTTATGCTCAGCACTGGCTTGATATTTCCTTTGGTCATCCTTGTAGAATTATTTTCCCCAAACTGTTGTCAACTTGGGTCATTTTGTGTTACTTGTTTGAACTTGTCAAATTTCATTTCAGACATGGGTAGTACTTGACTCATATTTACTTCAAACTCCTCTTCCTGCAGTTCATTGCTTTCATTATTTATAGGTGTTCTTGAAAGCATATCTGCTAAGCTCCTTACTGGGCCTGTATTTCACATTTAATGAGTACTTTTGCAATTTCATTACATTTTTTTTCTGAAATCCAGGTGGCTCATTGTACGATGGATTTTTCTCTATGGCTCCTGGTGCTTTATGGTATCTTTCAACCTTGATTGAATTCTTCCCATAAACATATTCATGAAAATACTCAGGATCTAAAACAATTGCCAGGATTCCAAGTGCAAGCTGAGCTTTTGGTGGGTTTTAGCCCACGGCTCAGATTGTCATCTAGCCAGAGGGCCAGGGCCAAAGTGACCTTGCACCACTCCCAGGAAACTTCAGAATGTTCCGGTGTTGATGCTTCTATGACAGCTCTGCTTTACACCAAACCTTAATCTATTTGCAGTTGTCTTGGAGTTCTTCTGCACCATCTGTGAGATCCAAGGGGCCCAGTGGGGCACCTGGAAGTGCTGGTGACAGCGGCTGGACACGAGCGCAGGTGTGCCCAGGTGGGCAAGGGGCCAGTGGCCCCTGGGCTGTCCCAGCCATGGTGTGTCCAGCAGGCCCAGGGCAGGGACTGTCCCTCTGTGCTGGGCACTGTGAGGCACCTCCAGTGCTGGGGACAGTTCTGGGCCCTCAGGACAAGAGGGACACTGAGGGGCTGGAGCGTGTCCAGGGAAGGGAACGGAGCTGGGGAAGGGGCTGGAGCCCCAGGAGAGGCTGAGGGAGCTGGAAAGGGGCTCAGCCTGGAGCAAAGGAGGCTCAGGGGGAACCTTCTGGCTCTGCACAACTCCCTGACAGGAGGGGAGTGCCAGGCGTTGCAGCTCTGCTCCCAGGGAACAGGGACAGGACAAGTGGAAATGGCCTCATGTTGTGCCAGGGGAGGTTCAGGTTGGACACCAGGAGGAATTTCTTCATGGAAAGGGTTGCAGCAAATCTTGCTCAAAGAATCTTGGTCAGAGAGTATCCCTCTGTCGTTGCAATAGTATTAGCAGGAAAAACTGTCTGTGCTCTCATGCATTCCCAAAAAACTTCCTGGCCAGAGGTTACATAATCCCCTGCCCTCACCTGGTTAACTGCAAAGCTCTGCTAAAGAACGTAAACATTTCTGTGTTCTCAGTGCTCGTGGTTATCCTAAACATAAGGTTTAGGATATGCTGCTGCTTCAGTCTCATGGTAATCCTCTGAGATCCAGGCATGATATGTTTAGTGTTGAGATTACCCTACAGAGATGTTTGCTTGCATCTCCTAAATGAATTACTGAGCAGAAGTAGGAATCTTTTCCATCAGTCTTACCCAGCTTCATAATACAAAAATCCTCTGGAGTTTGGAAGTCTAGACTTGCAAACATCAGACATGCCTGAAGGCTTCCTTCAGATGTTTTGTTGTGGCTTTTTTTATTTGTTCAAATCCTTATTTTGCTTGTTTTAATGAAAGTGACTATTTTCTGACAGATACATGGATTGGTTTCTGTATGCACTCAATGTGTCCTGTTTTGTCATCCACTCAGGTCCAGCTGTTTTGCCTTTCCGTGTCTGTGTGACTTATTGGGGTTGATTTGGAGAAAAGGAGGCTCAGGGGGAACCTTCTGGCTCTCCACAACTCCCTGACAGGAGGGTGCAGCAAGGTGGGGTTTGGGCTCTGTTCCCAGGGAACGGGGACAGGATGAGAGGAAATGACCTCAGGCTGTGTCAGGGGATCTTCAGGCTGGACATCAGGAAGAATTTCTTCCTGGAAATGGTGATCAGGCATTGGAATGGGCTGTCCAGGGAGGTGGTGGAGTCCCCATCCTTGGAGGTGTCCAAGGAATGCCTGGATGTGGCACTCAGAGCTCTGGGCTGGGTGAAACGGTGGGGATCGGTCACAGGCTGGACCTCATGGTCTTGGAGGGCTTTTCCAAACTGACCCTGTGTTATGGTGAACAATTCTTATGGAACTACAGCTGTAGCTGTCATTATTGTGGCTGATGGCATGAGTTGGGTCCCTCTTTGTCACCAAAGGCATTGAGACCCACTGCTGCAGTGTTGGGTATTTGTCAGTCTTCCTTGGTTGCTCCACCGTGCTGGTCTCTGTGTGTCCATCAATCCATTCCTGCTCAAATCAGCCTCAGTCTGTAGCATTGTTGTTGGTCTGTGGAGCCCTGTGTTTCAGCAACATGCACAGGGATTCAGAAAGTCTGGTTTTGTACCTGATTTATTGTTGAGGTGAGGACGTGTTCCAAAGGGAGGATCTCTGGGAAGCCGCACACGCCGGAGCTGTAGAGGTGATGCAGCAGCTCCTGCACAACCTCCACCATGAACTCCCACGGCTGCTCCCGAGGGGAGACAGGAGAAGGGAAGGGTCTGCAGGACTGGAGCAGCTGGATCTCTGATTTGACCTTGGAGCAGGCAGGAGGAATTTGCCTGACGGGCTGGGAGTTCACCTGAGGTCTCAGAGTAGTCCGGAGCCTGGGCTGACACCAGAACACACCTGGAGACTCCAGAGCTGGATGAATTCTCCCACTTTTGGGCAGCTCTTCACACCACATGGATTTGTTTGTTCCATTGCTTCTCTTCCCTATGACCACTCATGCAAGAAAGACTTTTCCAAGTCTCACTCCCTCAAAACCTGTGTCACCCTCCCATGCCAAGCTCTCCCAAGGAGAAAAGCCGAGCCACCTAAACAAAGGTAAATCAGTTTGATGAAGACTTCTCCAGCAGGCAGCCTCCTCCTCCAAAATCAGGATGCACCAAATAATGGAGCAAACAAACACTTAAAAAAATAAGTCCCTATGTGTATCCTGAGCATTTAAAATGGCTGGGAAATTCTTGCTTTTTGGAAGTGACCAGTTCATTGCTTTGCTAAGTATCTTTCTAAGCCACCTCTTGTCAGAAGAAGAGAATAAATGAAAAGAGAGAAAGAGAGAGAGAGAGAAAAAGACCTTTGCATAGCTTGAGCCTTTGTGCCGTGCATTCAGACTGATTTGTACCCTTTGTAGTCTTAATTATTTGTGAGAGCAGGATAACAGGAGTACCAAGCTCACCCATTATTTCCTGCATAAAAAAAGGCACACAGAAGCCGCTGATCGGTTTTGAATTAGCAAACATGATAC
>VYXF01009408.1:103655-125502 GCA_013397295.1 Polioptila caerulea
GGGTGGGGGGGAGGAGAGAGAGAGTGCATAAAAAAAATTCATTATTATCATCAGGGATTAGGAGGCTGATTAAAGTGTAGCTGTTAGCGTATGCAAATGAGCGATAGGCATTTATCAGAGCCTGTGCAAGCTGTCTCAGAGCTGTAAAGCCCACGTATGTTTTTCAGCTGATTAAAACAGTTTTAAGTTCTGGAGGATTTTTTTTTTTTTTGGGGGGGGGGGGGGAATAAAAAAAAAAAATTAAAAAGCCACCATCATCTATCCTTTTCCTTTTGGCTAAATTCCTCTAAGTGCACTCCAACCATTTCCACTTGAATGCACTCACTCTCTCTCTCTTTCTCTTTCGGGTAATGAGAGTTTGGGAAGGAAATGAATGCAAACGAAGCACGAGGCTTGCAACAGCCTCCTTGGCTTCCAAGGAACTTCCAGAGTGAGGCCATTGGTGGCTGTGCCCCGGGAACATCTCTGGAACATGGACATGGTGCAGCCTGGCCAGGCTCAGGCGCAGGGGGGAAGAAAAGGGCTGGTGGCTCTTCCTCCTCAGCTTCATCACCCTAGGGGATCACTTTTGGAGCCCTGCCCCACTCCAGGGTGGAACTGGGGGCTCCATCCAAGCCTCCCACAAGCCCGGCTCCCTGTTACACAAGGTTTGTTATTTCCACCCAGAAAATTTCTTCCTCGTTTTGGATGGGCTGGTAAGGAATGGAATAGCAATGGATAAGCAGGGAGGATATGGGATGGGATGCAGCCCATGACCTGCCAGAGCACAAACCCTGTGACAAACCCCATGACAAAGCCTGGAGGAGGGACATGTAAACCACAGCAGAGGAGCAACATCAGAGAGAGCTGCAGCTAGTCCATGCAGACATCTCCAGGTTCCTTTTCTCCACACCCCATTGGATCTGCTGGGCCTGGCCAAGGTTTGTTGAAGAGATAAGGCTTGGCTTTATTCTGGAGTTCCCAAGTGAAATCCCCAGAGGGGAATTTTTCAGAAAACAGTGATGCTTTCTAGAATGGCTGTTCAATACAGGCACCCAAATCTGTGCTTTCCACTGCTTCAGTCCATCTGCATCTCCAGCACTTCCAGGGAGAAGCCATGGTAAAACACACGGAAATCTAAATTTCCCTCTGTTATCACTAATATTAGGATTTTATGCACCCGTTCATCAACACTACATTAAATTTCCCTTCGTTGGGTTGTTGTCCATAATCAAATCATTCTATTTTTTGTGTGTGTGTTATTTTTGAGTGATGCTTTAAAGGCTTTGAGCTCTTGTTACTCCTCTACGTGTGGCTCAGCTGGGAAAGGAATTTCACAGCCTTGGGAATCAACAAAAGTGGTTTTGGCAGACTTGAAGGGCTAAAGAGAGTGAACTCCTGAAGGAAATTCTGGAATTGCTCTAGATTTGGGAAAATCATGGAGCGAGTGGATAGGGGTGGGTTTGTGTGGTTTGTCACGTGAACACAAAATTTATCACGTGGCTCTTGAGCTTATCCCATGTGTGGAGCAAGCATCATGGCAAGCATTCCTTGGAAGAGCACTCTCAGCTATGAGCCTGCCAGGTTTTCCATTATAAACCAACAATGGTATTTAAAGTGTTTATAACTTCCCTGTAAAATTTTGCTCTGTTGAAACTTGGCAAACGCGGGCCCTGCCCAACAGCAATTTTTTTTTTTTTTTTTTTTTTTTTTTTTTTTTTTTTTGTTGCTGTTACGTATTTGGAAGCAAATCAGCTTGGCCGTTTATGTTTTAAAAGATTATTTCTTTTGAGCCCCAGTCTCTCATTTCTCAGGCTGGCAAAGGCTCCCGGCGCTGCAGGGAAAATGCATCCAGCGTAGAGGACAGGCTTTGTGCCTGTCATTGAACAGCGACCCCTTCCAATAACTGGGGAAGCACTCTGGCAGCTCCTGGACTGCATCCCATCCCGTGTCCCCCCTGCAGAAGCGTGGGTGTTCACTGCTATTTCACACCATTCATTACCAGCCCTTCCAAGGCCAGGGAGAAATATCATGTCTGGGTGGAAAATCGAAGAGCGGTTGGGGAATGGGGCCAGGTCTGGAAAGACAGAAACCACAGCACTGGGAACACAGCCGGGCTTGGGACAGCTGGTGGGGGCATCAGTGGTGGTGGGTCCTTGTGGAGACAGCTGGAGGGACGTGGCAGAGCAGCAGGGACACAGGGATGTTTGTGCAGCAGGATGGGCACAGCTGCCTCCAGCCCTAGGATCCGCAACATGGGAAGGGCGTCATCCCACTGGAGGGAATGCTGAGCATGGAGGAGCTCCAAGGGCTGGAGCCCCTCTGCCCTGGAGCCAGGCTGGGAGTGCTGGGAATGTTCAGATGGAGAAGAGAAGGCTCCAGGGAGACCTTGGAACCCCTTCCAGTGNAGCCCTGGGATCCTTAACATGGGAAGGGCGTCATCCCACTGGAGGGAATGCTGAGCATGGAGGAGCTCCAAGGGCTGGAGTCCCTCTGCCCTGGAGCCAGGCTGGGAGAGCTGGGAATGTTCAGATGGAGAAGAGAAGGCTCCAGGGAGACCTTAGAACCCCTCCCAGTGTCTAAAGGGGCTCCAGGAGAGCTGGAGAGGGACCCTTGGGCCAGGGATGGAGGCACAGGACAAAGGGGAATGGCTCTAAATGGGATATTGGGAAGGAATTGTGCCCTGTGAGGGAGGTGAGGCCCTGGCACAGGGTGCCCAGAGAAGCTGTGGCTGCCTCATCCCTGGAAGTGTTCCAGCCCAGGCTGGACAGGGCTTGGAGCAGCCTGGGACAGTGGAAGGTGTCCCTGCCCATGACAGGGGTTGGAATCTGGTTGGATTTTTATGGTCCCTTCCAATCCAGGCCATTCTACTCACTCTTTGCTTTATTCACTGTTTCTTTTCCAATGACAAAAAGGAGCAACAAATGATGACTTGTTTAAACAAAAAATTGGTGTCCAAGCTGAATTTCTATGGCCAAGTGTGGGCTCTCAGCTTGAAGCTGGAGAGAAGTTCTGGTTGTGCCACATCCAAAATTAAACAAGGGAAAAAAAAGGCTTAGAGATGATACAAAGACTTCCAAGTATGGTGGAGTGACAATATTGTCTGTTTTTTTCCCAGGAAAGAATGACTAGAAAATTAAATGACTGCAATAAACAGTATAAAGGAGGTCAAGCAGGCAGTCAAATTTATTTTTTAGACAATTACAACAGTGTCTCATTCAAAGGGACACTGAATAAACTTGAAAGGCAACAGAACTGAAAACTGATAAAAAGACACTTTTGTGAGCAATTCATCCATAGCCTCAGGCATTCATTGCCCCGAAATATTGCTGCAGCCAACTTCTCCTGTTATACTACACCAGGAAAAAAGCTGTTAGAAAAGATAGAAACCGCCACGTTCCGGGACTTACGGGAGGTTGTTCCACAGCAGCCAGTCCTGGGATTTTTTGCACCTCCTCCTGGCATTGGTGGGGGTGCAGTGACACTGGTCTCAGACACTGGTGTTGTTCTGAGCAGGTCCAGCTGTTTGTATCCCCCAACATCTGGAGATTTACATATTGCACCGGGCCCCCCGAGTGACGGCCCTGTGCGCTGCTCTGGTGGGGCTGGCAGGAGAAGAAGGTTTTGTATGAATGAGGAAATTGGGAATGTTGATTTCCCCTGAGGATGGAGGCACCTTTCAGGACAGGGTGGTCCAAGTGGCTGTTCCCACCCTGGGAAAGGAGGGGCACTGGGAGGTGACCTGTGAAGCAGAGCTGGAGATTGGAAGATCCCTGTTTCTTCCCTCCTGTGGGAAGCTGTGGATAGACAGGACACACCCCTCCAAATGGGTGCCACAACCAAACAGAGCACTTGGGTTGTTATAAATTCATTTCAAATTAAAGGAGATAAAGCCTTAGTGACAAGGGAAGGAGAATCCCACAGAGGGGCTCATGGAATGTCCTGCTCTGTGGAGCCAACTCAAATCCATGAGGAAAGGTCTCTAGGCTGAAGTGGAGGAATTTCTGCATTGGGAATGAGCTGCAAAGAGGATGAACACACCAGTGGAAACCACCTTGGTGTTCCCAACCCAGGCATCCCAACTGCTGAAAATACCATGGAAATAGGCTGTCACCAGGGTCATGGGATCATTTAGTTTGGAAAAGCCCCCTGAGGTCATTTGAGTCCCTCCAGCACTGCCAAGGCCACTGCTAATCATGTCCCTAAATGCCACCGTCCAGGCGCTTTTGAATCCCGTGTCCTGCTCTCCAGGCTTGAGAAAACAAACATCCGGATTATGGCATTTAACAGCTCCTTGGTCTTTCGCCTTCTGACATGTAATTGGGGTGTCTACCTACATGGAGTCTTCAGGTGAGAAATCATCTGCAAATAGATTGATAATTCTCTGCAAAAGGTTGCCTCTCCGAGGCTGTGAAATTTTTGTTATTTAACTTGAGACAAAAAGTTATAAAGTTGTTTTTTTTTCTTAAATAGCATCAATCAGCCTGTTCTGAAATGTGCCATTCCATGGAGTCTTTCAACAGGGAAGTGATGATCCAGCCAGGTATAGATTTCATCGTCCATCTGCCGAGGATGATTCCTAAATTTCGGAGGAGATTTGGGGCAAATTTCCTCCTGCTGTTCTCCTTGACAAGGCCATTTGGAGACATGAGCAGCTGCCGAGACAGAGGAGCTGTACAAGAAGAAATACAGCTCAACTCCTAAGCATTTTTGGACTTCTCCAAAGGCTGGCTGCAGTCTCGTGGAGCTGGCAGATGAAATTGGAGTCCAAGATGTATTGCAGTAATTCTGCCAAGGAAGTGCTAACAACAGGAAACACAATGCAAATATAATCGAGGTCATCAGCCCCTTTTCCTTGCATAAGTACTTAAATATGTGCTGGTATTGCAGTTACTTAACTGTAATTGCTCAGGGCTTCACGGTCGCTGAGCTTGTATTCTTCCCTCAGGTGATGTATTGGTTTCTGACCCTCCTTGGGCACGCCCTGTAAATATTTACACACCTCCAGCCAAGGGCTTCGTGCCTTTATTCAGAGAGGGGACAATTAACACGCAACGGAAGGAGTTTTCCAGGTTCCTATAGACGTGTGAGGAGATCACGATGGATGTGAGAGGCACATCCAAAATGTCTCGCTTTTGGAAGGGTCCAGAGCAACATTTCTCTTTGCTTCAGGTGGGGAAAACCTGCTTCGAGCAACTGCTCCAAGTGATGTTTGAATTACCAGCCTCGAAAAGGCAGGGGCTGCTCACAGATGCCACCAAACTTCCTCCCACGCCACTGCCAGAGGGACTCCTTGGTCCCTCCAGCCCCCCGAGCTCCTTCCAGCTGGTCCAGCTGGCCAGGGAATGTCCGTGTGTGGCACTGACAGAGTTAACCAGGGTGAGGGGATCATTTTCACAGCTGACTGCTCTGCAATGGGACAACAGAGATGCTAAAGAATATTTGCTAAAAGGCAGAACATTTGTGGAAAAAAATATATATCCAAGCACACATAATTACCACAGCATATCATGCTTTCATTTTGCAGCTTTCTTGATAACTTCTGGCACAGCTCTCTGGCAGGGAGAGCGTGGGTTAGTGAACAAGCCATCCCTGCCTCCTTTCCCATCCTTGATGTGCCAAAGAATTGGATACAGCCCCAGATGAAGCTTTAGCTAAACATTAGGTTTAATGTGCACTTCCAACTGGCGTATTTATGTTTTGCCATCCAGACCAGGATACAGGGACCAGGTACTGGAGGAAAAGGCGGAGAGGACCTCTTTGGAGCAGATTAGACCTCTGCAAACCATGTTGTGCACCTTTCACCTCCCATGCATGTGCCTTGTTGGGGAGAGCTGCTCACCAGAGAAAATGATGCCTGGGACAAGGGAAGACACTCACTTTTCCAACTCAGAGCGATGCACCTCAGCCAAAATGTTCTGAATTCTGTTAAATCCTTGCTCAACTTCCTTTGCCTTTTTAAACAGGAAGTTTGCTGAGACACATCCATGTCTCTTTCCCACAATTTCCTGAGTGGATCCTGCCTTATGTCCCCTGGTGCAGGTGAGGAAATCCTATGGCCTGGGTCTGGGCCTCAACCACAGTGCACAAAGGGAACACCCATCTCTGGAATCTGCCTCCAGCACACCCATTCCTTGCCACTTTCACCTCTTCCTGGCACTATTTTGCTGTGCAGGGTGAGGTTGCAGATGGCAACTTGTCACCATAGGAGACACCACCGGGGTGGGGGGACACTGGAAGATTTCCATGGTGCCTGGAACACTGCAGAAGGGAATTTGCAGGCTCCATGGTGGTCTGGGAGCAGGTGGGGGTTAGATGGGATGTCCTCTGTGTCCAATGCCCCAGAGAGATCATCTGGGTTCTGGCTGTTGAGTCCCTGGTGTGAGAGATCCTGTTTCTCCAACCTGTTCGAGCTCAGTTCACCATGTTTGGAGACCTGTGTTCACTTTTGAGATAGCAAAAGTATAAAATGACCCTTCCATGAAGGATTTCTGATCCTGCTGAGGGCTGCCTTCAGCAGTCTCCCAGCACTGTGGTTGCCTGAAGAGTTTCTTTCAGAAATGGGAACATGTTCCAAAGCGTTTGCAGGATCTGCTCCCACTGGTGCCTTGGTGGGGGTTGGGTTTTCTTGCATTCTTGTCTTACACTTTTGTAATATCCTATCCTATCCTATCCTATCCTATCCTATCCTATCCTATCCTATCCTATCCTATCCTGTCATGTTATATAATACCACGTCATATATCATATACCATATCATATCATAGCATATCATATCATATCCTATCATATCATATCATGATTTGTGTTGGAAGAGACCTTAAAGCCCATCCAGTTCCACCCCCTGCCATGGGCAGGAACACCTTCCACTGTCCCAGCCTGTTCCAAGCCCTGTCCAGCCTGGCCTGGAACACTTCCAGGGATCCAGGGGCAGCCACAGTTTCTCTGGGCAGCCTGTGCCAGCGCTCCACCACCCTAACAGAGAAGAATTCCTTCCCAATATCCCATCTATCGCTGCCCCCTGGCAGTGTGCAGCCATTCCTTCTTGTCCTGGCACTCCATCTGTTATCCTAAATCCCTCTCCACTCTCTTTGTGGCCCTTCTAGGCACTGGAAGGGGTTCTAAGTTCTCTCTGGAGCCTTCTCCTCTCCAGGCTGAGAATCCTCAACTTTCCCAGCCTGGCTCCAGAGCAGAGGGGCTCCAGCCCTTGGAGCACCTCTCCTAAATTTTTAGAAGTTGCCCTTCACCAAGTTGGGTGGAAATGTCAATTTGCTGGGGGGCAGGAAGTCTCTGCAGAGGGATTTGGACAGGCCGGACTGATGGGCTGAGGGCCTGCTCTGGAATTGCTCCAGCAGCTCCATGTCCTCAATCTCATCACAGCAGAGAAGTCGGATGTGTCATCCTCGTGGGAGTCAACATAACCCAGAAAAGCCTGGGAAAAGGCCCAGCCTTCCCCCCATTCACAGGTCCCCAGGACACGGTGGGATTCCTGACCGGAGGTGGGAATGTCAGGGAGCTGGGAAGCCTTTAGCCTCTCCCAGCAGATGATCCCTTCTGCCTTGGAACGCCTCTCTCCGTTAATGGATGTTACAAGTAGTTCAGCTCTAGTTTTGCTGTATGGCCTTTTGCAAATTCAATTACGGAGCCTCTTGTCTTGCCACACTCGGAATTGTTCTCAGCCTAATATCGTGTTTGTCAGGCTTTTGTTTTGTTCTCCTCGCAGCCCAAGATGTCCTTGTTGTGAGCCCGAGCACCTCCTCCGCCTCACGGCCCTGCTACCTTTGCGTGCAACACTTCTGCTGCTCTAAAGATACCAAAAGGTTTTAATTACGATTAAGCCAAGTCATTTCTACACTTTCGAGCTGTAAATAAACAGCCTGTTTTGGATAATGGAGGTAATGGTTTGCATTTCAACTCCACTTCTAACCTCTGATTTTTGCTTGTAATATTTTATGTGGTTAAATCAATTTTTTCTGCCATTGAATGTAGCTTTTCTTTCCTTTTTTTTTTTTTTTTTTTCCTTTTTAAACCCAGTTGCAAAGCGTGTGCTTCATCACATCCTTGTTACCCTAGGACATGCTTGCTGCAGTTAAACTCGCCTGTAGTCATGCTCCTTTTCAGAGGGGTCTGGAATGGAGAGGAGGAAATTTTGTTGTTTTCTCCTATTGCTGACAAAGGAAGCAAACGCTTTAGCTTATTAAAAGTCAAGTAAAAATGCAGGTTTGGGGTGTGGGTGTATTTTCTGAATCCACAATGTGGTTTATTGCACAGGGCGCTGGGCTGGGCACGCACCTGGTTTGGGGTCACAACCCTTCTGCACGGCCTCAGTCAACCCCAGGCTGCAATCCAGCTCTCACTGCATGACTGTTAAACACACTCTTCATTTCCAGAGCTGCTCTAAACATGCTTTACGAGGGCAAGGCGACTTTTCCAGGCAGGGAATTAATGGTGATTATTTCGGTGGACAGGAAATATAATACGTATCAGCAGTGCAAACTGACTTAAGCCAGCCAAGGAGTTATCGCTGGAGTATTTTCATCTAGGTCACTTAAAGCCTTCATTAATTAAATACTGCTGTGTGATTTCTTTCTAAAGTTTAATCTACAATCTGGATTTTTGATTAAAATACATGCAATTTCAGCCAGCTCCTCACAGTGACCACACCGTGGTTTTACAGAGTCCTCAGATGTCACTGCCGTTGCCTTGGATCGTTCTTCATTGTGTGCTGCTGAAATTGCCCTTTGGATCCTGCCTCAGTCCCTTCCCCAGCACCCTGCACTAAATGTAAACCCTCTGTTTTTGCTTGTCCTCTCTGCTGCCACACTCTCCTGACTGGTGGTGTTTTGTGTAGAAGAAAAGTCACATTTTGAGCCAGGGAAGAGGGGGCAGAAGGGGTTGCTCTTCACCCAGTGGTGGTGGCATAGGAACTTCAGCCTGGAATTGCATTATATAATATCTGTACGTCTGTGTTGCAACCCCCGGATGGTTTGGGTTGGAAGGGATCTTAAATCTCATCCAGTTCCTGCTCCTGCAATGGGCAGGGACATCTTCCCCATCCCAGGTTGCTCCAAATTCTACCCAGCCTGGCCTTGGACACTTCTAGGGATGTGGTATCTCCTGAGGGAAGTTCCTCAGACTTGTGTCTCTGTAGTACCTTTCACTCCACAATGTTGGACCATTCTTCTGGTAATCTCTGCTAACATTCAATTACTCCTGGGTCAGGTTGTAGCTGAGTGAAGCCTTTTTCCTCCAAGCCTGGGCTGTCCTCTGCTCCACAGGCAGCATTGGCTGCTCCATGAAATGCAGCTCCTTGGCCCCTGGATGCTTCCCAAACACGGTGGTGGTCAGTGGCCCTTTTCCTATGGAATGGCAGGGAACAAATGGAGTGTTGGTGTGACCTTTCAGCTGCCTGGACTGTCCTCCTGGGCAGGAGGGAATATGAGGAACAAAGAGGAGCAGGGAATAAGAGACATAAAGAATTCCTGAACACATTTTTCCAATTAAAACACCAAATCCAGAGCCTGTATGAACATAAAGTATTGCATGTGTGCATCACTTTAAAGACCTGCCTAACCCCCTTCTCCAGACCACAACCATTAACTCCTTTTTTTTAAAGCCAATAATCAATGTGGGTCTAATTTGTTACATTGACATTTTTGCTGGTTTCATCTGAAAGAATTAATTAACATCAAAATGTTTCCTTTCCAGGTGTAAGAGTGGAGGGTCTCAGCAGTCAGATAAGTTTTGACCTTTGTTGAGAGAACATTTAAATGAGGTTAAGCCTCAGATCTCGCTGATTGAAGATCCGGTGTCTGCTCTGAGAGATCTGGAAATACATTGCCTGGGCTTTCCAGGCAGTCTGGGCCCAGTGATTTCAGCAGAGCAGCCAAGACATGGCCAAAATAGGAAGGGGAGGATGTGGAAATAGAGCAAACTCCACCCTGGATCCTCTTTCCCACCTCCAAGGGATCCTTCTGTCTTAATCTTTGCAGTTGCAGCTTGGCCAGGAGTCCCTGGGACCTGCACTCTGCTAGCTGAAGTGCAGTTGGATCAAGGCTGTCTCAGCCTGCAGAGCAGCTTTTCTTTGTGAAGCAGCATCTCTAATGCACCTTGTGTTGATTCCAGTGGGAGAGCCAGGGGCCCAGGGGGAAGGGGAGAAGAGAATTGTCACCCAGGCACACCAGGATCTACAGCCCTTGTTTTAATTGCTTCTGGAGCTCTTCACCAGGCCCTGATCAATAGGGCTAACATAGAGGAGGACTCAATTTATTTCCCACAAGATATGGTCAAGTTGTTTTCTCTTTGTTATTGTCTTGGTTTGAATGCCAGGTGTCTGCTAAGGAAGGTAGGAGCCTCCCTTGGGATAGAGAATGTAAAGCCCCTCCCTCCCAATTATAATTTTGAAATTAAGGGGCTCTCAGACAAAGATATGGGAATAGGAATAACAGTTCTTTACNTGGCCTTGCTCTGAGAATGCAGTGGCAAAGGCTGCCTTGGTGTCCCAAATCCCAGATTGGATCCAGGTAGGAATGCTTGGCTCCTCCCCTGGGTGCAGCATTTCCCAGTGGGATGCTGGAATTTTCTCAGGGACACTCAGTGGGCCATGAGCAGAAGATCTGTCCTGGATGAGGCTGGGTTGTGGAAGAGATAAAGAAACTGCCCCAGGTGGTTTTTAACAGCTGGGCCATTGACAGAGGGGTACCACCACCCCCACCTCAGTTTCAACAGATGGTAACAGAATAGACACTGCTGCAACCCCAGACAGTTATAAAGATTAAACCTGGGCTGCTACTTGGCCGCCATTGATCTTCCTGGGGCTGAGTAGATCCTGGCTGCCAAGCTGGGATGCTGCAGTGCATCCCTGGAGGGATACAGGAACCTGGGGCTTCTCCTCCCGTGCTCCAGTGGCAGCACTAGAAGCTTTAATCCATAAAGTTATGCTTTTAATGCTTAATTTGGAAAATATGCAATGCAAGATGTTTTACAGGTTAGGATGGGAGGATGGTGCAGAGATCTGCTGACATGACAATGGGTCAAAGGAAAAGTATCAAGCTTTCCTGTGGTGCCTCACATCATGGGGCTGAGGATCCAGCCTAGCCCAGGTATCTCTCCATGTTGGCCTCTTTGCTGGATTGTTTTCCAAGACAGGTGTCTGGAGCACAGTAATTACAATGTTTGGGAGAGGAGGCATTGGGATGTACATGGTTCTGTGGCAGATCCCACCTCTTCCTTGTTGTGTGCTCTTCTCTGTCCTCTGTCCTCTCCTGAAGTCCTAACTAGCGCAAACCCAGTGAAAATTAATAATGGTATCCCTGGGAAAAATAAAATGGTATCTTGTTATCCATATTCTGCCATGATTTGGAGTAACAGAGTTTGAAAATAGCTGGAATAGCAAAGCCCATTGGTTGTGTCCACCACACGTGGGAGAAGTGACTTGGCAGATGCCTCGCACCCCAACTTCTGCCCTGGCAATTAGCAGGGAAGAGAGAATCCATTTAGGTTTCAACATTTAAATTTAAATGTATCTGTTAAAGATTACTCCTGCAGGGAATGCACTGGCTGCCACCTGCTGTGGCTGGTCAGGAGCTCTGGCAGAGGCTGACACTGCTCCCCAGGGACTGATCCCTGGTTTTGGGCAGTCATATCCTCTTTCTGGAGGGAGCAAGAGCTGGTTACAAATCTGACCTCACGCTTGGATCACTTGAGGGATGTTTTTTGGAGTGTCCCCTGGTGCTGCTCCCCACGAGGTGTTTGAGAGGACAGGTTACCAGTCCCAAGGGATGACTCAGCATTCCTGAGAGCCCAGCATCTCTGGGAATGCTGGAGCTCCCAAATCAGCTCAAGGTGCCCCATTCCCAGTGGCTTCAGCGCGAAGGCAGCCCCAAGTGCAGGGCTCTGCTGGTGCCACATCTGTCCACAGCAGAATCCACTCCAGCTGTGCCCACAGAGCACACACAGCCTTGGGGCCCTTCCCACACCCTCCAGCCAGCCTCTCCCCTGAGTGAAACCCACAGTCTGTCCCACCTGAAGGTCCCCAGAGAGCCGTGTGCCCATATGGCACAACCTGGTGCCACCACCAGTGCCATAAATGGGTCCCTCCACATCGTGGACAGTGGTCCCTGAGTGGCACAACCTCTCCATCGTTGTCCTTGGGGCTTATCCTTGTGCCCAGCAGCACTGGGAAAGCTTTTTTTATGCCTTCATCCTCATCTCCTGCCAGGCATTTCTGGTGTGCCAGCTTTTAAGTGTTGTTTGCTGGAGTACAGCTATTTAGAGTGCCTGTTCCTGCTCTCCCAACAGTGTAAATCAAGATTAATTCCACTGAAGTTTATGGAGTTACGCCAGTGTAAAACTGACTGATAAGAGATTCAGGCCATTTTCATTGGGTTTGTTTGCTTGTTTGTTTGAAATTATATGTGTGGCTGTGGAATGATAAAACGTAGGGATTCAAAGGCAGGTTCACTGCAAAATACAATTCAAAAGGTTTTTGACTTCACATAATACAGCAAAACAATCACTTACAGCAGTTGTATTTTATTGTGGAGTGGGATCACGGAGTTTGGAGGAGGAGAGGAAGAAAATGAGGCAGAGAAAGAGGAGGGGGAGAATGGAAGTTTCCCAACACAACATCAAAGGTGCCAGTGGAAAATTGGGGTGCTGTCACAAAATTTTACATGGATGGTAATTTAAGTGGGTATCCACGAGAATGAGGCTGAGTGGCTCCCAAAATCCCTTCAGTGGGGGACACACCAGCTCAGACCCCAAGTGGACAATGCAATTCCCTATTTTGTGCAAATTCATCTTGCAAAAGAGCCCCACTGTAAATGAAGGCAGTAAAGCCTCTCCAAAAGAGCTGCTGTGTCACCTGTCCTCGTGTTTGCTCACAGATCCACATGTCCATTAACACACTGGAAGGTGGGGCAGTGCCCTGTGACAGAACCCTGGGGCATGTGGTGCACAACACCCACTGGTTTTTCTCCTTTATGTTCTACAGAGCAAGCGGCCAGTGGATAAATAATTCAGGTTTCTTTCAATGCTGTTCCTAAGGAGATTTTTGAGCTGACACCTGGTTTCATACACCTAGTGTCAATGCAATTTTCCCTTCTTTGTGGGAGTTGTAGGTCCTGTTCTTTCACCTCTGGTATATGATCCAGATTCCCAAGGAGCTCCTCTCCCTCTTGCCAGGTGTCTGCTTGGAAAAACCTGTCCTCCAGCAACTGCTGGATTTCCCAGCAGCTTTCCCAGCTCCCTCAAGCCATCACAGTGTCTTTGGTTTCTGGAATGCAGAGGTACTTCTGAAGAATTCCAAGCACCAGGTAGATTTGCTCTGGCACAAGTGTTTTTTAGATCAAAATAGTGGGATTTAGTTTCGTGTGGCTATTAATGGATGAATTCACTCTTTACATGCACGTGTTCAGTTTTTTAGTAATTTCAGAAGACTAATACATTACTGTCTGTATTTCCATTGTACAATGTTGCTTTGCAAGGCTGAGGTCTGGGAAGGACAGATTTTGGGATTGATTGTGGTTTCTTGTGTCTGAGATTGTGGCAGTGGATTTAATTACACAAATGTAGTGCGTTATTTCCTTGGCTGGGCAAGCAGGAGGTGCTGAGGTGACCATATCACAGTCTGAGGTTTCACTCGTCCTTCAGTGTGTGGCTCCAGGAGCACGTGCAAGGAGTACAGCTGGACTGAAGAGACATTTTTCTGTTTGCTTAGGCCACTTCCAGCTTGTATTGCAATGTCAGTCTGGATTTGGGGGCCTCCTGGCCATGATCTCCACAGACATATTCCTGCCAGAGTTTGTAAAACACCTTTTGCAGTTACATTAACAGTCTCACCTGTGCCTTGGACACTGTTCCCTACAGCATTCTCCCCAAGAAACTGCTGCTCATGGCTTCCATGGGCACGCTGTTTGCTGGGCAAAATCCTGGCTGATGGCTGGGCACGGTGAATGGTGGGAATGGTGTTGGATCCAGCTTGGAATGGGCACCACTGGGGAACCCCAGGGCTCCATGTTGGACTCAGCACTGTCTAATAGCTTTATCCATGATCTAGGTGAGGGGATTGGCCACCCTCAGTACATTTGCAGGTGACACTGAGTTGGGTGGGTGTGTGGAGGGCAGGAAGGCTCTCCAGAGGGATCTGGACAGGCTGAGGACAACGGGGTGAGGGTCAACAAGGCCAAGAGCCAGGTCCTGCCCTTGGGTCACACCAACCCTGTGCAGCTCCAGGCTGGGGACAGAGTGGCTGGAAAGCTGGGAAAGGCCCTGGAGGTGCTGGTGACAGCGGCTGGACACGAGCCCAGGTGTGCCCAGGTGGGCAAGGGGCCAGTGGCCCCAGGGCTGTCCCAGCCATGGTGTGTCCAGCAGGCCCAGGGCAGTGACTGTCCCTCTGTGCTGGGCACTGTGAGGNTCTCCCCCAAAGCTGCTGGTGCTGGCTGGAGGTGTCCTCACAGACCTGTCCTAGGCAGAGCCAGGAGGGTGCAGCTGTGCCAAATGCAGGCTCCCCGTGGGCTCAGGGCAGATCCACATCCCAAGGCTGAGGTCTCTGGAGTGCTCCTTGCCTGGCAGAGGGAAACGAGCCAGACAAAATCCACAGCAGGCCTTTGCAAGCTCCAGGATGGATTTGTCCCAGTGGCCTCCCAAATAATAATTTAGCTGGGGGGGTATTTCCCTCCCTGGCTCTGAGCACAGCCCGCCTTTGTCCACGGGCCCCACACCCAGCCCCATGGAGCATCCTCCACGTGCCCAGGAGAGGCTCCTGCATTATTCCAGAGCCTTCCCCCCCCTCAGAGCTTGCCTGTGTAATGTTCTTCCCTTACAAATTTCATCTTGCTGCACTGTGCATCCAAACGATCCGATGATGGAGCGCACAGGGGAAAAAAATTATAATGCCATTAAAAGTTATCATAAATTTCAGATCAGCATCACTTTTAATCCGATACACAATTTTACTGCCTCTATAAAGTAGGTGATTTGCAGTGGTCTGAGGCGTCTCCTGGCGCGTTTTACTTCTTTTTAAATTAAACACACCAACTTTGTGCTGAATTCAGAGTGCGGACATAAAAAAGGGGGTAAAAAGGAGAGGGAAGGGACATCAGATGGGAATTGCAATTGAATCTTTATATATGCCATCTTGGTACTGTGGTACTAAATATAGTGCCAGGTAAATAGATGTGCTGAAATATTCAGAATAAAAAACAAATGTTCCAATAGCAGAGAAACTGAGCATGGAAAATGTTCCCCTCGCTGCTGTGCTTTAGAGGCTAAAATGCTGTTGTTTAAAACACTCTCTGCTGGAAGATCTTCTGTATCTCATGCATTAAATTATACACTGTGCACAAACATGGATTTTATATTTTAGATTGTATATTATGTGGTCTCTAACCCTCCCCCCTGCCAATGGAGCGAGCAGTAAACCCAGAATATCCAATTAATATAAATATAACATTATGCCATTTGCAGATATGAAATTTTTAGGACTGGGAATGGAAACAGACAACATTTCACAGAGAAATATTTGGAATTAAGATCAGAGATAAGGTAATTATGAACCAGTGATCAAGATTTCACCTGCTTGTAGGCCCAGAGGTGTTAGGGCCTGACAAAACCACCATGACCACCTGAAGAGCTGGTCCCTCCCTCCCCCTTTCTGCCCCACTGACCCCTCCCTTTTGGGCCAAGAGTTTGCAGCTGATCTCATCAATATCCTCTGCTTTTACCTCCAGTCTTTGCTCCAGATCTTAAGGAGATCAGGAGCTAACTGGTGGCTTCATTGAGCTGCTCTCTGCCTTGAAAAAAGGCAAAATATTTCCCCAAGGTAATTCAGAAAAGGTTCATCCCTGTTGTGTCTCACTTGAGTTTATAAAATGACAAAAAATAATTAGAGTCCGGTCTTAAAAATTCTTTTCCCAATCAGTCGTGGTTTTATTGGCTATTAAAGAGGATTCACGAGGCTCTGGAGGTCTGTGAGGTCAAAAAAATAACATAAAGGAAAAGCTTGTACAGTCCCAAACTTTTCCTCTCCTTCTCCCAGACTGGGAGATTTTGGGTTGAATAAATTAACTTTTGCCAGTGATAGCAAAAAGCCAAAGCAGTCACATTTCAGTGAAAGTCTGGCCCAGCAGCTCTCCTTTCCAGCTGACCACTGGGATGACCAGTGCAAGAACATTTTTCTGTGTGGTTTGGGTGGATTAGTCGTAAAATGAAGTGAATGCAGAGATTCAGCTCTAACTTCCCAAAAAGTAAAAGGTAAAGGAAGTGAAAGCCTGTCCTTGAGGACAGAGCTGCAGGAAGGAAGCAAGCATTTAAAGAGATTTTAAAAAAAAGGTACAAAAATTTATTTTTGGTTTAATTTCCAGGCAAACAGTTTTCCCTGCCAGCCCCATACAGGGGTGTGTATATTTGGGCTGTCTCCCTCCCTTACAGCAGCAGCAGTCAGGTGTTTTCCAGGAGTTCCTACCTTGAAACACAGTGGGATCCTTGGAGTGTCCTGTGCAGCGACAGGATTTGGACTTGATGATCCTTTTATCTCCCTCCCAACTCAGGATAGTCTGTGATTTCCCAACTATTTGCTTGTGGGTTTTTATTTGGTTTTTTTTTTTTTTTTTTTTTTTGAGAGGAGACAATTTATTTCCCGGCTCTGGGCTCTATCAGCAGCTCCCGATTCCCTCCCGACTTCCAGACATGGGTTGGATCATTCAGCTTTTCCTTCTTCCCCTCAGCTGTGCAGCACCGGGAGCTGCCTCTTCCCAAACCCACTCTTCCCCCGTGCTTTCCCATCAGGCACGACACTCTGCGATGGGCCCGAGGGCGTGATATTTTATTTATTTTGATTTATATAATTAAAGGGATGTCTGTCCCTGAGTGGAGCCAGCCTGGTGCTGATGATGTGGCGAAACACCACTGGCGTGAAAATGAGGGTTTATTCGAGCCGGGACTCAGACAGCGAGTCGCTGACACCATTTAGCAGCTTGTCGTTGTTGCTGGCAGGGAAAACATCTCCAGATCGCACAGAAATTGCAGTTTTCTGGGAAAACTGTCTGGAGTGGGAGGGGAGAAGTTCTCTGCAGGCTCCCAGCTCGGAGCAGCACCGGGGCTCCAAAGGGAGGAGGTGCTTGGGAGCATCCCCAAAAATCCCCTCCTGGGCCTGGCATCAGCTGTTTCCTCCTCCCTGCAGTATTTGTAGGCACAGTTAGGGAGCTGAGGATGATTTGGGAAGATGTGCACCCCTCCATCTTTCCCTGCTCAGTTTGCATATTCCGGGTTGGAATGCGATGAGCTTTAGTTTCCCTTCCAACCCAAACCATCCTGCGGTTCTGTAATTCCTTGACTCCATGATTTCCTTCCGTATCGTGGAAATCCTTCCACCCCACCCTACCCTGTTTCACAGGTACCTTCGTGCACAGGACATATCAGAAATCCCAATTTTTGCGGGGAGGAGCCGCTCCTTGAAGGTGGAGCCAGCAGAACATCACCCGGCACCGGGCCGGGGGGCTGCCCCCATGAGACACCTCCAGGCGCGGCGAGTGGGAAAACAAGACTTTCTCCGCTTTCTGAGCATTGCATTCTATTAATAACCCCCCCAAACCACCCCATGGTCCCCCCTCCCCAAATCCTGGGAGCAGGCAGCGCGGCTGGAGCATCTCCTGGCGGACTGGCGCATCCCCTGCTCCCGTTGATTGCTGCCCGCGGGGCGCCCGCTCCGTGCGCGGATGGCCGTGTACCTCTCTCTCTCTCTCTCCCTTTATTGCACCCGATTCAAATTCAAGGCTTGTTTAATCAGCAGACATTAGCAACTCGACAGAAGTCTGGCTGGAAGGGAAAGAAGGGGGTGGGCAGGCAGCGGGACTCGGGAATGTGCAGAGCAGGAGCTGCGTCTCCCTCGTTGGGTTCATTGGCCAGACGGGCAAGGAAGGAATTGGGAACTCAGGAAATCATCGAGCGAGAGGCGCTGGAAAGGCCACAGGATCCAGGTGATCGTGCTGAGCACATCCCAACAGGGCTCGGGACCAGGCTGCTGCGTTCATGCTGTGGATTGCTGGAAAGCTCGGGGGAATGATTTTCCCAAGCTGGCTTTTGTCTTCCCAGCGATGATTGCCACATCCCTGGAATGTGGCATCCTCTTCCATCCATCCATCCATCCATCCATCCATCCATCTATCCATCCATCCATCCATCCATCCATCCATCCATCCATCCATCCATCCATCCATCCATCCATCCACCTCCAAGTCTCTGCCCAGCCTTCCAGCCCCACTCTGCTGTGTGCACAGCCCTCTGGGGTGGAAGATCCTGGGAAACAGGGACTGGTTTTGCCATCGGGGACCTGTTGGCATGGTGAGTTGTGTTAATCAGTGAGGGACTCCCATTTCCCTGGGGTGATGCTGAGGGGGACAGTGACCACCCATCCCTGGAGCCCCACTGGCTTCTGTCACTTGCAACTGCTCACTGGTAGGACATGAGATCAGCTGGGAATGTGTTTGGAAGCAAATATCCCAGCAAACACCCCACATCTAACTCCCTGGGTTCCTTTGTTTGTCAAGCAAAAATCCTGCATGAGTTTGCAACATAAAAATCATCAAGAGGACTGTTTGCAGCTCAAAGGTGTCCCAGCAAAAGGGCAATTCCCGTTTAAAACCATCCAGATTTCTCTCCAAACCCCCTTGCTGAAGGCTCTGTATCCATCCCATTGCATCCATCCCTTTGCACTGGAAATGGGAGTCCTCCTCGGGTCCCCTGGTGATAACCTGGCCCCATCCCATGGGACAGGGGCACACAGAAAGTGGCCTACAGGGGCACACAGCTTCATTTTCTGTCCCTCGTTAGCAGCCTAATTAGGAAGTTCTTTATGCCTTTCACATTCAGTGCTTGCAGCAGAGCCATCTTCCTATTGATTGAGCTACAAAAGGGGATAAAGCTCCCATAGTTCTGAAGGGAATGGCCAAATATTGATACTGGGAGAGAGCTGATGCCTTATAAATAGTGAATTATGCTTCTAATTATGTAGGCACTTCTTTTCTGGTGCTGTAGGTGATTCCCTTCAGTATTCCAGGTCAGATCTTCAGCTGGAATTTATTTTAAAGACGGGAAACAAGGCCAAAAAAACCCACCTAGAAAAAAACCCTAAAGAATTAAATTTTTTTAAAGTTCTTTTAAGAAGGGAAGTCCTATGGGTGGGATTCCTCCCTTGTAACTTGAACCACTCATGGTGACCCCCAGGTCCTCTGGCACAGCCTGTCCAGAGGAGCTGAGGCTGCCCCATCCCTGGAAGTGCTCCTGGGAGCATGGATGGAGCATGGAGCAACCTGGGCTAGTGGAAGGGTGAAACAAGATGGTCTTTAAGATCCCTTCCAAGCCAAACTATTCCATGATTTCATGATTCTCCATTGCCTTCCTGCTGGTGGACAAGCCCAGGAGAGAGGGCCAGACAGGGCTCACTCAGCTGTGTCCACAAGCACACAAAACCCCCCATTTTTTAGTGAATAAAAACCTGTTTAATTTAAATTTTCTTCTGATTCTCAGGGCTCAGGGAATGCAATGGAGACCCTGGGTCTGTTTCCACTTGAGGCTCAGTTTTCTATCACTCTTGATTTGGTTTCAGCACCGTATTCTGTTCTACCGAAAATACACACAAAAATAGTTTGATACTCCTAAATAATTTTAATGATAGTTTGGCTTGCTGGCAGCCTGTTCTCCCCACCCACATCAAAGAATCTTCTCTGTTAACAACGACTTCAGCTGCACTAAACCACTAAACCCCTTAAGAGATCTTGCAGCAAGCTGGAAGCAAAGTGATGGGTTTGAGTCAGACTAGGACTAATTTATTTTGGGATTGGCCAACAATTATTTCCCTTTAGCACTCCAGCCACAAACAAACAGTATGCTGGCAAGGGGCAGGGTTTGCAATGAGAGAAGCTGGAGGTGCCTGGTTGGACCATCAGAGGTGGCCGTGGTGGTGCCTCCTGGGCAGGGGGATGAGGACAAGCCTGCCCAGGACCTGCAAACCACCTGAGTCAAGCACCTTCCTCCTCTCCAATGCTTTTCCATTCTTTGTTCAGCTTTACTGGTCCCAAGCAGCACCAAAAATGAAGTGAATGGGTTTTGTCCCTTTCCTGTCGTGGCCCTTAGAGGCTTGCCCTTCCTTTGCTGAGCTTTTTCAAACTCATTTTGCACTAAGTTCCAGATATCCTCAAAGGCCTGAATTGGTTCTGACCCTGCCTTAGGGTTTCAAGATAGAGAAAAAACATCCTCAGGGGACTCCCAATATCTCCAGTGGCTGTTGGCCAGTGGGCCAGTGCCCAGGATAAATTGGGATTTTGGATAAAAACCATAGTTTGGGAGGGATGGCCATGGTGGTGTGGCTGGTGGGAGTGATGGGCTATGGAAATGCTTCCCGTGGTGCCAGGGAAAGCATTGATTATTGATTAGTGGCTGCATGGACACGCCTCCTGTTTCCAAGCCCTTGATCTGGGCTGAGATTTATTTCTTCCCTGGCTGTGGTTTTGGTTTGGCTCCACTCTCTTGCTTGGTTACCAAGTGGTGCCACCCTGTCCTTGCTGTGCCTGAGGACCAACATCTCACTCCCGGCAGGGAGGAGGATGCTGTGGTCTGGTGGAGAAGAGCCAAGTGCCTCTTCCCAAAGCACAGGTTCCAAACTGCTACTGCTCCTGGATTTTAGAGTAACACAGACTCAGCTGGGATGTCTGATCCCCAAAAACTCCTGAGGAATGAAGTAGGACAGGCAGGACAGGACCTTTGTGGAGGGAGGTGATCTCAGGAGCTCCACCTTTTCAGCATCCTCTGATCACAGCCACAACTGGGACCCTGAAATCCCAGGTAAGCTGTATCCTGAGGATACTCAAGGAGTGATGAGGATCAAGGAGTGATGGGAATGAGGTTTGTCAGGGACTGGAGTGACAGGACANTAAGCTGTATCCTGAGGATGCTCAAGGAGTGGTGAGGATCAAGGAGTGATGAGAATGAGGTTTGTCAGGGTCTGGAGTGACAGGACAAGGGGGATATTTTCAGACTGACAGACAGTAGGGTTAGGCTGGGTATTGGGAAGAAATCCTTCCCTGTGAGGGTGCTGAGACCCTGGCACAGTTGCCCAGAGCAGCTGTGGCTGCTCCTCGATCCCTGGAAGTGTCCAAGGCCAGGTTGGATGGGGCTTGGAGCCACCTGGGATAATGGGAGGTGTCCCTGGCCCTGGCAGGGGGTGGAATGGGATGGGCTTTGAGGTCCTTGCCATCACTCACCATTCTGTGACTCTGTAGGAGTACATGGGAAGGGAAGAAAAGATGGAAGCATGTTAAGGTATTTTGGGGGATCCAAAGCATGACCTGCACTGATCTACCTGAGCCCTTTAAGATCCCAAGCCCTGGGACTGCAGATGTGAGGGACAGACCCCCAAATGATATCAGGGGATGAGGAAATCTGCCCACATCTGGAGCAGCCAGGGGAGTCTGGCTACATTGCAGCTGGCTGCAGCAGGCAGAGCCAGCACAGGAACCAGTCAGCACCCAGAAATTCCTGCTTCCCTGGGTGCTCTGGGGGTCTTCACGTCTGGAGCACACCCAGAAAGGGGCTGACCCCCCCTCCTCCCCCCACACTGACAAGTGACCCCTAACCATCCTTTGGGATCTGCTGCAGCCCTGTTGGGCTGCCAAGGCAGGGGATCAGGGGGGAAGGGACCCCAGGACCCCTGTCCCCACCTCAGCACGGTGCCATGAGGCTCTGCTCTGAGCCGTGCCTGGGTTCCCGTGTGGGTGCGTGGGTTTAAATCAGGCCCTTAATGTTATTTGAGCATGGATTTGTTCTTTATTTTTTTCCATCCCTCCCCCCCTCTTTTTTTTCCTCCTTTTTT
>VYXF01009408.1:128257-145020 GCA_013397295.1 Polioptila caerulea
TGCTCCAAGTCCTGTCCATCCTGGCCTTGAACACTTCAAGGAATGAGACAGCCACAACTTCTCCGGGCAACCTGTGCCAGGGCCCCCCCACCCTCAAAGGGAAGAATTTCTTCCCAGTATATCTTCTGGGAAGAATGTTTCCAAAATGCTGGAAAGAGGAATTTCAAGAGCGTGCTTGGACGAATGAAGGAGTTGTCAGAAAGGTTACAAAGACCAGGTCTTTTTGTGTGTCCAGCCTGGTTGGCTTTGTTAGATGGTGTGACCAACATGGTCATAATTCTACGTTTTTATGTCCTTGAACATCCAGTGTGACTGTATGGATACCTGTTCCAGGCCTGATGGCATTTGGACCTGCTCAGCTCTTCCTAGCAGCAGACTCTCCTGGATGGAGCTCATGGCCTGGGACATTTTCCATGGGTTAAGGACAAGCTCCGTTCTTCAACAGCCATCACTGCTGGCACTTCAGCCTAGACCACATCAAATTTATTTTCTGGTAATCTATAAATGCTTAGTGCCTCAAAAACATATTCTAAAACCATTGGTTATAATTAGCCTTTCCCTGCCTCATAGGAAAAGCATTTCCAGTCCCACTTTCTGTGGGTCTAATTGCAATGAATATCCAGAGACTTTCCCAGGATTCTCTCAGCTCAGGAATCTCTTTCTATCTCTTTCTCTTTAATTTCCTGTAATTAGCGATGCTGTAACTTCTGTGCACAGCAGGGAGACTTGGAAAAGGGAGCAGAGCCAAACTCCCTGAAGGATCTCACCTTCCTTCTCTCCCTGTGCCAGAGCTCAGGGCTCTCCTGGAGAGGGCTTGCCTGGAACGCCGCTCCTGGCAGCTTTTGGCTTCGTGGATCCTGCTGGTATTCAGTGCCTGGGCCTTTCATGTTCTTGATAATGTTTTTACAGAAACCTGGTCCTCAGCACTTCTTCCCACTGGGACAGTGCCTGGCATGGCAGCTCTGCTTGGGGGGAGACTTGGAGACCAAGCAGATCTTCTGAGGTGTCCCTCCCTGGATCCACCAAACCCCGCAGTGCTACAGAAGCACTGCAGCATCCAAAAAACATTTAATTGGCAGATGGGGAGTTGCTAGGACAGTGGAGTCGGTGAAATCCTGGGAAAAGGGAGGTGGAAGGGACCTTGGGATGACCTTTGCAGCAGCACCAGCTGGATCATGCTGCTCCAGGTGGGTGAAAAGGCCCCTCCATCAATACAGGCACAACCTGCTCCCCCAGAACCTGGCCCTGCTCTCCAGCAGCCTCAGCCCCTCAGCCCCAGCCTCAGTCTCTCCTGCTGTGCTTTAAGCTCACTACTTATCTTACCTACCAGGAAGAAAAGCTATCCCTTGCTCTTTCCATAAGCCTCCTCTGAACTCGGAGATTAGAGCAACGTCCCACCTCTCCTCCAGCTGAGCAACCCAAACTTCTTCAATCTTTCCTCAGAGGCATTGTTTTCTGCTCTTATGATATTTCCCATCTCTATTCCGGGGACTTGCTGCTAAAAAAACCCCATGTCTAGAAAAAAAATGTTAAGTCAAATGTAGCAAAATAATTGTGAGAATTTGTTACAATTTCAAGAAAGGGCTTCATTTTAGGGCGTTCTGAATCCAATGGAATTGGAGTGTATGTTTGCTTACTTTAAAAATGCTGCGCTTTGATTCTTCCAGATGAAATGACGATTCATTAAAAAGAGTGCAGCAATTTTTTTTCCTTTCAAGCGGCTACCTATTTGGAATGAAGATATTCCACAGGAGACCTGGAGGACCAGGGTGGCTCATGAGCACTTTGGTCTCACCCACTGGTATTGCAATATGAACAAATAAATCAAGAAGTAAAGCAAATAACCAAAAAGGCCATTCAGAGATTTCACAGAGACCCTGGAAAAATCCATCCAGACTGTTGGATTGCTCCAGACAATGGTTGCTCTAATTATTGAAGCCTCACTGTGAACTTCCTCTCTTGCTTCTTGGGAAACCTGTGACCTTGGGTTTGGAAACAAGAGTTGGCTCTGAAGAGGATTTGTGGTTTGGGAGAGGGTTTTTTTTCCCTCCTAGATGGGGACATTTATCTGAGACCTTGGGGTGACAAGGTGTGGGACTCCCCTTTCCAGCCAGACCTGGTGCCTCCGTGGCCAGGTGTGAACCAGGTGCACCAGGAGTTAAATCCAGAGGGGTGACAAAAGGCCAGAAACGCTGGAACAGCCCCAACAGAGTGGGACACACCACAGTTCCTGTGGAAATAAGTGGAAGGACAAGTAGCATCCAATGTGGCATAACAAAGCACCGGGGAAAGATAGGACGTTAAAGAAAGAACCTATAGTGCAAACTGGAGAAAGGGGAGAGAACTAAACAAGAATATACAGTCAGTTAAGGCTTGCAGGGAAAAGATAAGGCCAGCTCAGAGAGCAGAAAGGCTTAAGGGGAATAAAAAGAGCTTTTACAATTATATCAGGGAAAAGGGAATACTAGAGAGAAAGTAGTTCCATTAATAAATGAAGAGGGAGACAAAATCAATGGTGTTGCTAAAATGGTAGAGCCACTGAACTCCTTTGCTCCAGCAGTATTTAACAAGGTGAGAAGGGAAGGGAAGAGGGACAGAGAAGTTATAAAATAATGAGGGTTTTGACTGGGTGATTCTTCAGGGGAAAAGCGGTTTGAGGGAGAAGACACCTTGGAAAGGGGCACCACAGATAGCTGGGCACGCCCATGCCTTTGGGGAAGAGCTCCTCTAAATCCTGGGCAATTGCTTCTGGAGAATAATGGGAAAAACAGGCAAGGATGGCCAAGTGTGATATGGATGTTTTTTATTTTCAATCACCAACCCTGGGAAGTAAACCCATCCACTGAGTTTATTATTCCACTCGGCAGTGAAATCATTCCCATGTAAAATATGTTAATAGTCAACAAAGGAAAATGGTGAAGTCTTGAGGAGAAAATCCCAGTGCTATGGACACTGGTGTGAGTTTGCCGTGGCTTAGTTTGCAGGCAGCAAAGAGCTGTGAATTAACATTGTTACCTCCTTAATATCGCATTCCTGGGAGTGGAGCGGCAAAGCCCCGGCAGAGTCCGAGGAGGGGCTGGGGCTGGATACAGGATGGGGCTCCAGGCGCCTCAGGGACAGGAAAATGCCACAACCCGTGGCTTTGGGATGAGAAATGCTACCTGCTCTCCGTTTGCATAGGGAGTGACAAGAGATGAGCTGGAAATTTGGGAAGGGATGGGGCAATTAAAGGGAGTAAAGGAAAAAGTTGATGTGTGAAATGTCTCAGAGAACAGCAAAATGCTGAAACCAAGCAGTGGTGGCCAAACTCTGCTTTGGTCATGTCACTGTGGAGCCTTCCAGGGAATTTAGTGAGAAAGAAACAAAGTCCTGCAAAAATTCTGATAATTCAATTTCTGAGGAGGAAAACCACATTATTTGGGGTTTTCTTCTCTGCTTGCCAGCAAGTCTGAAAATCAAGAAACATGTGAAGAATGGTGCTTACAAAAAAATCAGGTTTTTTATTTCCCCTTAACAGAATATGGGTATTAAATGGCTATTTTTAACCATGGTAATATATTCAATTTATATTCCAAATGTACCAATCCTTGTGGTTTGTCATTTAGCCACCTCCTGCAGAAATGCATTGTGATAGTGGTGAAATTAGAAAATGGTGCTCAGATAAAATGCAACCAGGAGTGAGTGGCAGGTGTAGGGAAAAGCAGCTGAGCCACATGCCAAAAAAATCGGAGACATTCTTCCCATCAAGTGGTCGGCCAGAGGCAGCTTTCCCAGAAGTCTGAGGCATTTCAGCTGATAAATTCAGCTGATAAATGCAGCGTATCAGTGGGTAAATTTTGGAAAGACAATCTTAGAATGCAAGGCTTGTGTTCTGCTCTCTGCCTGTCAGTCATTCCCACCTGAGGAACTGGGACTCCATTCCACAGGATGCTCAGCTGGTCACTCCTGGAGCAACAGTCCTTGCCAGAGTCATGGCTTGGTTGATTATCTGGGGCCACTAGGCTGATTTTCCCCCATTCTCCATCTCTGTTTATTTATTTTGCATTTATATTCCTCCCCACAGGGAGAGGGGGAGGTTGCAGACTCCCCATCCCTGGGAATGTCCAAGGCCAGGTTGGACGTGCCCTGGAGCAGCCTGGGACAGTAAAAGGTGTCCTTGCCCATGGCAGGGGGTGGGACTGGATGAACTTTAAGGTCCCTTCCAACCCAAATCTTTCCCTGATTCATATATTCTATTCTTCTTCGGGCTCCTGAAAGGGAATGGTGGTGGTCAGCACTTCCCTCAGACTCGCCTTCACACGAGTCCATCCCAGTGAAATGTGACCCTTTCTTGCAGCCACAGCTGCTCAGATGTTTTTGGATTGAAGCGGTTCCCGATCACAAAAGGGCTTTTTGCCAAAAATCAACATTTTCTGTGAGAAGATTGATTTTCATGGAATTTCTTTCCAGGGAAATGAAATGAAATGCTGTCTCTGGTGACAGAGTTTATCTCTGTATCTGAATGTCTCAAGGGCTTCCCAGGAAGCCCCTACAGTAGTTTGGTGGAATATGTCCATCCCAGTGCACAATGGGTGGAGATTTTTGAGTCATCCCTACTGAAGACCAGATGGGTCAGGATGGGGGGCACCTGTAGGTCATGGAATCATAGAATCACAGAATGGTGTGGGTTTGAATGGACCTTAAAGCCCATCTCATTTTAAACCCATGCAGGGACACCTTCCACTATCCCACATTGCTCCAAGCTCTGTCCAGCCTGGCCTTGGACACTTCCAGGGATGGGGCAGACACAGCTGCTGTGGACACCCTGTGCCAGGGCCTCACCTCTCTCATAGGGAAGGATTTCTTCCATGTATCTGACTTAAATATCCCACTGAACCCATTATCCTTCCAGATCCTGATGAAGGCCAAGCTGGAATTGACCCAGGACATCATTCCCAAGTGCAATGTCCTGCTCAGGATGTTTTTCTCAACTTTACCTTCCAAGGAAAGGCTTCGGGATTTTGCCATTCAGTTTGGCCTTACCATAAACCAGACATCCATGATTTTTAGTCATCTCTATTTGCAACAACCTTCCTTAACAGGAGATAAAAGGGTTTTCCTACCAGTAGTCCTGTAGGATTAGTAAAACCAACTGGACCATGGTGGAGAATCTTTCTGCTGTCTTTAATGGATGCTGTGGGATGCTGAGCCTCAGGTGTGGTGTTGGGAAGCTTTTTGGGCCACGGCCCAAATTTTGTGCTGGAGGACCTTGGGGCAGCACTCCCCAAGCTGAGAGGAGCGATGGAAATCGGAAAGGACTGAAAAATCAGGAATGAACATCAAGTGCCCCTGGTGGCTGAGGAGCAAGGGGGATGTTTCCCCCAGCTGTATCTGTGAGAGGCTGCATCATCTCCAAAATAAGGTTTAACTACCCCTCACTTCCCCTCTGGGTCCCCATGTGTCAGAGACAGGAGGTCGGGGCTGCATTCCTGCTGATGCTCTGTGTGGCATTCCCTTCTCCTCCCCCGTTTAATTCTCCTTGCACAGCATCCGTGCAGCAAGGGATGAATTTCAGCCATAAAGATTGCCAGACAGCTCCCGACTTTCACACCAGGGGGAAAGGAGCAGCCTCCAGAAATGCTATTCCAGGGTGCTGCCATCTCTCATCCCGCACATCCTGAACCCCCTCCGACCCCCTAAAACAATGGCAGCCTTTCCCTGCCAGGTCACCTCCTGACGTGCTCTGCCTGCTGCTGCCATTTATAGATTATTCCAGCAATGCCTGGGCTCCCACTCAGCTGCCTCAACGCACAAACCATATTTCCCATTTATTTGTTCCGTTTGTTTATTTTACTGGACCACCCCATGAACCTGGGAGAAACACGCTGGAAAAAAAAATTATAGCAACGCCAACTATTCTGGGAGATACACGAGCCCCTCCATGTTTATCAGGTTGAGGGCACTGTATTTTGATGTCAATAAGCAATTTTTCCAGCCCGGTCTCCTGCCCGACCCTTTTAATCCATCAATATATTATTAGAGATAAAGTTGGTGGAAGCCTGCTGCAGTTAGAAGATAAATGACATCTCTGAAGTCAGGCATTAAAGACTAGATTAAGGCCTTGTGACACCGTTTTCAGTGCTCATCTGTGCACTTCTGTTCAACCTATCACACTGAGTGACAAGAAAGAAAAATAATGAACTGGGCCAAGGAAAGAAGAAGGGAAAAAAAAGGCAGAAAGAGAGAGAGATTTTTTTCCCCCCTAACACACAAACTACATCAGTTCACACTCAGGATTAGACTGTATTTAAAAAAAGGGGAAGGGGGAGGCTGGAACTGGATGGTACTATACAGATTAAAATAGGAGAAAGGGGAATCTGAATGAGGAATTTCAGTTCACTTTTGTCCTGGGTTTATTTTATTTTATTTTTATAGTTTATTTCATTTCCCTTCATTTCATTATTTTAATATATATATATATATTTTTTTTTCTCCCTCATTTCAGCCTTTAATTTCCTTTCCTTTCTTTCTTTCATTTTATTTTTTTCCTTGCAGGAGTGACCTAGTTGAGTTTACAGGATCCTAAGGGTTTTGTCTGGAGCTAAAGCAAATCCCATTTAGGACCAAGGAAATACATCCTTTCCAGAGACCAAGTTAAAACGTCCGCAAACGGAGACCTCCCCTCCCTCTCTCCGTTACATCCTTTGTCTTGGTGCAGTCCCGCTGTTGTTTTATTCCAGTGGGTCAATGCTCATTTTAGAGACACGTGTGCACATCCAGCTTTTGTGTTTCACACTTGGTAGCTCCACCCCTTCCTTCACGGGCACAGCCCCTCAGACAAAAATATTCCCAATGATTTTTTTTCTAGAGGAGCCAAATGCTGCTGATGAAGATGGCTGCAACTCCTCTATGGCCTCACCCATTCCCTTTGTCCTGCCACAGTCCAGGCTCCTTCCAGCTGTCCCAGGCTTTGAGCAGCACCGGTGCCGTGGTGGGGAGGTCGTTGTCCTGTCCATGTTGGACAGAAGATGACAAGTCAACCCAAGCATCCTTCTCTGCACTGGACCAAACCCAAGGCTGCTCCAGGCTCTGAAAAGACTTGATGATCACACTTGGTGTCCCGAGGCTGCCTTGAGAAGGGCTGTTGTTGTTCCTTGGGGTGCTCTGCTGTCCCATCGTGGAGGTGCAGCTGGTCAGGAAGGTTCTGAGAGACCTACAGCAAACGGGGCTGTGAGGCCACAGACAAGGACAGAGGGGAGCAGAGCTGGGTCTGACCTCTCCCTGGAGTGGAAGGGAAGGGAAAACTGCAGCTGTGTGTGGGAATGGGCATGGGCCCCTCTGTGGATCTCTTCACCCTGACCTGTCAGCTCCCGCTGCACTTGGGCTCTCCCGCTGTGAGATGCCCAGCCTTTGGCAGAATGGGTGGTTTGGGTGGGTTGTCAACCCCGTGGGAATGTGGGGAGAGACACCTTGCGAGGGGTCCTGTCCCACCCTTTGGGACTGCTGCCCGGTGGGACACCCTCGGTGGTGGCAGAGCAGAGCAGCCGGTGCTGGATCTCTCCTGGGATCTCTCCCGCCCCGCCGGGGTCTCCGTTCCCTCCAGTCTGTACATTGCTGCCGTCTTCTCCTTTTGAAGATATTTTTTAATGTCTTAAAAAAAAAAAGATTACTTTGTTACAATCATTCAGCAAAGGGTTTCTGTGCCTGTAGAAAATATTAATAGACTATTATGAGGTCCTACAACTAATTTTTCCACACATATCATCTGTCTTTGCATGGTTATTAAACTCCAACAATATTTCATGCAATGCTTTCCTGCTAAATTAATTTGGTTTCTTCTTCTCCTGCTTCTCTTTTTTTCCTCCTTCCACAACCTTTAAAATTAAATTGAATCTTCATAATTATGGCTTTTTTTTGTTGTTCCTCATATCTTTTTCTTTTCAATTTTCCTATCAAAGTGGCTATACAGTTTAATAAAGATGTAAAGAAACAGAAATGAAAGTGTAAGGGACAGGAAGGGCTGTGTTGGGATCAGAGACAGGGGGCTCTGGGAGAGCTGGGGAATTCTGGAAAGGGCAGGATGGAGGTGAGCAGGGAGCTGAACAGCACCTTTCCGGGCTGGCTCCAGCCTTCATGGAAAATGGTGTGGGAGAAGACCTTGCTAGGAATGACTCCTCAGATGGGAACACGGAGGAAGTGTGTTCCCAGCAGAACACATCCAGATTCATCCAAGAATTTGGGGCAACCTGGGGTCATGTGCTGCTCCTTGGAAGCTGAGGAGGGAACAGGAGGCACCCTTAGGGCAATACCCCTGGATTGCATGAGGTAATGCCTGCAGATCCTGTAGGATCATTGGAGGCAGGAATCTGGGGTTATCCAGGCCACAGATTCTCCCTCTGACGTCCCTGTCGCGTCACCACTTCCCAAAAGTCTGGCAAGAGCCCCAGCAAGGAGAACAGAGCTGAGGAAACAAATGCTTTGCTCGAACTGGAGGAGGATCTGGCACAAGGGCTGGGCCCAGGGGTTGCTGATGTCCTCGGATACCCTGCTGGAAACTGACTTTTAATCTTTCCCAAGTCTAAGCTGAGCAGAGAAGTTCTGTGAGCCTGTGGACAGGTCTGCTGCCTGGCAAAGTTTGCTGAGACTCCAGCTGAGTTTCAATCTCTTTCCCAAGGATGCCCAATGGAGATGCTCTCCAGGGAGATAAAGTGGTCCATCTGCATTAATTATTAATCTTCACAAATCAAGAATTTTTCCTTTCTCTTCCCTTTCCCTCCTTTTGCCTGGTAAGTTTTCCTAAGGAAAATCTGGTCAATGGAGAAAGAGAATATTCCTGGTAAAGGATAACCGTTCAACTGTAAATCACATAAATCAGGATTTTCCCCATTTCCTGAAGGTAACATTAGCAAACTCCCGCTGGGGACCTGCCCTGTGGATGGATACCCAGCACCAAGAACATCACACTGATGCTTTGATGTCCAAATCACAGGATCAGAAAAACCTGGAGCCAAGGAGAGTTTTTGTGACGATCAGATCCACCTATGGCTGGGCAGACTTCAAGGGGCACCGCATAATTTGTGGGACAGACTGGTCTTTTCCAGAGGACAAAAGCAGTGTCCAGGCCAAAAAGAATCCAGCTGTAGGGTTTTCTACTTAACTCAGCTGCACCAAGAGGTTTGACTGAAGGTTCAAGTGAGCTGGACTTGGTGGAAAATCTCTAGCGGAGGTGAGAACAAAGGAGACCAGAGGAGTTTGGTCTCTGCCTGCCCCAGATGGTGTCTGTCATGACCACACTTGGCCACCTGTCTCCTTGGCTCCTCCAAGGAAATGACTGTTCCCATGGAATGACATGTGCACTTTCCAATAGGTGGCACCAGTGGAACAGAAATGG
This sequence comes from Polioptila caerulea, assembly GCA_013397295.1. Classification (NCBI taxonomy): domain Eukaryota; kingdom Metazoa; phylum Chordata; class Aves; order Passeriformes; family Certhiidae; genus Polioptila; species Polioptila caerulea. The sequence goes on from VYXF01009408.1 coordinate 137,628, forward strand.
GAAACTCTATGCAGATTTTTATGGGGCAAAGGGTGCTGGGAATTCTCTCCTACGGGCCTATAGACTTTTCTACAGAGGAGGTATTGATTCCACCCTGCTATCACAAGTTGTAGCCTGCTGGAATCTGTGGAGCGAAATGGGACAATGGGAATCAACCCAAACTGCTGGTGATACTGCTAAATCTCCAGAATTCAGCGTCATCTGCTCCGAGAAGTGTTAAATATTTAACGTTTAACAGTTGCTTGATTATTAAGTGATCGATTCCTATTCATTACTCAGAAGCAAGTTGTTATTCAGATATTGATCCCAGGACCATAGGAAGTGAAAGTAGTAGCCCGTTTTCCAGAGTAATCTCTGGAATCTCTGGGCACTGGAGAGATGTGGTCACATTCAAGAGGGACTGAGCCTTCTTCTCCAAGTGACTCTAGATGGCCAAGGAAGGAACCAAATGTGAGGCAGATGACTTTAGACAGCCCTGGTTTTGCCTCATGGCCTAATTCCACCGCCACATTCCGGCTCTCCTCTCCAAATTGGTGACATCTACAATGTTTTGAAACTTCTGTGCAGGATCGTGGGTCAAACCCCCCACAGATTGCACCAAGCCATTCCAATCACCACTGTGATCCCCCCTGGATATTAACACTTGGTTCATGCCTTGAATTTTTTACAATTTAAAAGCAGTAGTCCTGTTTCTTAATGTTTTAAAGATGACGAACATTATCCTTCACATCCCTTTGCTCATCAGCCATGTGTTTGTGTACCAAGCATCTGGCTACATTATTATTTATATTGCAGGAGACTGCACCAAAAAATCCCTCAACAACCTCTAAGGAAATCAAAACACATTTGGGCCAAAACGAAGCAAAATGCTAATTTTTCCCCTATGAACCATTGCCATGGCAAAATATTTACTGTTTATGATTATTCAGACTTCTCCTGCTGAGTTTTTACAGTGAGATTTACAGGCATGTTTGCATTTATAATCTGTCAAAAGTTCCTCAAATTGCAACAATAATCCATTAAGGAATAATTTAGTAGTGAGAGATGAAGAACATGGAAAACTAAGAGCTTTGGCAGTTTAAGGCCTGTAAAGCAATGCCAAAATGAATTGATTGTTCCCTGTTTTTCCCACTGCTGCTGCCAGTGCCTGTGTTGCAAGGTGCAGTGTGGATGGGATGGCTGCAGAGGGGTGGTTTTGTTAAGTTACATCAGACTGCTCTAAATTCTGTGTAAAACCTGTTACAAGTGGACCTGGAACATCTGCAGGTATTGTCTGAGGAGGTGAGGGAGGAAATCCTGTTTGCCATTTCAGGGAGAAGGTGGTGTCCTCCTGGATCTGACCGGTCCATCAGCGTGGAGGTGGCACAGAACAGAGCCCAGACCTCGTGGCTGGACTGGTCATCATGGTTGGTCCTGGAGCAGGCAGAGGTCAGGTGCTGCCAATGTTCCTGCAGTTTTCCTCTGTCCTGGTTGCAGGTCTTAGCCAAGGTCATTTGTCCATCCCAACCCTGTCCAGCCATGCATGGAATCCAGGATGCTCTGGCAGTACAACCCTTTGCCTGTGCAAAATTAATTCCCTCCTGATCATGCTGAATTTAGCCCTGGGTTTTAAAGACTTTCCTAAAAGAATCCCTGGAATTTAAACGTATATTCAGAAACCTGTTTTCCTTTCAGTGTGTGGATCCCTCCTGCACCCCAGCATGGTCTCTGCCCTTCCCACAGCACCAGGATGTGCCGTGTTTCCCTCTGGCAAACACCCATCCCATCCTGCCGACAGCCCGCAGACACCACGTGAGACAGAGCCATCGGAATAAAATGTCCTCAGGAAAACAAACCACCTCATCAACTTCTGCAAAAGCTAGTCCATCATGGAGAGAAAAAATAGAGGTTCTCTTCAAACACAATACAGATTCCTGGGAAAGAGCATGTCGTGTCTGCCGAGGGGGAAGAGCGGGCGTGGGGTTGGAATGTTTGCAATCAGGTTCTCATCAGGCTTTGGATCTAGCTCCATTTTCTCCTCAGCATTTAACAAATCAAGGAAGAAATGCCCCTGCCTGGGGTCAGAGATAAATCTTGTACCCTGGACAAAGGGTAGATCTCCTTGTCAGTGCACTGATTTATTGTGACCTTATAGTCAGACTCTCTAATTTCTGCAGGTGGCTATAGGTGCCACGGGTGATTTGTTTCCTCTCTCGATTCTCTCTTACTGCTCAGCACCAGGAACCGTGGTGGCCTCACTGCTATCGCTCTGGGGACAAGGTTTTGGTGACTGGATCTCCACCTGAGTCAGCTCTGCAGGATGTCTTAGGTGGAAAATGGGTTTGCCATGTGTGAGGGTTGGATGCCCAAGGCAAACACCTCCCCTAAGGCCAAAACAGACATGGGAAGAGCTGGATGGGTCTTGAACAGGTCCATAGGGAAGACACAACCCAAACTCGACCTATAGGGGCTTGGAGGAGCCACCCTTTGGTTTTGCTCCCACTGCTGGTTTGTCCAGCACACGCTGCAGAGGAACACTGTTGGCTTGCCAAAAGCAGAGGAGCCAAATCCCACCCTGCCGCTCAGCCCAGCTGCAGGTAAAAATTAATTAATGGGTAACTTTGGTTTAGTCTCCACTCACCAGCCTTTCAGCCTTCCCCTGTTGTTCAACAGGAAGGTGTCCTCTGTTGAGGAGCTGAAGTCTTGCTTTTCTCTCTGACAGATTGATGGAGTTGTGTTCTCCCAGCTTGTCCCCATCAGCTGCTGTTCCCCAGCCCTGGAGCCACCCTGACACCTTCGTGTCCTCGGCAGCTGCTCCGTGTCCTTGGTGAAGCCGGACCCAGAGCTGGACATTGTCCTGCTCCTGCCCCAAGGCCTGAGATAAATCCCTTCCTTGGCCATCAGCCCTCACTCCCTCCCCCAGGCTCTCCGCTGGCACTTTTCATCCAAAAAGTGGCACCCAAGTGTTGAGGGCAAATTTGGAAAGGAGACTTTTAGTTTTCCCTCACTGAGTGTCTAAAGGGGTTGAGGCACCAGCCTCTCCACATGGATGTTATATTCCCAGTGTGGTGGGTGTGCAAACAGGCAGGAGTTTCCATTGCTGCCACTGAAAGTCTGGATCTCCTTAAACCGGCACAGCTTTTCTGTCCATGCATAAATTGCCTGGTACCTAAGCTACCTAAAATATATTTCAGAGAGCTTGGTACAGCAGAGCCCTGATCTCTGTTGGAACTCTCCTCGTGAATAATGGTGAGAATTTATTATATTATATTTATTTTTGGAGGGGAAAAAGTCAGGGGGAAGGGTATTTATCTGTATTTTACACAGTGCCTTTAAAACACAGATCCTGGCAATGCAAATTCACGTTTCAAGCAAAACTCTTCCAGAGCTCATTTCTTTGTGCAGCAGCCCCCGAGCCCAGCACTCCCCTATCTCTTTCCTCTATACAAACATACAAAGGGATAATAAAATAGCTAAGAAGCAAGAGCAGTAAAATTTTGTGCCCTGAGGGGAAAAATGGCATATATTGCCCTGAGCCTTTAGCTGAGGCCAAAATTTATATAGAGAGACTTGGGAACTATTTTCTTTCCTGGTGCAATATTTTACCTCTATTGCCCTCAGATCCAGTCAATATTTGTATAATATATATATAAAAATAACCTCAGATAGATGGATAAAACCCAAGCAAAATTCACCTCGGAAAGCCTTTTATTCCAACTGGAAAATTGCCCTGCAAATGTACTCCACACAATACCCACTACTTCACTTGGAAGTGACAGTTGCAGCTGTTAACGCAGCTACATTATCTCATCTTGGGAGACAAATTCCGGGCTATATTTCACTGTAGCCTCGTAATGTATATATGCCCTAAAGACTGCTCCAGCCAGATCTGTCTTGCTGTATAGATTTCAGATAGGGATGTATACTTCCCGGGGTTTTTCCCTTCCCCCGGGTTACTCAGGGAGTGCAGGAGGTTAATAAAACACCGCGGCGTCGCCGTCATCGCACCAGTTTTGGCACAGGGGTGAGAAGCAGGAAGGAGAGGAGCTCACCACATCCCACTCCAACGAGGAGAGACTCCTTGGAGTTGTGCTTCACCTGCACTCAGCGGTACCATGGACACAGAGGTGAGGGAGAAAATGGCAGGCATTTGTTAATTCCCCGGCTTTTCCATGCCCCTGCCCCTTCCAAGCTCGGTGTCAGATTGCCCCGGCTCACACCCAGCTCTCAGTGTGATTTCCAGCTCTTCTCCTCCTTGTTAACCCCACATCCTATTGCAAATCACAACTGGGGGGTTGTAATGAGGAATTCTGGGACTGCCAGGAAAGAAAATATGTAAGTAGGGGGAAAAAAAAAAATCATCTATTAGGATTTTAAATAGTCTCATGAGTCTCGCCATTATTTGAGACACTTAAGATCACTTGACAAAGCCCTGGAGAATACACAGAAAGCTAGACAGGGACCTTTGATGGATTTTTTAAACTATCTAATGCGCCTTTTCCAACTCTATCCACTAAAAAAAATGACTAATCGGTCGCTGTTCTTCATTACCACGATTATCAGAGTGTCCTGAAAACGCCCGGCGCTCCCGCATGCGAGACGCCGTCTCTTCCTCCCCAGCTGAGCAGCCCTTCCCACTTTGTGCCGTTAATTTTCAAGGCAAACATCTGTGCCATGCGCTGCTGGAGAGCATCCTGCCTGAGGAGCCCCCGTGTTTCTGCACTGGGTACAGCCTGACCTCTCCGTGGGGAGCTCCAGGGGTGGGAATTGCTTCCCAGCTCCAGGAAAATCGGCTTGCAGAAGCCCTGGCAGCTCGTTGTGCTGTAGCTGGGGCAGTAACTGCCTGCTGTGGATCTGGGATAACGTGGACAAGGAAGGCTGGCTCTGGCAGGAGGTCACTTCTTCATGCAAGTGTAGAATTTGGCCCTCTGTGATTTTGCAAAGGTTTTGGGAAGGGGTGAAGTGGAAAGAAGTCTTTCTGGCTCATGAAAAGTGCATAATCTCAGTGATTTTTCAGCCCACAGGCCTTCCAGCATGGCTTTGTAGCACCAAAAATTACCCATCACATGGAGATGGAGAAGACTGGTAATTATCAAGGAGCTGCCCCATCCCTGAAAATGTCCAAGGCAAGGTTGGATGGGGTTTGGAGCAGCCTGCAATAGTGGAAGGTGTCCCTGCCCACTGCAGAGAGTGGAACTGGAAAATCTTTAAGGTTTCTTCTGACTCAAAACAATGTTGTGGTTCCATGAAAACCCAAGTGAGGACCAAGGGCAGCTCCCGTGGAGGGGATGAACCAAGGAAAACCAAAGCTGACAAGCAGCTGTACTCACACAGCTCCTGATCTTTGAGGTGAACATGGAAGAAGTTTACAGGTGGCTCAGAGGAAAGTTAAAAAAAAAAAAAAAAAAGAAAAATCAAGGAGGCATTTTTATCTGGCTAATTTTCTTTCCTGGAATTAGTTGTGTGAATGGAGAAACCTGCTGGAGCAAGAAGTGAGAAAAGCCTTGGACGGAGTGGCTGCGCCTCCCAGGCCCTGAAATTTAAGATCTTTATAAATGATCTGTTAAAACTATAGTGACGATAAGCTTATGAATCATGATCTATATTAATCAGGGCTGCTGATACGGAAAGATTAATTGAAACGTGCAGTTCTACACAAATGATAAAGTGGTAACAATTTAATATCAGACAAGGAGAGTGAAGAAATTACACTCCAAGCTTCATGCATCATTACTATGGATATTAATATTTTACACAGCGCAACAGCATCGGGAATCATAATGAAAATCCATAACTAGTGCACAGACATGATTAAATACAACAGTCTTTAGGTGCTGTTTGGTGACGGGGGCTTAGCCATATTTCACTCCTGCTGCCGGTGATTCGAGTGATAGAGTCTAGACGTGGGTGATTAAAAAGTGTTCCTCCTAAAGGCTGTTAACCTTTTACTACTGAAATGAATTTCTTTGATTTTTAAATTATGCCGCTCACTCTGTGGTGTGGGTTGGGTTTTTTTTTTTTTTTTTCCCTGCCCCAAATCAAAACCTTGTCCGGAATATCAATGGAGTGGGTTCCCCAGGTAGTTGACAAAGCAGAAGTGGAGCACCAGGAAGCAGCCACGGAGGGGTATTTAAGGGTGGGAAGGAGAAAGGGAGATGATGGGAGGAAGAAAACAGGTTAAAAAAAGCAGGTTTTCAGTGCTCGTCATTATAGTGGTGCATATATTAGATGCAATACCCGGAGCTGTGGAGGGTCATAAAGGTTTTATCCGCGCAGTGCGGAATGGGCGCATTACTCACAAGTGGCACCCGAGCGCTGAGTTATGCACCTCATTCCCAAACCTGCACCCATAAAAACTTTATGCTGCACCACGCCGTGACGTCTGCGCTCGCTGGGGATTCATCAGCTCTAATGGGGCTGGATCAGGCCCTGAGTGAAGTGCAGAGAGAGGAGGGAAGTGGCGCCTGACTCAGCACTCGGGGAAAAATCCTCTTTATTTGAGTAATGCCCAGGCACCAATTTGAACCCCTCCAAACTCAGAGCTGGAAGAAATGATGTCTTTGAAGAAATAGCATCTGGACTTTCTGGAGAGATTAGGAGGGTCCAACCCAGCCTACGCATCATTTTAGCCCCTAGAAATAATGGAATTGTGTAAGGGTTGGAAGGAACCTTAAAGATCATGCAATCCCAGCCTCTGCCATGGACAGGGACATCTCCCACAAAACCGGATTGCTCATGGTCTCATCCAACCTGGCCTTGAACATTTCCAGGCGGATCCCAAGTCCAGCAGCTCGTGCTCTTGCCATCTTGGACTACGCTGGGGATATTTTGAGGTGTCCCACCCATTGTGCCTCATCCATGGTGTGGGAAAGGGAAGGTTCTGTGGGATGTCAACCTGAAACCCTGCAGTTCCCAGGCTGTTGGTGCTGGGAGGAACCCACGAGAGGAAGTCCCACATATCAGAGGGGGTTTGTAGATGCCTCGTGGCTCAGGGTAGTTCAGATGGCATCTGCCTGAAAGCAATCGTAGGTCTGAGATTGGTAAAAGTGCAAGGAAACACAAATCTTCTCAAATTTCCAGCTTGTGCCCCTGGAAGCTTGATTTTTTATGGGTAAAATAAAGAATGAGCAGTTACCAGCAATCACACCATGTGCCAATATTACACATTTCAACAGACATCTTGAGCTCACTAACTCAAAATTCTTCCTTGTGTTTTGTAGAAACAAAATGTTTCCCATTTTCTGGGAATCTTGATTGAAGGTTGGTAGATCCAGTCTTAGGAGCTGTGTCAGAGCTCAGGGGCCACAAATTTCAGAGAGGACCTTGTTTGGTCCATTTCTCAAAGACCCATTGCTGGCTGTGATGCTCCCTGGTATTCTGCATATTAAAAAAACAGGGAAGGGAAAAGGAAAAA
>VYXF01009408.1:160696-177882 GCA_013397295.1 Polioptila caerulea
TCCAGCCTCAGTGATTCTGGGATTCTGTGAGCAGGTACTGTTTATTTTTCCATGGCAAAACCAACTCCCATGAATCTGACAGGGAGCCAGATACATCCAGCATGAGTGACACCCAAACAGGTGCTGCAAGGGGATGGTGCTCCAGAGAAAATCAAGGAAAACCCCCTTCCCACTCTAAGCCTGACAGACTCATCTGGTGTCTCAGGTTGGAATTTACAGTGTTAACCATCAGTGGCTCTCATTTCAGCCTGGCTTTGACCACTTCACCTGGAGCTCTCATTGCCTGCCCTTGCCTGCAGAGAGGTACTTTGGAAACCTCCCAATCACTGACCCTCTTGGATCAGGCTCACTTACAGTCAGGTGAGAAACCCCAGGAGAGCAGCATCTCTCCTTCATTGTCCTCAGCTCTGGGGACAGCCAGCTGCCAGTGCTGGATAACAAAAATAAAGACTTTTATCCTCTAGGTGAAGTCTTTTATGGGACTCCTAACCTATGGCTAAGACTTGGTGTTCAAGGGAGGATTTCTTTCATCTTGGGCTCTGTCTCTGTTTCTTCCCTGGCTTTTTTTTTCAGTCTGGACATATTTTACCGCCCAGCAAGAATGTTTTAAGGGGAATGATGTGCAGTGCAAAGCTCAGTAATACCCAGCAGCCCCTTCCCCACTCAGTTTATAAACGCCTGGCCTGACGCTTTGGGCAGCACCTCACTTCAATTATGCCTTTACCCTGTTCCAGCTGCTAGTTCAGCAAGTTTGCTCCTCCTTTAGGGGAGAGTCCATTCAACTTGACGTGCCTTTCTTTAAGCTGTTGAGAAAGGTCTGTATTTCAGTGATGAGCCTGCTGTGACATTCCCTGATGGTCTCCTAAACTGCTTGAATTGGCAGGGAAATAAAATACCAACCAATCCTAAAAGACCCTGCATGTTCCAGCTTGTCCACAGGGCCTGGCTGAGACCCTTATGTCCCAGGCTTTGCTGAAAAATTCCCCTGGGGATCCCAGAGGACATTGTTAGATACCACAAAGGCCTGTACATCATTCCAAGGCCTTTCACTAATTCCCTGCCATTAACTGGTGACACCAAAATCTGAATTTTTTACTGCATAGGAACAAGATGCCTTGAGAAACTGTACCCTGTGTTCAGACCTGCATACACCCATCAACTATTCAGAAAGGTCAAAAAGTCCTCGACTTTTTAATTCTGGACCTTGGCAGGACCTGAAGTGGATAGAAACCATTCTGTCAAGTGCTGTAGAGCTCTCTCCTCCTCGGGGAACTTGAGAACAAACCACTTGGCACCCAGCTGATCTCTGCTTTCATTTCTGTCCCCAGCCACTCATTGTGCCTTGAGGTTAAATGAGGTGTTTGTGTCTCTCGAGTCCATCTGCAGTCTCACCATTTAATTTAGACCATTCTTCTATGCACCTTTGTTGTCTGCATTCTTCATACTTTTGTTATGTGCTGGTTTGGGGTTGTATTCCCCTTTCCCTTCTGGCCCAAGGATGGAAGTCTTTGTCCAAGACCGTATTTTGAAAGATTTGGAGTTTGGACAGAATTGTGAGTGTCAGAAGTGCTTCATCTTGAAAAGAGTGACTTTGTATAGAGAGACCTCAATAACCTTTTATTAGACCAACAGCTGGAGGAAATGGACAAGTGTTCAGGAGTATGAGCCCCTTTGTACCTCTCCAAAATTCACATTCTCTTTAGAACACCTTGCTTGAAACAGCATTTACACAAAACCCTCTCACTCTGCTGAGAGACAATTTCATAAAATCACTCTGTTATTTAGTTTGGAAAAGCTCTTGAAGATCATTGAGTCAAACCATTCTCACAGCACTGCCAAGCCCAGGACAAACACTTGTCCCCAAGTGCCACATTCACATGGCTTTTGAATCCCTCCAGGGATGGGGACTCCACCACTGCTCTGGGCAGCCATGCCAGCACATTTGGGGAAAATTTTTTTCCTAATATCCAACCTGAACCTCCCCTGGCACAGCTTGAGACCGTTTCCCCTTGTCCTGTCCCTTGTTCTCTGAGAGCAGAGTCCGACCACCACCTTGATAGAACTGGGTCCCCAGGGAAATGGTAGAGTCACCATTCCCAGAATTGTTCAAGAAATTAGTAGATATAGTGATGCCTTGGGTTTTATCTTTTATATTTTTCAGATTCTCTGCTGCTTGGTGTGTAGCTCTGAAACTTCATGTTAGGTGTTGTTAAGTTCTCTTCACAGGGGCGTCGGACAAAACAATCCCTGCCCAGCTGCAGAACCAAGGACAGCTGTTACCCAGAAAGCATCAACAATGGTGAAGGGAAGGGGCAAACCAGGGGGCTGAGACTTCATAACCTGAACCTGTGGTTGGACACTTGACCCCAATATGTGGGGGAACCAAAACCTATAAAAGTCTTGGATTCCACCTGGGTGTAGCTCCAGTTGTGCTCTTGCACTGCCCAGGGTGAATCCTTTTGGGGCCTTTCAGTAAATACCTATTTTATTCCTTTTGCTCTGTCTAGTCTTTGTTCCAGATCAGCCTTTCTAGGCATCAGTGACACTTCCTGATTTATTTTAAAATATTGAATAAATTTTAAATAGTTCAATGGTGGGATTCAGTCGAGGGTTGGACTTGATGGTCTCAGAGGTCTTTTCCCACCTTAAGGATTCTGTGATGCTGTTCCTGAGAGATTCCTCCTTTATGCAGAAGTCTTTCCATCCAGTACCAGAAGGATGACATTTCTTAAAGAGACTCATTTGGAATCTCAAGCAATATTCCCCACTCCAGGCTCTTGGAATGTGTGCTCCAGCTTGATGGTGCTTGTTTTCCTGTTTGCCAAGCACATCTGATTCCTGTGTGGATCTGAAGGAAAACCAGTGCAGGCTGAGTTCACAAAAGCTCTGCAAACCAGAAAAAAAGGCAAATTATTTTCTATATCTCTATCATGGCTTCTCTTATTCATGTCAGCTCTAAATTATGTGGCCATGATCTTTCTAATCTCTCTTTGCATGGACGTCTTTCCATGCCCTTAATAATTTCCTTTGCCCTCCCCTAGACCTTTCCCATGTCTGCATTCCGAGGCAGGGAGGTTGGAGTAGGGAACATTATTCTGAGTGAATGTGTATCATAGAGTTCTGTAATTCCATTATTCCATTACAGCGTTTTCAGTATTATTCCCTCTTTTTGAATACAGCCCAGCATTTCCTTGGTTTTCTGGATCACCAACGTGTTTTGAGATGGCACTGAGCTCTTGGCAAAGGCAATCAGGATTTGTAAAAGCTATGTGTAATTTTTATAGTTTTTGTTTTTTATTTTATGTATTTTTTCTCGAAGATTCTCTACTTGGGGCCAAATTTCCAAAAAATGAATTTTCAGTGCTGGGAAGGGCAGGTCCTTTCCCAGTGGTTCTTGCTGAGCTCTCTGCTATGGGATGGGAGAAGGTCAGACACTCTTGCAGACTTCCTTTTCTCACTCTGAAAGACTTGGTCTGCTTTAAGATTTTCCAAGGGTATCTAAAGTTGGAGCCACCCTATTTTTTGGCATTCTTTTGACTGCCTGGAGCAAAGTGATTTGGAGGAGGTTTCTATGAGTGATGAAACAAGCAGGTGGAGAGACAAATGACATTAAAGATCTCTATTCTAAACCCAAAATTCTCTCCTGTAATTATTGTCAACATAAACTGAGTCATTCCCATTTTATAGCAGCCTGAGGAAAAGCTTCTTCCTGAAGGAAGGGTGCAGGGAAGGAGTCGTGTATCCAGTGGGAGGTTTGCTTTGTTTAACCTCTGAGACTCTCTCCTCTTCTTCCCCAGGATAGGAGAGGAAAAATTCAGCTGGTATCTCCAGCTTCTCTCCTTATTATGTGCTGAGAATAAAACAGCTGGGGGTGGATGTGAGAGGGAGCTCAGGGAAAAGAAAATCTGATCTTCCAAGGGCTCCGGGAAGCCCTCTGCCCTCCCAGCCATGTAACCTGTGGCTCTGAGGAGGCACTGGACATTTCAAGAGGCTCTCAGTGAGCTTTTAATGACCTGGAATGCAAGGAAAGACAGGGATCATTGAACCACTGAGGTTGGAAAAGACCTCCCAGATCGTGGAATCCAACCTGTGCCTCGTCCCCACCTGTTGCCCAGACCAGAGCACTGAGTGCCACGTCCAATTGTTTCTTGAACATTTTGGGGGATGAGAATTCTGCCACCTCCCTGTCAATCAAAAGTCAGTCAGTTGCTTGACTACCCTTTCCATGAAGAATTTCTTCCTGGTGCCCAACTAGAGCAGCTTGAACCCGGCACAGCTTGAGGCTGTTTCCTCTTATTCTGACAAATGATACTCAAGTCCTTTGTGGCTCAAACTCATACTCAGCTTTTCAGGCACACCTGAGAGTTTTCGTTTGCCCAGGTCCAGGATTCATCAAGAGTTTGGAGTTCTCATGACCTTAATTTTGTTGCAGTTGAGAAGACAGACACCTGCAGCAGGGCTTTGGGTAACTGCAAGAAAACCAAATCCAAATATCTTCAGCATGAAAGATATCTTGTGGTTTGTGGTGGGGAGAAGATCAGATCTGCTCCAGCCTCTGTGGGAGGGGATTCCCAGGGCTGGTTGTGGAGGTTCAGGGACATGAACCGAATCTCACATTAACACTGAAAACAGTAAAATTGCCATGGAAGAAATGCACTCCAGGGATCTCGACATCTCTGAGCTGACAAGGGAAAGAACTCGAAGATGCTGGTGTGCAGAACAGCTCTGGTTTGATGACACAGGCAGGAGGGCACCCCAGTGGAATTGGCTGCCTCGGGACACCCCTTTCCAGGTCCTGCCCAGGCTGTTGGGGAGCATTTAGTTCATCCCAAGCCCTGCTGCTTCAAAGGCTGAGCCTCTGAACAGGCAGTGACTTTGTCTCCTGGGCCTAACGATCAAGAGACTCAACATTCAATTAGGCAGAGCTCCCAGGAGTGTTTGACCAGTCTGCAATGCTATAGGAGGAGTCCTTAGGACCTTAGATCAGACCATCAGCACGACCAATTAATGCTAACGCTACTGGCCTTGTTAATTGTGATGGAGCTCCCCACGGGGACCAGGACTAAATGAGCAATACATATCAAAGAGGAACTGAAAAGCCATTATGTGTTATTGTCTCTTTGTTGATTCGAGGAGGATGTGATGAACTAGGTACTAATTACATTAAAAAACACTGTATTCTAAACCAATCTCTCCTCTAATTAATGTCAGCATAAACTGAGTCATCCCTAGTCATTTTATAGCAGAGGAATCCATCCAGTTACCGTGGGTAACACACACAGGGCAGCTCTGAGATGAGCACTATTAACAAGTTTTGGCCAGGGAGGTGGAAATTTCCAGTCCCAAAGCACTGAAGAGAGGTGCAGGTAAGATCAGGGTCCCTCAGCAGCGTTCCATGGAGTCCCACGTCATCCCACACTGTCCCTGTGCCCGCAGATGCTCCCTCATACGACCGCTGCACAAAGCAATTTTTCCTCAGCACAAGGAAAGTTCCCCTTTCCACTTAAATGGCTTTTTTTTCCTGATTCATTTTTACTTTATTTTATTTTATTTTTTTATTTATTTCTCTTCTGTATCCTTTTCAATCTGGAAAGTGACTTGGCCTCTCTTCCCCCCATCTATTTTCCTCCTGCCACTATTCAGTTTAGGCATGAAACACAGAACTAGATTGAAAGCATTCAATGGCCATTCAATCGGAGAAGAAAAGAGCCCCTCAGAGCTTTATTAGATATGAAGATCCACAATAAAAATCAATTTCTGCCTCTTTATGCAGTTTAAATGACAAAGCACCCACCCATTCTGCAGCCTTTGTGCCCAGGAAATGTAATTCAGTGCCGGAGCCGGGCCCAGAACAGCCCGGACTCGCTGACCTGCGCCGGCAGATTCCGATATGATACAGCCCTTCCAGATAATGACAGCCACTTCATCTCCCCACAGGAAAGGGAAACTTATCTGATATCTTGGAGGGTTAAAAGGCTATGTGGGCAGCATTCTTAATGGCACTCTAAATCAGCATCTTAAAAACAGCTCTGCTTTTTCTTCCCTGCACCCTGTCCCCCACTTTTTCCACTCATTCGTTGGAAACTCCAGGTGAGATCTTGGGCAGTCTTTGGGGAAGAGTCCTTCCTGGATGCCTGGCTGGAAGTGAGCGCATAAAAGTGCAGACTTGACTGCAAACCTTCCCTCCATTGACGTGACATGCAGGAATTTGATTAGGGAGTGTCTGTGTGTCCTGGGATGAGTGAGGGCTGTGCAGTGCTGTGGGGCAGAGCTGTCAGATCCCACGGCTGAGGTGTTCTGGGCTGGGAATGAGCAGCATCTGGGCTATCAAACTGTGTTGGGAGGGAGTTAGGTGGGAAATCAGGAGAAGTTTCTTCCCTCAGAGGGTGCTGGGGCACTGAACAGGCTCCCCAGGGAATGGGTACAGAACTAAGGCTGTACCAAAACTCCAGGACCATTTGGATAACACTCCCAGGGACAGGATGGGATTGTTGGGGTGTCTGTGCAGGGCCAGGAACTGAAGTTTGATCCTTGTGTGTCCCTTCCAGCTCGGGATATTCTATGATCCCATCGTCATCCCCATGGTTTTCCTTAAATCACTGCTGCAATAGCTTTTTCCTTATGGCAAAAACATTTTGTTTGAATTTCAGTGAAACCTTGGCCTAAGTTGTGTCTAACAGCAATGAGTTCCTTGAAAGAAAAAAGGAATCCTGTGGGCAAGTGCTTTTTGAATTATTTTAAAGCATTTTTTCCCCCCATATATTCTGGAAAAGAGTCAGCAGAACTGTCGAATCAAACTTCTCTGTAGTCTGTATTCTATGGGATGGAATATATTTGATGTATGTTCCATAGCAAATATATGTACTCTATGTATGATATAAATTAATATATTTTTATGTTCTATGCCATATATATAATAACTAAAGTATAAATTTACTTACACAGAATTTTTATATCGACAATCCTGTTGACTCCAACACTCTCAGGCTTTGAAAGTCACACTCATTTTATCAAAAATTAAAGTAGAAGAGGAAAACACAGAAGGAAAATGAAGTTATGACAATCCCATAAGGTCCTGCTTGCTCATTTGAAGAAGGAAACCCTTCCTCTTTCTGTCCCAAACCCCCTCATTTTTCCGTGTTTTAAGAATTCCCATGTAGATAACACCACTGAATGATGTCACAGTGGAAACGAAAAGCTTTGATCTGTCTCAGATGAGTCTGAATCCTTCAGTGGTTGACTTCAAAACTTTGCTTTTGTTTGTTTGGAGGAGGAGGAGTTCTGGATGCCGGAGTGAATCCGTGTCCTCCATCGCTCACGTCTGTCAGCATCTCTGGCCAAAACTCCTCCCTGTGTAGCACAGAGTATTTGGAGTGAATTGTAATTCTGGCTATTCCCCCTTGGCCTCATGGCAGCTTTATCTTAATGAAGATGTGCTGTGTGCCTTTTCCAAAGCTTTTGGGCTACCCCGGGATACCAGCTTTAAGTAGGAGGAACGAGCTCAGTGGGATCTGTGTTTTTTACAACTATAACTTTATTTTTAAAGTGTTTCAATGTGTTTACAAAATAACTTGGAGGCTTTCTTCTCCTAGAAGTGCATCTGTGCATGACCCCCTGGGATGCACTGTCCTTCCAGGCAGTGGATGGGCCTCAAACCTGCTGGGAGCCATTGCTTGGTGCTGTGTCTGGAGCACCTGGAGCCTCTCACAACCGAGGAAGGGTTTTGTGAGAAAGGTAAGGCTGTGGAACCACCACGTCCCCAAAAGCAGATCCCTCAGATAGACCAGGGCACAAACCATGCATGTCAGACAGGTGCAATTCCTGAATAAAGGCTGGGGGCTTCCCAGATGTTGGTGGGCAGTTCCCTGGCTCAGCATGGAGAGGCATCACCACTCCTGGTGGGAGGACATCCCTTTCCTTTTCAGGATGTCCTGAGACCTTCTTGAGTCACTCCAACAAAAGGCCCACGTGTCTTGATGTGACAATGGCTGGAGGTCATCCCAACCAGCTGAATTATTGTGGAAGTGGCACTGCTGGGTGTACAGCCCTTGTCCAGCTACCCAAGGGTGCCAATAAACTGAGCATTGACATCTCCTGCACACAGCATGGAAGAGGAGAGACATGATTAAAGGTTTTCCATTTAGAGGAGGACCTGGAAATCCCAGTGCTGTGACCAAGTCATTTAGTGATTCCTACCTCTGCAGATGTTGTGTCCTGGAGCTCTCCCTGTGGCACTTGGCAACCCAAACCATGTGTGCTGAGGAACTGTAAAATAAGGAAATAAGGAGGGAAAAACCACAATAGCTTTATCTGGGGACAAAAGATAGCTGTGCATTCCCTGTGGGGTGTCACCTTGGGGTCACAGGAGACATGCCAGAGGCTGTGTGAGGAATGCTAGAACCTGTAATTATTCATTTCTTCATCCAGCTGTAGTGAGGTGGGGAAAAATCTCTCTAAGATCCACACTAACCGAGAGAAGTTCCAGCACAGCAGAGCCAGGACAACTTTGTGACAGCTTTTCTTAGGAGAGGCAGGAAATAGTGTGGGCAGAGGTGGCCCAGGGAACTTCTAGGATGCAGGATCAGTCAAAAGGATGGGGCACTGGGAGCCAGGATTACAGCTGAGCAAGGGCCAGAGTCAGGATGTGCTGCTCCAGATCTGAGGGAAGAAGACAGAGGATGCCCCAGGATGCAAGGAATGCAGGACACTCAGGCCTGGGT
The DNA here is from genome assembly GCA_013397295.1 of Polioptila caerulea. Taxonomy (NCBI): domain Eukaryota; kingdom Metazoa; phylum Chordata; class Aves; order Passeriformes; family Certhiidae; genus Polioptila; species Polioptila caerulea. The sequence continues at coordinate 169,417 of VYXF01009408.1, forward strand.
CACAGGGGTTTTCCTGGCCTGTGGCCAGGGAAGGGGGGAAAGCCAAGGATGGTGGGATGTCTGAGGAAAAGTGTTTCCAGTGGAGAGAGGGAAATGTTGCTATGTCAGTGCTCTGCACTGATGATTCCAGAACTGAGGAGACTCCCAGTCCTCCCAGTCACCCCTTGTTGGAGAAAGATGGGCTCCTTAGGAACCGTGGCTGGCTAGGGGAAACAGGTCCCACACATGAGGCAGAAAGAGCTTGGCTTGGTTTCTCCCATAAAAGGGAAACTGAGGAAATATTCAGGAAATCTGATCAGGGGATTAGAAGTGAGGGAGAGGAAGGGGTTGCTCCCAGCAGAGGACAACGGAGCAAATGAGATAAAACAGCCATGAGTAAACTGAGGAAGGAAATCAGTGACCATGAGAAGATCCCCACTCTGGAAAAGCCTCTCAAAAAGGCTGGAAACTTATGGAAGGAAAAAACCCTATGGAAATAGAGATTATAAAAGGGATATAATGAAGAGATGCCAAGTTAGTGAATTGAAAGAGTCCTTTTCAATCCCACATTCACAAAGGCCAGGTAAAATAAAACAAGTCACTTTTATTTGCATATACATATAGATATAGAGATAGATAGATAGACAGACAGACAGATAGATAATGTACACTTGGAGTGTTTTTTGCAGATGGATTATCATCAATACAATCAGGGTCAAAGCCATCACACACTCCCAGCCCTGGAATGCTACAGTGACAGAAATCTGGCAGCAAGGTTGAAGATGGTCCTGTTGTTTTTTTTTTTAGCAGACTTTTCTCACATTTGTCATCTGTCACCATTCAAAACCTGCTGAGAATCCATGGCAATAGACAAAAACAGGCCTGTGGGTAAATGGTGTGGTTGGGAACGGTTATGGGAGCAGATAGAGCTGGTTTTGGCAGAACCAGGGATCTGGTGCAGCAATGGAAATCTCTTCAAGTCACAGCTTGCTCACGAAAGCCAAGGGGGAGGGATACACCTGGACTGCAAGGAAAGGCTGGGAGCAGTTTTTCTGCTCTCCTCCACAGGTTGAGCAGGCTGTAAACTCTCCTTGCTGCTGCCAAGGAGAGAATCCCAGAGAGAGCCATGTCTCAGCATTCCCAACCTGCAGAGTGATGGGCAAGGCTGGGTGCCAGGAGGGGCAGGTACCAGGGAAAAGATTTGCAAAAATAAAGCAACCCAGCTTTGTAGGCAGCTCTCTGTGCCCAGCAGAACACCACAACACACCCAAAGAGGTGAAGTTGCTTGGAGAATTGGCACATAAATCAGCATGATAAACTGGGGAGATAATATGGAAAATAACACAGGATGGCAACTGTCTACACATGGCATCAAGCAAAGGGTCAGACACAGTGAGAATAAATTCACCAGGCTCCTAAGAGAGTAAGGACACCATGGCAAAGGCTTGGCAGTAAGGGAATATTCACTTGATGAAGAAGAGGACAAGCTGTTTCACCTCCTTGACCCTCAAGTCACCAAGAGCTAATAAGTCACAGTGTAAACCTGACATAAGCAGTGAAGCTCCAGTTTATTGACAGTGTCTTTAACAGCTTACAAATGTTTGGTCTGGGGGTCACTGGCTGACCCTGTGCTTAGACACGTGATCCAGTGACTGTCAGGAACATCCCAGCATCCTGATGACCTCTTCTCTCCGTGACCAGGGACAGGACCCCAGGGAATGGCTGGAGCTGTGTCAGGGAGGTTTAGGCTGGAGATCAGGAAAAGGTTTTCCCCCAGATAGTGCTCAGGCATTAAACAGGCTCCCCAGGGAATGGGCATGGCCCCAAGGCTTCCAGAGCTCCAGGAGCATTTGGACAATGCACTCAGGGATGCACAGGGTGGGATTGTTGGGGTGTCTGTGCAGGGCCAGGGGTTGGACTGGATAATCCTGTGGGTCCCCTCCAGCTCTGGATATCCTGTGATCCTGTGATCCAGCATCAGTGTGCTCCTGTGTTTGTCTCATAATGTGCATGTCTGATCTCCAGGAGAAGAAGGATTCCTGGTACTCATAACCAGAGGGATCTGGATAAATCCCTTCTGCTCCTTTGTGGGGGCCCAACCCCTGCAAATGTAAGAACAAATAGCACAGACTGACAGTGGCACTTCCCAAGTTGTTTCAGATCCAGCCACACGTTACTGAGCAGAAGTGAAAGCACAGCAGGGTGTTCACCTAATGAAGGGCAGATCTTCATTTCCAGATCTTCTTTTCTTGAGGCTTTGTTTGGTGAAAAGGCCATGCTGGAAGGCAGCCAGGTCAGGTTCAACCAAACCCACTGTTCAGAAATACCCCCAGCAAATTCTGTTTCCTGCTCTTGCCTGCCTCATGTCCCAGGAGCTGTCTTGTCTCTGTTGGCTCCTGGTCTTACTCTTCCTCCCAAACCCTCCAGGCTTGAGCCCAGAAATCCCATACATTGTATGACAGGCTCAATCCATCCTGGCTCTGTGCCCCTGGCCCCATCCCAGGACCAGTCATCTGGCAGAGAATCCCAGTAGAGGACAGTGATTCAGTCTTATATAAACCAGAAAAAGGCAGAGGTAGTGAGAGACAGAACATCAGGAAAGACAGGGAAGCATCAGGATTGACTCTAAGTCCCAGATGGGGGTCCTATGGAACGTCAGGTTTATGACTGGAACTGCATGTGGTGTTTTTCCAGGAAACAGAAGTGCTGGTGATGCCTTAAGACCATGGAAGGTGTAGCAGAATATCTCAGGGCACATGAGAAATCAGAGATTCATGGAATAGTCTGGGTTGAAAGATACGTTAAAATCATCCAATCCCACCCCCTGTCATGGGCAGGGACACCTTCACTAGCCCAAGTTGTTCCAAGCCCTGTCCAGTCTGGCCTTGAACACTTCCAGGGATCCAGGGGCAGCCACAGCTTCTCTGGGCAACCTGTGCCAGGGCCTGCCCACTCTCACAGGGGAGAATTTCTTCCCAATATCCCATCTAACCCTGCCCTCAGGTAATGGGAAGCCATTCCCCCTTGACCTGGCACTCCAGGCCCTCTCTCCCCATGCTTCCTCTTGGCTCCTTCAGGCACTGGAAGGCCACAATGAGGTCAATCAGGCTGAACAGCCCCAACTCTCCCAGCCTTTCCTCCCAGCAGAGCTGCTCCATCCCTCTGCCCATCCTGGTGCCTCCTCTGGGCTCTCTCCAGCAGCTCCAGGTCCTCCCTGTGCTGGGCCCCGGGGCTGGGGCAGCTCTGCAGGTGGGGTCTCACCTGAGTGGGGCAGAGGGGCAGCATCCCAATCCCAATCCCAATCCCTCTCCTGCTGCCCATGCTGGGGGATCAGCCCAGCACAGGGGAGACCTGGGATGGGGCATGGCCAGTCCTCATCACCTGCACCCCCAAGTCCTTCTCCAGGGGCTGCCGTCCATCAATCCAGTGTGACCTTCTCACATAATTTCCTTCAGCTTGTTTATCAAAGATTGCTGTTTTTCCTTGGCTTTTGGAGTTCATCCTTAGCCGGGCAGGTATTTTTGTGCAGATGTTTCAAAGAATATTAGATTAAAATGAGCAAGATGCTTGTGTTATTGTGCTGGAAATTGGTTGAGCCTGGTCCTCATCTGGTGTCCTTGCTGTGCAGACCAGGAGCAGGTCAAGAGCTGGTCCATCATTACTGGTGACGTCTATTGCATATCCTGATCCCAAAATACAATGGAGTGGTCTTTGCCATTTCTTTTCAATGTGAGCAGTGCCTGAGATTTTATTTCCTTTGAGAAGATTTATAAAATCAACTGCTCGAACAAATCTGTTCTTCTTCCTGGGGTTTTAACTCTAACATGGAAGGGGTCTAAAAATGACGAGAATTGTTTAATAAAAATTAAAAGGAACAAGAACGAAGCAATAAATCAGTTTCAAACAGGAATATCTGCCTGTCTAGAACAGAAGAAATTTAAAGATTAATGGATCTTAGGAGCTGATCTCCCTGGCAGGCTGGCTGCAGAGATGGGGAACCCAAAACATATACAAAGGGATTACAGCAAATGCAGAGAAAATGTTGTTGACTTAATTATTCTCAAACTGATGCTCAAGTGGAGAAAACCACGTTAAACTGGGGCAAGAGCAGAATTTGGCTGGGTGAGGTGTGTGAAGAGAGCAGCACCTCACACAGTTTGTCCATCCAGCTCCAAGAGTTCGAGATCTTTCTGGTCTTGCCTGATCCCGTGGGTCCAAACCCAACAAGACATTGGGGTTTTATTGTGTTGTGTTGGTTTGGGCTGGGGTAGAGTTAATTTCCTTCAGAGTAGCTGGGATGGGACCGTGTTTGTCATGCCCAGTGTGGAAAGCTGGGGGCAAAAGCAGGATGGGAGAGCATTGGGAGTGATGTCTTTGTCAGTGGTTAATGTTGGCCAAAATGTCCTTATTTTAAAGAAACATGTGAGTGGGCTTCTGCTTTTCCAAGACCCACACCAGGCATCTTCCTAATGTGGTCTGTGTTTGAAACAAACCAGTATGAAGAGGGTGAATTCAGGTAAATGATGCTGGGTTTGGGTCATTTATGGTGTTCATGCATGTGCACAACTCCTGAGGCTGCTCCAGTGGCATTGCTGGGTCCATGTTTCCCTCAGACCCCATGGGGAGCAGGATCAGGAAAGAGGGAAGGCTGGTGAGCAAGGCAGAGCTGCCCAAACCTGGTTCAGGTGTGGAGTCCAGCAGAGATGGGGACAATATCAGCCAGATTTTTGTCTGCTGCAAATCCATTGGAGCTCCATTGGCCTGGATTTGTACAAGAGAGGAGCTGGATAACAGCTGAATGGCTTTGCTTGTACTTACAAAGATCTGTCAGATGAAAATGGGACTTAAAGCACACAATTCTCCAGATCTGAGGCATTTTGTCCCCAGGTTTAGGTTAGCCCTACTTACAAACACAGGCTGCAGCATCCCCAAAATTGGGCTTGTGAGCCACCACACAGAGACACATCCAGTCCTGTCCTGGGCTGAATCCAGACCTCTGCGCCTCATCCTGGGACATGCAGATTTCCATGTGCTCTTCCTCCTGTAAATGAGTTTTCTAATACCCTCATCCCCCCTCCCGAGGGAAGGAGAAGTGGGGAAGGGTTTATTTATTTAGACCACTTTACTGCCTGATCAGAATTACCCGTCTGAGAGGGGGATTTGAATGGCACCTTATCTGAGGTCTTTCTCCCTCTATTTAATGCTTGAAATCAGAGGCTTTGCAGCATTTTTTTAAATTTTTTTAATTACAATGGAAAAAGAAAAGGATTGAACAGAAAAGTTGAAATAAAATTAAAAAAACGAGAAACTTTAAAAGTACAATGTGAATGAAAAATGATGGTTTTACTCTTTGCCTTAAAGTAAAATAGCCTTTATCTTTTTTCCCCCTTACAACAGCCTCCTCTACCTAGATAATGCATTTGGTTAGATTTATTTGCTCAGCCCAGAAAACTTGACACTAAGGGGATTATTTAGTTTTAGATTCGCTGTAGTCCATAGTAATAGCCAACAGGGAAAGGAATGAAGCAGCGATATTAGCAGGGAGATGGGAGGGGAGGGTGGACGGGGGAGGGGGTGGCAGGGACTGCAGCTAAGCAAAACTGCTTGCATAAACACCATTAAGAAGATTTAGACATTGCTTTTCTTATCATCAGCACTCCTGGAAGAAATAAAAAAAAAAAAAAAAAAGAGAGAGAGAGAGAGAGAGGGAGAGAGAAAGGAGAAAGGAAAAGGGACAGGCCCTGACTTGCTGTGCATGCGTTTCCATCAAGGTTCAATAGAAAAATAAAACCAGCCCAGGATCCATGTGTAGCAATTCTGCCGACCTCTCCAAGTTACCCCATCACGCTCCAAAGGAGACATTTGTTCCACGTGTTAAGAGGAGGAAGAAGCAAGTCCAAAGAGGAGGAAACACATAGTTTACCTGCAAAGACTTGGCCAATTTTATACATATCCACGAGACACATTTCCTTTTCTGTAAAATGCTTGAGTTTTCTTTGTGCACTTCCAAGGATTGGAGTGTGTGCAGCAGAAGAGAAGGGAGAGGTTCCTGGGAGTTAGAGGTCAAACTTCTACAGGCAGAGCACTTGGCAGCCCAGCTTTTGGAAACGTGTCCCAGATTCACCAGTGACTGACTCTGTGAAGGGACACAGCCAGGAGCAGCAACAGAGGACAGGCAGGAGAAGGCTCTGGGAATGTTTTTGGTCGCAGAATCATGGAATCATGGAGCAGTTTGGGTTGGAAGGGACATTAAAGATTATCCTGTCACACCCCTTGCCATGGGCAGGGACATCTTCCACTATCCCAAGCTGCTCCAAGCCCCACCCAGTCTGGCCTCTGACACTTTCAGGGATCCAGAGGCAGCCCCAGCTTCTCTGCACCAGGGTCTCATCACCCTCACAAGGAAGGATTTCTTCCCAATATCCCATCTAACCCTGCCTTCTGGCAGTGGGAAGCCGTTCCCCCATGGCCTGGCACTCCAGGCCCTTCAAAATTGTCTCTCTTCATCTTTTTTGTTGGCCCCTTCAGATACTGGAAGGCCACAATGAGGTGAGTCAGAAGCCTTCTCTTCTCCAGGCTGAACAGCCCCAACTCTCCCAGCCTTTCCTCCCAGCACAGCTGCTCCATCCCTCTGCCCATCCTGGTGCCTCCTCTGGGCTCTCTCCAGCAGCTCCAGGTCCTCCCAGGGCTGGGGCAGCTCTGCAGGTCTTGGAATGAAATATGTAGGAATTCCCAGTTCCTCCATGGGTCAAGCAACAGAGCAGAAATTGTCCCTTCAGGACACAGTTCCCACCCACAAGCACTCCCTGGTGCCCTTCTTCCAGCATGGAAGGAGGGACATCCAACTGCCCATCTTGCCTCGGAGCCAAAGCTGAAACTGCTTTCCTCTGGTGCCACCACGACTGGTTGTGACAACCTCAAAGCCTGGCAGGTGCCTCCACACAGAATTACAGAACCAGGGAATCATTAAGGCAGGAAGAGACCCCCAAGGTGATCAAGTCCAACCATCAAACATCTCAGTAGAGCAGGTACTGAATTAAAGCTTATTCAGTGAGCACAGGGAGGGGGCACAGGAGCAGCTCCTCAGTACCCTGCTCTGATGCTGAGGATGCTATGAGGACACCGAGGTCTGAGGGCTGTCTTGTGTGATCATGGTGTGTCCTAGGGGAGGCACAGCCTGGTCACTCAATGTTCTTCTCCTCCCTGCTCCCATTGGAAGGAGGCACAAGCACTGAACTGCCTCTCCATGAGCTCTTCCACCCGGGTGTAATTCCTATGTAAAGTGTAGCTGCCAAAGAACCCGAGTCAGCAGATCCCAGCTGCTGAGGCATCCACAGGAAGGGAATGCAAATGCTATTTTTGAAGTTTCAGTGCTCTGAATTTTAAACAACACATCCAGCACTGTGGAAGGGACAGAAACCTTCCTGCTCCAGGGCACGAAAACCTTCCTGTCACTGGCATTAGGAGGAAAAGCATCCCAGGGGCACTTGGGTTTTTTGCAGCTGCCAATGAGACTTCCTACCATAGAATCATGGAATCTCAGGATAGTTTGGGTTGGAAGGACCCTTAAACCTCACTCAGTTCCATCCACTGCCATGGGCAGGGACACTTTTCACTATCCCAGGCTGCTCCAAGCCCCGTCCAACCTGGCCTTGGACAGTTCCAGGGATTGGGCATCTTCTTGCCTTTAACTCTCTGGAAACTGCTTTAATCAGTGGGGACAGGGCTACTAAATTAACTCTTGCTTTAAAGTTGAGAGGTGACTTCTCCACTATTTATCCAGCTGTCTCTCACCATGGCAAGTATATTTTTTGATAATCAGCTTGTTCCTCTCTGCTTTTACTTGGCTTCCAAAGGGAGCTGGTAAAGCAGGGAGAAGAAAACTGGGAGTAGAGCATGAAATTATTTTGGGACCTGTGATCATTGTGGAATGGGTAGAAGAGTTTAAACCCAGAGGAAAACACAATTCATTAATCCTTTAACTTCAAGATTTAACATCTTTCCCTGTTCATAATTCTCATGAGAACTTAACTGCTCTGGGATCAAAACAAAGGGAACATGTCCTTCACTGAGTGTCTAATATTCCTACTATTCCACCCATGACACTCAGTTTCCTTGGCCCTTCCAGATGTACAGAAAATTCTGTGTCCCAAAGCCAGTTCCTGGCTGGGGTAAGAAGAGAAAATCTGCTCCAACTCGTGGCATCCTGTTTTTGTAACTCACCTCAATCTGGTAGTGCCAGCCACACCTTGGAGCAGAGACATTCAGACCTGCTTTGATGAAGTCCTGTGCCTTGCCAGGGTTCACAGGAAGAAAGAGAAAAGCAGCAGAGAGTCCCAGGAACCCAAAGGATGCTTATGACTACAGGCTGAGCCTTGAGGAGCAAGTGCAATCTCGGTCCACTGGTGTCCTCCCTGTGCAAGGGCGACAAGAGCTTCAGCCTTTCTTAGGAAATGCCTGAATCACTCCTTTTTTTTTTTTTTTTTT